>CM057845.1:150219646-150234587 GCA_030068395.1 Apalone spinifera
GTGGAGGAGAGACCTGAAAATCCCGTCTTATGACGGGCTAATTGGCTAGTTAAGAATAGAAGAACACAAACCCTAAACCAGTGCCTCCATTTTCTTAGGTAAATGTGTTGAAAAGGAATGTTAGTATCCAAAATAAAAAGTAGAGGAATCATAATGCTAAGTAACAAGTACATAACTTTAAGTACTTTTTTCTTCTCATTTAGAGAAATATAGTACATGCAACCTAGATTTCTACTCTATTTTTTTATAGTTTGCTGCTATTGTACAAAGAAAGTGGGTGTTCTAAATTTGCCCTACTACTTCTTTACTCAAGTGGTCATTATTTATTATGGGTTCTTAAATGGTCACTAACTTTACTGTGGAAATTATATACATATAATATGAAATGAAACTGTAGTCTCTAGAACAACAGCAATCTTAATTACAACATGTCTTCACTTCTAGAGGCACTTCTTCAAACTGAATGTAATTGTCATTGTTATGTATCAGTGGGACATGGACATCTCCTTGGGCAGGAAGAAAGATCTTTACTTTAGTGGAACTCAATAATGACCCCAAAGATTCAGCTGAAGGATTGGTCCTTACTTCAAACTGGAGGCAAGGGAGATGGCTTGGAAAACCAAAAGAACAACAGCGAAGCACTGCCTGCTATATTTGAAAAAATAAAATTTGGAATAAATACATTCTTTATATATATATATATATATATATATATATATACTTTTTTAATAGAGACTTTATGCTGAAAACATATTGTTTCATTTTCCATAAACATGACAAGTAATTCTTATGAAAAGAATGATCAATAAGGAGAATAAAATAAAGATAGTAGATGCCAATGACCATTTTACTTTGGAGAATTAGCAAAGGGGTTATTACCACAATAAATTCCTGTTTAATTGATTACTCAGTATTTCTGGGAATGTCAAAAAATTAACTCTTGTTCCTCAGAATTTCCACAGAGTGAAGACAGGAGACCAAAAGCATATATTCTCCCTTGAGACATAAGTCTGGCAGGAGAAAATGGAGAAGCATTTGGGTTGGGTGAAACATATTTCTTCAACGACTCAGAATTACTTTGGAATCCCTGTGAAAACCAGAAGGATTCTTTAAGCCTACTAAATTGTGAAAACAGTAGGCAATAATTGAAATGATTCTGGGATAGAGCTGCGGGGAGGAGTGATGCATGGGGCACTAAATAAAGCAAAATGAATTGTTAAAAACTATATAACTGGAATGGTTAAAATAAAAAAAAATCTGCAAGATGAACAGGAGTCTGGAAGAACTAGATCAGAAATGGTGGAACATAGTGGCTGAGAAACTTGCACATAAGTTTATAGATAGGGTGTGGTGGAATTGGAAAAATGGCTTAGATAAACAATAACAATGTTTCATCATTGCATTAGAAGTTAGCCAATATCAGGGCTTTATAGTGGTTTTTTTTTACAGTTAGAAGAATGTACAGTATGAATAGATATATTCTTTGGTGCAATCCTGGTTATTTGCAAAGAAAGTACATGAAGTCTTATTTCCCACAACAACAGCAGGCAGATGCATTATTCATAATTTCCAACTCTGCCTCGTCTGCCAGTTCTGTGCCCCAAGAAGAAATTTATCTGTTTTTCATCAAGGCCACTCTCAGAAGTGCTTCTCCAGAGTCTGCTGACTTCTTCCCTACTTTTTTTCCTTGGAAAACACAAAACTTGTAAAAATTCCCTGCTTCCTGAAATGCAGAACCAGTGATCAAGGCACACCCATCAGCTTTCACCAGGTCTGTGGTGTCTACAGATCAAAGACCCAGTTGATGACCTCTATTTAACAACTTGCAGCACAAAGATAATAATAAAGCTAAGAACACTGATGTGCGCCCTGTTCTGTGTTGTCTTCCTGTTACTGTGTTTTTATCTATTTAAATTTTAAGGTCCTCAGAATAGATACTGTGTCATTGCATGTGTTTTCTGTGAATCCTAGCACGAGGAATCAATATTTTAGTAGTTTTTTGGCAAGTTCTGGAATAAAAGTCTCAAATATTAATGAGAGAATTGGTAATCATGAGAGAAAGAAAGGAAAAGGTATGCATTCATTGGTGGCAGTGGTCACGAGGCAAAGAACAGTAAAAGAATTATCACCAGCATTAGCGTGGTCTGAGCATCTTTTTCAGTCAAGGCATCAATCGTTTTCTTGGCTTAACAAATTCTGGCATATGGCATATCACTGCTACTGGAGATTATTGGGGAAGAATGGTTTTCTAAGAACACAACCAAAAAAATCCTCATCCTTCAAGAATTCCATTGGAAATACACAACCATCCTGGGATACACTGTTTTCCTTTCTATTCTGTTTTTCCAGCTAATATTTATGTCATTAATAAGAAAAATATTTAATAAGAAAAATAATACAGAACTTTGCAACCTGGATTTTTAAAAGGTGTAAGGGTGCTGGCATCTCATCTTAGCACCCAAAATTAGTGGATGCTGAATAAAGGTTGTCTTTAATTTCTCTCTACCTTAGTCCTCCATCTAGAAAATGAGGTTGACATTATTTCCTTACTTGTGAAAACAAATTAATTGTTTGCGAGGCACTCAGTACAGTGCATACATTATAAAAGCCCATAGGGAGGCAAAAATATTCTATATATAGTGGAATATTTGGGTGATGTGACATACAGGAGGAATGGGGCCACACACTGCATGAGGAAATTAAATGTATGAAACAGCTGCCTTTTTTCCTGAGCATCATCCATCTTTTCAACGAACAAGGCACAGTTACTGCAGAAAATATAGGATAACATTAATAAATACATGCAAGGGATTAGGAATAAATTCAATGGGCAAGTTAAATTCTGGCATTTCTTAATTTCTCAGTGTTTGTCTTTTCAAACAGAATGGTTTTTATATGAGTTACTAAGCAAATACATTTGTGACCATAATTTCAAAATCCAGTTATTGATTTCAACCAGACATATTCATTCCTCTTTTTGTTATTTTTTTCTGTAGGCATATAAATGACCTGTTCTGCATTAACATTTATAGATGACACAGTCAAAATCCATATTCACAGGCAAGCCAGGTTGTTCATTATTTTGCATCTTGTCAGTCATTATTTGCTATGTGTTACTCAGATTGCCTTATTTAAAAGTTTTATTTAGTCAATCAGGATATAGAAAAAGACCCCGTCACATCAGCCAACTTTTCCAAACTTTATATTTAAGGTTCTTATATGGCTGTTAGTATATGAGCATCTTACAATCTTTAACATATTTTTGCTCACAACACCGTGGTGAAATAGGAAAGTGCTGTTATCCCCATTTTAAAGGTGGAGAAACTGAGGCACAGGCAGGCAACATAACTTGCCCAAATTCACATAGAAAGTTGTGGCAATTTAGGACACTGAATCAGGGTCTCCTGAATCTAATGCTAGTCCTCTTATCCATTGGATTGGTCATGGAGCCTAAAGTAAAAGCAATTTATAGAGCTGCTGAGCACCTATAATTATCAAAATCAATGGAAGCAGCAAGCACTCAACACCTTTTATAATCAAGGCATATATTTGAGAGCAGAAGTGTAGGTACCTATGTTTGAAGGTTAGATAACCAAATGATTTGCACTACATTTACAGTGATCTAGGGGCAATAATTTGTTCTGACCAATATTTTGCTGAATAATACGCATAATGAATATGTTCGGAAATATTTTACTGGTTTATGGCTAGCATAAGTTCAGTAAATACCTTTTCCTTAATTAATATTTTGCTTGGTTCTAATATACCCATTGTCTGAAAACAGAGGGTTGTGTAACTGTGCTTCTGTCTGAATTCAAATCAACTTTTTAGCGTGCAACTGAACTTTACGATTAGATTTATTAAGTCTGTATTAATCAGTGAGAAATTGGGTTTGGTGTTTTCGATCTCCCTGATGCTTGCATCTTGTCAGTCATTATTTGCTATGCTTGTCCTTTATCTGGTTTGCGTCAGGCCTCATTGCATCTGTATTGCCTGGTTTTAAAAAGAGGTGGGTGTTTGGAATTCCAAAGGTTGTGAACCTGTTACTGGAGCAAAAGTGAAGTCTTCCCCTAAGTGTGACAATTGGGAAAAATAGAGTAAAGCTTACCCTATACTAAAAGAGTATGAGAAGAGGTGGAATGGAAAGAGAACTTCTCTCCCTTCTCCTCACTTCCTTACCCCACATATTTAATGTTCAGGGAACATCAAGCAGAGAGATTGGCTACTATTACCTCATATGCTCACCAATGTCTGTCAGGCATCTTATACTTTATACTAGGAAATTATTTTAAAATAACTTATTTCAGAATAATAACTTCTGAAATAACTATTTCAAAATAGCATGTCCACACTATGGGGAAGCCTTGAAATTAGTTAGAGGCAGGTTCCCTAAAGGCCATGTAAGAACTATGTAAACCTCAATTTTTAGGAAGAACGTTTCTTTTGAAAAAAGGGTTTTTTTCTTGAAAGAACCGCATCTAGACTAATTTCTTTCTCGAACGAGCCTCTTTCGAAAAATCGATCAGAAGAAGATATGTAAATTCATGCCGAATTTGCATATCTTCTTTCAAAAGTGAAAGCAAGTCTAGACATGCCCTCAATGTGGACGTGCTACCTCGACTTAGAGCCCCAGGAAACATTGGGAGTAATTACTTTGAATGACTCTAGGGAGTAGTTATTTTGAAATAGCACCAGTGAAGCATCCACACTACAACTATTTCGAAATAACTATTTCAGAATAAGTGTTGTTCCTAGAGGAAGGCAGGAGTTATTATTTCAAAATAACCAGTCCCTTATTTCAAAATAACGGGCTGGGTAGTGTGGACAATGCTTGTATTTTGAAATAAGGGGAGTCATTTCAAAATAACTACCTAGTGTAGACCAGGGCTCAGTGAGGCCTTCTCGCTCAGTGAGGCCTTCTCCCCCAACAGTATAAACTGCAGTTTAGGAGCATAAGTGTTTGTTCTTGCCAGACCTGCTGCTTCTATCTGGGGAAAGTGGAAGCAAAGAGCTTGCTTCTCCCTTGTAGTGATTTAAGCCCATGTAAAGTTAGTGTAAAGGGATTCCACCCACAACTTGAAGCACAAAGACATCAGGTTGATTAATTTCTAGCTATGTCTACACTGCAAGCTTTTTGCACAAAGCCAGCTGTTTTTGCACAAAAACCCGTAGAGCGTCCACACCTCAAATGTGCTTTTGCATAAGGAAATCAAGAGTAAAACGGCAGAACAGAGGGCTTTTTCCTCCATAGGTAAACTTCCTTTTACGAGGCATAACTCCCTCTTGCGCAAGAGGTCTTGCGCAAAAAGGGAAGTGTGTATATTCCAGAGGCGTTTCTTGTGCAAGAAACCTCTGTGGGAAAAGTACAGATGCACTGATAGCCATTCTGTTAATGGCCATTAGAGCTTTCTTGCGCAAGAGCGTCCATGCAGCGTGGACGCTCTCTTGCGCAAAAGCACACCACAGAAATGTGGACTTGCTCTTGCACAAGAAGTTTTTGTGCAAAAACTCTTTCACAAAAGGCTTCTTGTGCAAGAAGCATGTAGTGTAGACGTAGCCTATTTGTCCAAACCTTTTGTAGACAGAGTTACCATGGTTTGGAGACTGTCCTGCAAATTGGGCATGACTGAGACAAAAGGAGGGTAGTTTTGTATTCTTTACAGTACTGTTTTACAATCTCCATGTCCAGTTAAGATTGTCATGAGTAACCTATGTAAACTATAATATAGTTGTCTGACTCAATGGAGCTGCAACAATTTACACCTATACAGAATCTGGCCATATATATTTATTTCTCTAATCTTATCCTTGTTTATCCTTATAATTTCTATTCTAAGCAATATATACACTATAAAAACTTCCTTAATATTGCTTTTGGAAAGGAAATATACACTAGATAAATCTATTTTCAGATAGAAAAATACAAATATCTATTCTGCATTATTGAATACATGCAGTGTATATTTTAAATGAGGACATTGACATCCTCTCCATAAAAATGAATGAATTTCTATTAAATCTTGCTAGGTATTTCATATCTCACTGCTGATAATAAAAGTTCATTTTAATATTCAGGTATACTATAACTACTCAAAGTTCATACTTTCTTTCTGTTGCTCCTAGCTAAAGTATATTCTTTGTGAATTCTTTTCCTGCCATATTTTAAAGAATTCCAAATAAATCTAGTGTCAGAAATAAAATATTTCATTTTTAATCATTTGAAAATAAACTTCTAAATCTTAGGTCTGATATGTTTGCCAGCTGGAGGCCTACCAGATAAAACAATATGTATATCAATATAAATTGCTTACAAAAACATTTGAATATGCAATGGACATGTGAGAAAACATGATATTTAGTCACTCGGTTTGTACACCAAAATTAGCAAGCTCAAATTCTGAGAGAACTTTTGAAAATTTAACCCTTTAGGTTGCAATTATTTTTCCATCTTTTCTGAAAATATTGATTTTTTAAAATTGTAAAACTTAATATTTCAATTATTCATTCTAATTAAAATTTTATATGCTAACTAATTAAAAAAATGTGGGGGTTGCTTACTGACAAACTAGACTGACCATATTTCAAAAAATACCAGTTGGTGTTCTTTCTTAAAGCCATGTTGATTTTAGAAATTATGTTTTCTAAATAATGAGGGACATCTAATTAAGTCTATATAGAATGTTGGGGAAATCTGTTACTTCTGTAGCAGAAATAGAACAGAATTATTTTGTTAGGAAATAAAAATGCAGACTGTCTTTTTATTTAAACTGCACCATATAGGCCAAGAAATGACATCTGGGCATGTTAGTGCTTGTCTGGTGGTACCTTCAGTATGTTGTGAACTGACACTTTTGTGATATGATATTTCTGGAAAATAAAAAGAAAGGTAATGACCAACTTCATGCCTCAGCTGATCTTTAGTTCCCAAGTTTTATGTGGTGCAGAGTAGTATGACAACTTGAGTCCTGTGCTGGATGGAGCAAATGGAATCCATTATCTGTTCTTCAAAGGATTAGATATAATGGCCGTTCTAATTCCCATTTCATGAAAATATACCAGTTTCTTAACTATCACTCAGGAGAATCTTGGAATCACTGGAAGGATACTGAAAATAGCTTACCTATTTTCATCCTTGGTCTGGTGGAGAGTGTTGAATGTAGGAGAACTTAAAGAAATATTTTGAAAATGAACTCTAGATGTTTAGATGTAGGTAAAGACATCCATGATTGATTGTCTGTATGAATACAGTTGGAGGAAACAGTAACAGTGTTGGTGCTGGTGATGTAGCCCTTCCTAATCACATATAGGAAGTGGTTATATTAGGAGTCCCTCTCAAACTTTCCTGTTGCCAGGCTTCTGATCACTTATCCTTTGGCTTTTAAAGACCTTCTTTCCTAGGTCAGCCCTAAATACTCATTAGTCACACAGGCAGAGGATAATCACAAGGCTGATTGAGGCTGATCAAAGATGATCAAGGGAACAGAGACTCAAATAGTCCCTAGACACACAATCCCAACTAGTTAGTCTCTAAGGTGCCACAGGACTACTTGCTGTTTTTAAAGTTACATTCTAACATGGCTACTTCTCTGACACAACCCCAACTAACTGACACATTAAGGCAATTCTACACTGCAGGCTTCTCGTGCAAGAACTGTTTTGCGCAAGAGCGAGTCCACACTACTATGTGCTAACTCACTCACCCCAAGGTTAGTACTCACATTGAGCAATGTCATCAATCCCCAACAGGGAAAAAAATGGATGGTGACCTGGCCATAGGACCAAATCATGAAGAAGATTCTGAGATTTCTGGAAGAGGGCACACCCACTGGTGGAGCTAATCCCGAGGAGGGCTAGCAGGATGTATCACTGGGGTGAGTGAACCTGTCATAGATTTCTGTTGAAACTTTTTTTTCAATGGGAAACTGGGTTTTGATTACCCTTTTTTGTGGATGAAAATATATGTTTCCACAGAAAAATGGCAGTTCCTTAAACTTTTACTTTGAAAACTTTATCCCCCCCCCCCCTCCAAAAAAAATTCCAACAATCAGAACACTTCAGAGTATTTTCTGGCTAACTCTTCCCATTTTGTATGGCTGGCAGATCGCTTTGAAATGAAATTTCACTGGGGTTGGAAGCTAAATATTTTTTCTATCTAAACTGAGACCATTTTTCTAAACAAAATCTCTTTCCAACAGGAAAATACAGAAAGACTGATTCATTTGTGATATAAGCCTGAGTTTAAAAGCCTGAGTTAGGCAAATAACATTGGTGTCAGGAGGTCCTGAATGTAGTTGTTACAGGATTAGTAAATTCAATCTTCATACTTTCCTAAATGTAGTCAGTTACAAAAAAAAAAAAAAAAAAAAAAAAAAAAAAATTCATCTTCAGTATCATGACAGCATAATACTATTCTCTCATGTTTTCTTTCTGGTCCATTAGGAAGAACACATGTAATCCCACGAAATCTATTGTCTTTACCTTTGGTATGTGTTCCTTCACTTTCGATTGCATAAAACTACAGGCATTGCTAAACAGTGGAATACTCTGACTTTCACTCCACTCAGAGCTTCACTAATGGTCCTAACAAAAACACTTTCTGGGAGATCTTGGCAAGCTTAAAGTTAAAAAGTACTAGCTAACCCTTCCAAATACCATTTTACTGCAACATAAACCAGGCTTGAGCACTGTTTCAAGCCTAAACTCCTTGCATGAGTACTGCAATTGTGCTAACCCAGGCTTTAAACTTTGACTGGGCTCTGGGCACTGGGCCCAGCTTGGAGCCAACTGGCCTTCATGTCAACCTGGTCAGCTAAGATGGTGTTCTGTTGGCCATTGACTCCTGCATGAGGATTGATGTGAGCCAGCAGCAAGCTCTCCGTGAAAAGCTTGACATGCCTTTTTTAATGAAACCAGTCCCAGAACAAGCTGTTTATCAGGATCAACAGTTGATTCTCAGTTCCTAATGGAGGAGCTGTTTGATTTCCCACCCAGACATCTCCAGGAACAGCCTACTGCCAAGCCTACAGCAAACCCTCGTGGAGAGAGGTGCCTCCCCAGAGCCTGGTAAGTGTGTGACTCAGATTTACTGTTTATTATTATTATAATGGGAAGGATTTTGTCTCTAAGAAGCAAAGCAAAAATAAATTCCAGCTTCCAGTGCTTGGCCACTAATGGCGGATTGTATGACAGTGCCTTGGTTTCCCTCCTCCCAGCATGTGGAGTTTGGAATGGCAACTTGGAATTTCAAACATTCATAAGCAGCTGTAAATGCTATTTTAAATGTTAAGTCATAGATGTTAGTGAAGGTCATTCTTGTTTTTCCTTTCAGTAATGAGAAATTTGACACTCTGTAATTGCTCTCCATGGGTCTAGGGAGCTGCTTGTAAACAGTGTACTGAGTTTTGGGAAACAATATTCAACTTCCAAATCTAATAAGTCAGAGGATATCCATGCAGTCTGTTGCTTACAAATCGTGTCTCCAAAGGAGGAGTGGGATACAATTTTTTTTCTCAGAACTATGCTGGATGCAGGAAAATTTAAATGCAGTAATAACAGGGTAAAAGCCATGTGTGACCTAACACACTATCATATTAATTTCCTCATGGAGTCTGGACCAATGCTGGCTGTCTATGGGTATGTCGAGGCTACAAGCTTTTTCGAAAGAGATCATCTAGACTGCCACAAGACTTTCGAAAAAGTGAACTGCTTTTTTGAAACAAGCACTCAGGCCATCTGGATGCTCTCTTTCGAAAAAGCCCTGTTTGTATTCAAGAACACCTCTTTTCAAAAGCGTTCTTTCAAAAAACAGGCGCTTTTTCTCTTAAAATGAGGTTTGCCGCTGTCGAAAATACTGCCACATTCTTTCAATTTAATTTCATGAAGTTTTTTTCGAAAAAAGGCCACTTTTTTCAAAAAACTCGGTCATCTAGACATAGTCTATAGCTGCAAACTTTTCCTGAAATACCAACTCCAAATAGTTATTCACGTTGCAGGAAAAAGCATATTTTTCAGGCCCCACTATGTAGCTGGCTAGTCTTCTTACCTCACAAATGTACTGTGCTTTTTGGTCACTATATATCTGAACATTTCAGCAGCATATGCTGCAGGTTTCCTTTCAGCAGCTTGGAATAACACCTCCCTCTGCCAACAGGGCACCATGAGAACAATTAAATCTTCCAAAATATGAAAGGCCTGAAAGGACAAAAACAGCTTTTTGCCGAAACAGCAGTATACACACCTGCCCCCATTCCCATGGCTATTAGCTATGAAATTTGTATAAAACACAAAAGTTATTAATTTTAAATTTACCATTGTCTCTGCACTTCTGTCGCTATGTTTAACAAGGATGAGTCCAGAAATATAGTGAGGACTGAAACTTTCCCTTCACCACATATACTGATGCACTTCAAAATATTATATTTTATGACCCTGAAAATCCAAAACAATTAATTCTATGCTACACCACTGAGCTAATTTAGATAATAACCTTCTGGTTTTTTGTCCTATTTCTATAGGACCTGCTGTTCTTCAGGAACTCTTTCCTTTGCTTAATGTACCTTTGAAGGCTCTTCAAAAAAATAAACATTTCAGTACTAAAGTTATTGTTGATGTTCTTAAGAGTGCAGAAGATGTACAAAAGACAGGAAAAAGCATGCTTGGGAATATATTTAATACCTGCCATGTTGGGGGAGAAAACATGCTTGATGGCCTCCCTTACCTCCACCACCACTTTACCCATAGTCAATGTTCCAAACACAATCATATTGGCTTCCAGAGAGTGTTAGCAATGCATTTCCGGACCAGCATTTGTGTGTCATCAGTTGTGGCTTTTTATGGAGGGTTAGATCAAGCCACTTTCAAAGCAAAGAAATGTGACTTTCTTCACTCCAAAGTTCTGGACTCACTGCTGGTCATGCCAAGTCTGCACGACAGTATGGTCCCATCAGGCTATGTTGTGACCCTAAGCCACTTGTGATGATCTCTGTCAGGGGCATAAATGTCTATGTCATTAACACTGAGGAGTATCTACCAATGAGAGTCTGCAATGGCAGGGTGGTGATACTCCTCCTGAAGCTCCCTCAGGAAATTTATCAGGTAACTTTGATGGAACAGAAAAAGCTGCCAAAATATCCACTAATGCCTTGTGGATATGCTGACAATTTCCTGACAACAGTAGTGAAAGTTCCACCAAGAGCACTTTGTCAAAAGGTGCCTTTTCCATGTTGCTGTCTCTGGCAGCTGGGAGCATAGATACCAAAATGACTGCTGAGCAGGCTGTGTGAATGGGCAGTTCAAACTTCCTATAATGTACAGGATGGGCAGTAAAGTTTTCCCACAGTGCACCACTGTCTTAGGCCTAGAGCAACCACACTTTAAGGGTGGGAAGGGGTCCTTAAGGAATCTGCAATATGGTTACTTTGACTTGAGTCCAGTCAGCAGAGCTCCTGGTTTGAGCATGGGTTAGAAAAGTCTAAATGTAGGGGTTAAGAACCCATATAGAAGATCAAGAGTAAGCTTTCCTCAGGTGGATAGTCTGACTTGAGAGCCACTAACCCAGGGCTACATCTACACTGCAAGCTTATATTGGAAAAAGCTATTCTAGAAGATATTTTCCGAAATAGCTTATTTTGCAATAGAGTGTCCTCACCACAGGGAAACCTCCAAATTACATGACATATCGAAGTTTTCTTGTATTAGTAGCTACCTATTTACAACAATATATTTTCCAAAATAATGCTTCCAATTTTCTCTTACATCTAAGGGTACGCCTACACTGCATGCTTATTTCAAAATAATAAGTTAGAACACTTATTCCAAAATAGCTTATTTCAAAATAGCATGTTTACATTGCAGGGAAGCCTCATAATTAGTCTGAGGCGGGCTCCCCTAATGAAGATGTACAATCTCTATTTAGAGCCCCAGGTGGCGCTGGGGAGGAATAACTTAGAATGGCCCCAGTGAGAAGCTATTTTGACATAGCAGCAGTGGAGTGTCAACACACACCCTCTTCCAAACGAGCTTTTTCGGAAGAGGTGTTATTCCTCGTAGAATGAGGTTTACCAATATTGGAAAAAGCTATCCGTTATTTCGATTTTCTTTCAAAATAACGCAATTGTTGTGTGGATTCTAGTATTGTTTTTCTGGAATACAGTCATTATTCCGGAATAATGGTGTAGGGTAGATGCACCTTGACAGACTTACAACTTTCCTAAGCTAAACTTGTAGGGTGGAAATATGGAAGGCCATGCAATGTCTCAATTTGAACCAAAATGCTGAGAGTGTTTGGAAAATGAAGAATCAGGAGCCCTTATTGCATAATCCTTACTCTTTGAGCAAGAAGCAAAAAAGAGAAATGAAGTGACTGAATGAAAGCAATTCTGTGTAGAAAAGTTAAGGAAACAGTAGTTAGAGTGCACTTTTCAGGTAACAACTGTAGAATGCCAACAAACTGCAGAATAGGTCCTGGAGGAGATGGTGTTGAAATATGAGGGATTCAATATTAATACTATAAGCTACTTTCAGTATTTTTATACATTTGTGAGGTAAGTGTTATGTGTTGGTACATTTTACTACTGATTGTGTCAGTATCTAATTATTTTTTGTTTGTGGATTTAACAAATAGTTCCATATAAAAATAACTACCATCATAGCTACAGCAGGAAGAGGCATTGCATCTCACTGCTCTTGACAAAGGCAGTGAGTGTTTTTATTGTTGATAGGCAGGGGCAGATAGGTAACTGATGCAGCAACATGTTCATTTACAAAATCTGAAACAAACAAATATGTTTTGTGATAAAGAAGGAAGAGTCCATTTTTACATGTTCCAGGATTCTTTACAACTGTGAGTTATTTCCTTAGGCTTCTCAAATTCTCAGCTTCTTCATACTAGTAATGGAACACTCACACTGATTAAAATATATTTGTAATGGAATTTGACTATACTGTTCATTTTTCTATAACTAATATTTTCTTTGAGTCAGTCTGAATTCATCTAGGATTTTCATTTCTAACATACCAATAATATAATTTTCCATATTCTACTGATAGTTTTTTAGTGTTTAATTATGTACACAAGAATTGTAAAGTCCATTAGGATAAAATAGCATGTGGAAACCCCCAAAGTTGCAATAAAGTTTAGACATAAAAATGTCCATTGTTGGCTTCTGTGTATTTATTGCCAGCTTCTGGAGTTGGAGGTGATTCTGAATTAACCCTCTCACTTACTACAAGTTGAACGGGGTTAGTGTATTAATTATTAACTCAGTAAATCATCCAGAAAAAAGGTATATTTACACACTGATATTTTGTAACATTAAATGTACCCTATTTGTTGAGATTTACTGTGAGTGGGGAGAGAGATGAGAATGTGGGAGTACTGCAGGCAGCTAGAAAGAACAGGCATCAATTCATTCAGTTATATGTTGAATATGTTAGCAAGGATATCTTTGCAAAAGAGCCCACAAACGTGCTATATTCAAAGGTACACTGTTAGATTTGAAGAAGCTTAAATTCATTAATCTCTGTGAATTTCTTACACTTGTCTGACATGATTCCAAAATTCTTAGTCTGATGTAACACATTAAGTGAAGATAATAATCTATTGGAATTTATGAGACTTTGCACACACAACTCTAAATGCTAACGAGTTAAAAGTAATTTCTTGTGCACTGTGATGAATGAAAGACAACTTTTTTTCTCAGCAAACAATTCTGGATGTGGTTCAACTTGACTCAATTAAATTATAGCAGGTGACATTTCTTCAAAATTCCTGGAAATGGTTTTGCTCTTTTTCCTGCATAACTGATTCATTTTCATTGAGAGGAGTGCTGGGGAAGATCTGGGTCCAAAACTCTCTCAAATGGAAAACCATTTCATATTACTGATTCATAATTCTGATTCAATTTCACACTAAAATACTATGAGTATAATTTTCCACTCCAGCTGGGCTATGCTTGGTGTACGAAGTGAAGTGGTACGGGAAGGCCAAATATAAACCAAATGTACACCTCTGGTTTTCTGGCCTAAGCTGCCAAAAGAAGTTCGAGACACAGCATGGTTGAGGTAATATCTTTTACTAGACCAACTTTGCTGATGAGAGAGACAAGCTTCTGAACTTACACAAAACTCTTCACAAATTGATACAATAAAAGGTATTACCTCACCACATTGTCTCGCTGGCATCTACATAATGACACCAACACTGCACACAAAAATAAGTTAGAGCAACTGGAGTGCCAGTCCACAGACAAAAATCACTGGATTGTACTGTGCTTTTGTCACATCTCTCCAATCCTTCCATTCCATTGGGTATCTAGCCCCTTTTCACGGGCACATTAGCATAAAGCAGATTGATAGCAATAGAAAATCTGAGCAGTAAAGTAAATTAAAGGTTTAGTTCAAACCTTACACAAATTTTGTGGACTCCATACTGTGGGGACTGGTTTGATTCCCTAAGTACTTTATTTTAGCCCAGTATTATGTTCAGTATTGCTAAAAAAAGTACATCGTATAAATGCATTTACTGAGGGGTCAGAGCTGGACTGGTGTACCATCCCTTCCACATCCTTTGAACGTTTGTTGTTTGGTTGAAATGAGCCATAAGAGACAAATTCTGGTTTTGCAGAACCGAAACCCATCTTGCAATCTGAAGCATGACAAACCAAAATCCACCCTCTCCTCTGCCCATCTCATGTAGCATTACAATGGCTTCTCTAGAGACCTGGATAAATACTGAGTAATTGCATACTGAGGGGGCATCTTTGGGGATCCTGCAATGAAGCATCAGATGATATTCTCTTCTGGTAACTCCACTTTTTTCCCTTTGAATGAAATACAGTTACTGTGGGTTTTGTCAGATTTCACTCTAAATCCTGTGAGATTCACAAATAACTACAGTAAACTTCCGATAATCCAGCACCTTTAGGACCCAGGGGGTGCCGGA
>CM057845.1:150234687-150257331 GCA_030068395.1 Apalone spinifera
GGCTTCCCCGATTCAGCTGCTGGTCAGTTTCAGCAGCAGCTGAATCGGGGAAGCTGGGCGCAAAGCAGCTCCAATTGTCCGACTGCCCGGAGCACTTCCGGGTTCCCGATGGTGCCGGACCATGAGGAGTGCCGGACCATTGGATGACGGACCAATGGAGTTTTACTGTACTGTGTTCACCCAATGTTGGTCATAATGCAGTCTTTTAAAGCAGGAGGCCTAGTATCTGTTCTCACAAAGAACACTCCAAGTTTTTTAATACAAAAGGCTGGATTGTCATATTCTCCTTGCAAAATATTAGACATGACCATTTGAAAAGAAGAGATTTTGAAGTAGAATGAATGAAAAAATGGTTGACGGCATCTGCTCAATTTGTGTTTCAACTCTCTCCCACGCTAGATAATGTTGAAAGCAAAGATGATGATTTTTTGCTGTCAAACAGAAAGAACTGCCATTACTTTTTTTAAAATTTCCTGTTTGTTTCTTTGTAATCAAAAGGCAATATTTAACTCGAGATACAACATTCTCCTTTTCCCGCACAAAGTTGTACAAAATCAACATTTTGCTGAGGAGTGATTTGGAAAAACAGCCTTAGGCATTCCTTCTTTTTCTCATCCTTATGGAGCAAAGAAAATCTCTTACTCCGTCAGTGCTTTAGGAGTCATGACTGTTTGGCAACTGATTTAATTAAAAACTGTTTTAGTTTACTGCACTTTATGCAGATTTATAAGCAGCCCTGGGTATACTGTAATACGTATGTCCATGCTCACTATTAGCTTTTTCTTTTTTAGTTTTAAAAATAAGTGGTATTCTGGGTCATCAACTTTTTTCAACTACAGCCAAGGAGGCCTGCAAAGCCTCTAACAATGCAGCTCCTGCCTTAGCCACTCTCTGCAATCCTTTCCACCAGCTTCCATCCAGTTTGATCTGCAACCCAAAAAACATCAGAAATTATCAAGAATTGTGGGATATGGAATATTACAGGATATTTTGTTTTTTGAGTCACAAGCAAAAATAGTTTAAGAAAAAAACTGCTTCTAGTGATTCTACCCAAAAGACCTGCTAGCCAGGATGAGCCATTTCTTCTGCCCAAAAGGAGGGTTTCAGATTGGCTGAGAAGTGTCAGAGCCCTGGGTAGATTTGAGGAATGAGGAATGGAGCTTGATATCAAAACTGAACTCTCTTTGTGTGGTCACATTAAATTGCCTCTTGAAAGGCCCAGGTTCATCCAGTGCTTTCTCTATGCCACAAAATGGTACAAATTTTAAGGAAGACGCATATTCTGCCTCTGAAAGGACAACCTGTTCAATTTAAAGATTTGCCCTGCTTCAGAAGTCATTTCAAAGAAAAGAAAACTTACTCCAGACAGCTAGTTATAGAATTTACTTATTTTCTGTCATCAAATTTATAAACAAAATAACTTCTGTCACTAGCTCATTTGCCCTCCTGTCTTAACAGCAAGCTTCTTGGCATACAACATAAGCAATGACAATAAAAAAAAGTTCTAGATACCGTTGTGGTGTGCAAAGTGTGAGAAATTAGACAAAAAGAGTGTTGAAAATTCTTGTCTTTTACTTCTCAGACAATATTTGATGTATTCCTTGATGCCTAGCTCCCAGAACTATGTGAATAAAATGCATGAGAATTTGAGCTCTCAGTTAAATTTCTGGTTTTCATAATGCACAAAGCTGAAAAATGTGGTCCTAGTCTACCCTGAATAATCAAATCAAAAGGTAAATTAGAAGCCAAAATATATTTTATAAAACAAATCCCTTCCTTATATTTAAATCAATTTCATGATTTTTTTTAGGAACCTTACTTGTGATTTTTTAGAAAGCATGAAATTGACAATACTGTAAATGGAAGCAGTTCTCCACCTGTGCCCACACAGCTAAATAGTTTAATTGCCATCTACATGTTACAAAGTGTTACTGAATAGATGCTATGGCTGAGAGAGGCTTACAAGGTCTTGCCTATCATATGATTGGTGTGGTTTATGAAGTAGAGGAACCCCTTCCAAAGGGAAAAATGGCAACAGTATCCCTTGAAGATTGGGAGCTGTCACAGGGTATTTTTTGTTTGCTTGTTTTGTTTTGTTTTGTTTTGTTTTGTTTTTTGTCACAGAACATTTTGAGGGTAGCCCCTGAACTCTGTCAAGAAAAAGATAGGACTGAAGGGACAATTAGCTAGTGGGCAGTAGGCTCACTTAAGTCGACCCTGGGGAGACTCATGGCCTAGATGAGGCAATCAGAAGTTCCACAAGGGGGCAGGACTTCAGCCACACCACTACAGTCATACAATCTTTGATCAACTGAGGTTTTTTTACCCCTCTTGGTAATTCAGATGACTCAAAGTTACTGTATTTTCAGGTAAACTGTCCCGTATATTTTAGCTGCTTTGAGCTGATCCAGAATAAGATGAAGCAGCTAGATCAGGTCAGTGAATCTGCTGATGCATGTTAATATTAACAAATAATGTTGATATGTAACTTCATATTATTAGAATATCATGTGGTAACATTCACTATTTCTTGTGTAGTATTAAGTTTTGGATATTTTAATACCCAAAATTCTCAGACTAAATCTTTAAGAGCTCTTTAAGATACAGTTCAGAGTTAATCATCAAATCATGTTAATCAAATCACGTTAACCAAGAAAATCAAGTGACGATTGAAATTAAGAGACATACACACACGTTAAGGTATGAAATTGTGAAGTTAAGATTCCCAAACAACCTTAACTCATCCCTGTAATGGCACCATGAATAAGAAAAATGTGAATATGCATGTTGAAGCTCGCTTAATGTAATCTGGGATCATAAACTAAAAAACCTGGGTTAATTATAATCTTATCAGTATTGCATTGTGCAAAGGGGAAGAGAAAGAGGGTGTGGGAAAAAATATCAGAAAAAGAGATTAAAAAAGAAAAATTACCAGCTATTATCTCTCTTACAATTCCCTCCAAACCATTATTTTTCCCCAACTAGTAAGCCTTAATATTGATTGATTGAACAGATAATGGAGTATCTCATTTAGCTTAGATGTCAGAAGGCTGTGGTTTTTTAAAGAAAAGGTGCTGAGTTATGGGGCATTCACTGTGCTGCATGTAAGAGGTTAAATTGATGCAGTGCTCAAACTATGCCCATAAATTTCTATAGCTATGAATATTTTTCTTAATTAAACTAATACTAATAGACTATTTCCTCAATTGGAAGTCCACTCCACTTATTCGCTATTCAATTTGTAAAAATCAGACCTTACTTTTTTCCTTCATACTGACCCTTTTAATTTAACCTATGTCCTCTAGTTGTGGTAATTTCAGAGTATCAAAGAGACACTCAGGATTTCAAATAGATCATCAAACATATTTGGTAATAGCTCTTAGCCACAGTAATTTGAATTAGATATAGGAAACTATTAAAAACAGGAAACTCAAACATCAAGAACTTTGAATTTGATGATGTGCAGATTTAAATATTTTCACTTTGTTTAGCTTTCTTGTCCAATTCACAATCAGATCCTAAACTATGTCCATGCTTCAGTTTCATGTCAGATATGAATGAAATGACATGAAAATGGCTACTTTTGTGACAGTTCCTCCATTCAGGATATTAGAAAATCTCACAAGGCTTGTTTATAACACAAAGATTTCCACCACTGAGCTTCTGAGGAGTTGACATTATTAATTCTGAACACAAACCCTGATTTCATTTTAGATTCAAAGATTAGCTATATTAGTATCAGGGTGTGATCTCTTCAATTAAAAGTAAAATAAAAAAAATATATATAATTAAGGAGAAAGGGCCAAACTGTAGCAAAATTCCTGGAATTTGAAGGGAGGAGCATAGATTGCAGGAGAGAAGAGTTGGGAGGAGGCACGTAGGACTTGAGTTGTACTCCCTTGGCTGGAAAGCTAGCTAAAGAGTAACATCATATCTGCAAAGAACATTAATTCTTATTAATACACCTGTTTTGTTTTAGAAGCATAGAGTCCTATCATGTAACCCACTGTTTCTCAGCCAGTGGTATGAGTACCTTAGGGGTACTCAAGAGAAGTCTGGCGGGGTACATCAACACAACTGAAATTTGTTGCAATGGTAAAAAAATTGTGTGTGTCTGAACACTGTAGGTGCTAGGGGTACTTATAATTTTTTTTAAAGAGGTACTTTATGAAAAAAGGTTGAGAAACAGCGATGTAACCAATATGTAGTGCAAAAAATCAAGCTATATCCTTCATTCTAGATGCTGCCTGATTGATACATGGTAAAATAATAACTCTGTGTTGTTGAACTTCTCTCATAAACTCTTTATGCAAGCTCACATCCCTTCTTTTACTGCTACTACATATTGGAGTGGAAATATGTATTTATTTTATAAATAGGGACCTCATATTTAGATGGACATGGTAAATGCCATCTAAATCCATAAGAGGATTTTTTTTTATAATAAAGGAAACTACTGTATCAAATGACAAAGTGTTGGTATGCAACTTGGAGAGGAAAAATACTTTAAAATATCTTTATGACTTGGTACTCACTTGAATAGAAAAAGCTGGCCTAATTTTTCAGCAGATAATTGGCAAGCTTAGATACTGTAAGCCTATTTATAGTCTATATACCATTGAATAGGTCATGGGATTGCCTAATAGTTCTTTATTCAAATTCTAATTCAAGTTCATATTGTAGCATCTTTTGTGAGTGTTAGGAGGCAAATATTTCCCTAGGTCACTACCCTAAGAACCCAGAAATCTGATAATCTTCAAAGGGAGTTCCTTTTTTCAACAGGTGACCCCTCTCCACATACTCTGTCTAATTAATTGAAAGCTGGCAACAGACTTTCAAAGCTGATGTTCGCTGGAAATGGCCATTAGGCACACAAATCAGAGATAAGATGATCATGGTGTCAAGGCAGGTCATCCACTTGCACTAGAGCTGAAATGCCTTTCCTTCAAATGCACTCTACATGCAGTGGAATTCCCAAGTGGTTTCTTGTCCTCTACATACCCAGCTCATTAACGTGAGATTCCATGACTTTTGTACCTCATTATAGATGCCACAATCTCCTAGCAATGGTGTTTTTTTTAAATGTTTCTTGAATTAGTATCTTTTGCCCTTTCTTGTCCCTATAGCAAAATCCCCATTGGACTATTATCAGTAAGAATGAAACAGGCTCAGCTCTATCAGTCTTATAGAAAGAGAAGGCTGTGACAGTTCCTATTTCAAGTTTCATAAGCATTTTGAGTTACAACAGTTGTATCCACTGGTTTGTATGTACAGGATAATCTCACTTAATACTTGTCAGACTCTCTTAACCTTGCTGTAATATTTCAGATGCAGATTAAGGATATTAGAAGGAGAATTATAGCTCACTACCGTGCACAGGTTTTAAAATTCTCATAAAGGCACAGTCTATGAAGCTGAGAAATATTTTTATTCTCTCAAGTAGGCAAGTCAGATAGGTTTTAATCTTCATTTTATATCAATTGATACCATTAATACTTTCTAAATATTAGCCCCTCTGCTGAACTACTTTAATATTAGAAAGATTTTTGTTTCAGCCACACAATTCTTCTTGGGTAAAACTTAGTCTACATCTATATTTTAATGATTGTGGATGAACTTTAATTATATATGCCCCTTTTCCTGATCATTACTCTTCATCAAATGTATCAAATGTATTCAGAATATGGTTTAATGATTATTTACTGTTGCACTTTGTCACTCATCAGAAGTATTGGAAAATTGGCTTACTTTTCTTATGAGTGTTCTTTTTACAGTCTTTAACTATTGTGCTAAAATTTAACAATGAGGGTTGGTTCCTACTCTCTCATATGCAAAACCCCCGAAGAACTTAAAGATGTCTTTTTGTCTGGGGTACAGCTGTATCCTCTGTTTGCTTGTTAACCCTTTTCTCCCTCCGCATCCCCACTCCAATATCATTATTTATCCTTGTTTATGTGCATTTGGCTTTCTGTCATTTTTTTCCAGTAAGATTCATTAATGCTCTGTCTTTAATACAGTCTCCATGAATCAAGCTAGTAATCCTTTCTGCTGTTTGGGGGCTGATTCAGAGTTCACTGAGGTGAATGGCCAGACTCCCTTTGAGTTCAAGAGGAATTGGAGTAGAACCACTGTCAGGAATAGGAGGAAGTGCTGATAATGCAGCATAACCAGTCCCTGTGAGTGTGCTTTGAGGCACTCAAAGAGAGCTCTCCTATTGACTGAAAAATGGTGTTGAAAAGATCTAAGAGGAACCTTGTCCACTCTTACCACAGCCTATGCCTCTAGTTATTCAGGCATTAAAGAGCCTGTTCTAATGTCCATTGAAGTCAGTGGGAGTCTCTCCATGGGGAGTGGATCAGGCCTAAAGTAAGGGTGTGCTGAGGCATTAGAGGTCCTAAAGCTTCAGATAATGCATAGACGAGCTAGGGAGAAAGAAGATGTATAGCTTTAACTCAAACTTTAAAAATAAACAAAATTTCGAGCACATACCACACATGCAAACGCTCACTGAAAAGATGAAAATTTCAGATGGTTCCTGAGTGTCTGAATAGTAAGGGTTTAAATGGAAACTATTATGCAACTTTAGTGCTAGCAAACACTTAAATGCCTGCTCTGAACCCTTAACATATTAGTTTCTCTCTTGGCCTCCATTTGTCTCTCTTCCCATTTTGAATAAAGCATGCTTTATGGATGGATTGCTACCAGTGTTGAACATGGTAGTGGCACCATTCTTATATGTTTAAGAAATAGGCCCTTTTGCCTTGCCAGTGTTTCTCAAAGTGTTCCATTGGCCCGCTTTGGGAAAGCCACTAGCGAACTCTCTCCCTAAAAGATCCATAGCCATGGAGCCTTGTGGCACCTTTTGGCTGGAAATGGTGAACCAGAACCAATGGGAGCTGCAAGGCTCCATGGCTACAGACCCTTTACATAAACAAAGTGGCACAAGCCTTCTAGTGGCATTAGCAAAGTGGGCCCACAGAACATTTTGAGAAGCATTGGCCTGTGCTATGATCCTCAAAGATGTTCTGCACCATGTAATTTACCTACACTGGGAAAAGATGCAGAGGAGGAAGAGAAGGTGGATGACAGGTGCCAGCACTTTTAGAAAAGCATCCTTCAAGCAAATGGATCAAGCAAAGCTGCCAGCACATAATTATCCCTTTTCATAAGTTCCACTGATTTTAGGGTATGAGAGCAATTTAGCTGGTTAAATCTTGATTTTGATTTGCTATAAGCATAACAGCAGTGATATTGCTTCTTGATTTTGCTCCTGCAGTGAAGCAGATATCAGTCAAATTCAAAAACATTATATGCTTAGTTCCCTAAAGTGATGCTTCTTATTCTTGCTATATAACTTCAGCTTATGTCTCTTGGCCACTTAGGTTCTCTGCTTTTAAGGCATCTAAGCCTGTTCCCTTGTGAACAGAATTTCAACATTGACATACCCAGGTGTTCACTGTCCTTTTGTTAAATAACACTTGTGCAGCAGATGGCGGGAATGACTAAGCATGCATTTGCTCCAGCAATAAAAGAAACCATCAAAAATCCTTACCAGCTGTTTTTTCTTCATCACCACTTCATTGCATCAATTGTGGGTTAAGGAGGGCAATGACTGAACTTTTTAGTGATTTCTCAGGCTTCTTGGGAATCTGAATGCCCTGTTGGGTCTTTTTATTGCTCAGTGCCTTGCTAATATGTGATTTGTGAAAAATTCTCAACAGTAGCTTTGCATTTGAGATTATTTCCCCCTTAATGTTAATCTTTCTGTCATTTACTCCTCCATTAAGCAAAGCCCTTAGTTCCACTTTCTTTTCTTGACTGCATCATAGGTAGGTTGAAGATATTTAAAAAAAACAAATATTTGGATGAATCTGAATGGTAACTGGCCCCATAAACCTTACAGCCTACAAGTAGAAAAGGTGCACGTGGTTGAACTTCATTATCCCAGAAGCAGAGTTGATAGTTTTCCCATCTGTGTTCTCCATCATACTGGGAAAACACCTCTCACTTTAATTAGAATGACAGATGTCTGCACTAAGGTTTGCAGAAAACACTCATTTTGTAGCAATATTTTCTTAGATTCATAGTCCAGTGAATGTTGACAGAGCAAAAAGTGAGGGATAACATGTTTCTCTGCATCACATATTTCTGGGAGAATAGGTAAGTTCTGCTGTTTGATCTGATGGGCATCAAGTCCAAATTATGCTGGAGAAAGGCACAAGTGAGTTACAGAGCTGTCTCTCAAAGAAACGACCCACTACCAGGCCTGTATTGTTTAAACAAGGGCTTTCTCTTAAATTGAGTGCTGATTGCAACTGCTGCAGTAGCTAATTTATCTGGTAATCATTAACATGGTACTTTAATTCCCCAGGGAGGAAAGCAGTATCTACTGTACTCATGACCCAAATCACTTAGGGGTCCATAGGTCAAAACCAAACACCTTAAACTTTACTTGGATATCAGCTGGTAACCTGTGCTGAGCATGGCACATTGAGTATTGTGTTTTCTGCATGAATCACCTCTTCATAAGCTAGCTGGAGTCCTCTGGGTTAGTTTCAGTTTCTGAAGTGTCAAGGTATAATTTCAGCTAGAGCACATTACAGATATCCAGGAAGCTCAAAATCATTCATCAGCCAGTTCAGATCATAGAACAAAATTAGTATGTCCTTTCTACACAAAACACTGGCAGCAACTAACACAGTTACCAATTATTGTACAGAACTAAGACCAACCTGAATAAGTCCAAAGCGACCTAATGGCTCAATGCTTTGCAGGAGGTACCCTGCCACAAATGTAACTCAATTCTTTGGTCTGAGCATTTTGATACGTGAATAATTAGAAATATCAGAATGAGGAGATGATTTCTTGAAAAGGGGTCCTAAGAGAAGCTGGCATCTTGTCCTCACATATTGACAATCAGCTTCTTTGATGGCTCAATAACACCCCTTCCCTTGCCTTCACCAGCAAAGGGAATGTGTTACCATTTGAGAACTTCAGCAAATAACCAGCTAAAACACAAGCAAAGAACACTCTGCATTTGTCCCATAGAGAGCATGGCTATGCCTCTAAAGAAACTACTCAGGCCAAATCTAAGGGGTCTTATCTGTAAAAGTTTAGTAATTCCTAATAAGGGGATATCATCTGTGTCATCCCACGCAGAACTGCTTAGATTAGCTGAAGTTATTCATGATAGGAAACGGTTTCACTAACTGGAACTTTGTAGATGCTGCATTGTTTGTAAAGACCCCTTCTATGAACCAAATCACAAGCCTTCATTATCTCTTTGTATGACTCTTTAATTATTAATCCTCAATGGAACCTCTCCAGCAAAAGATCCTGATTGGCTCCATGGGGCCCACACTGGAATCACAACTGCTCATTTTGAACTGTAACTATTCAATTCCCTGTAACATAGGGTATTTGCAAATTCCCCTTTCCTACCAGCTTTACTAAAATACTCTCTCACTTAGCCAAGAGTCTGAGCGGTTATTGGAGCCCACCAGGGTTAGCACCTATAATACCCACCTCTGCAAATATCTACAGTGGTTGCTTCAGAGTTGTGGTACATCTGGCATGCAGTTGGGGCTTTGATGCACTTTGACGCGGGGCAGCATCATTAATTAAACTATCAGGACAAAATTATTCTAATTTGAGAAAGGATTCACTATTTTGCAACCTGTATAGTAGGGGAGAAACATAAATTGGGATGACAATGTGTGGGTAACAGTTCTTCAGATTTTGGACAGCACCATATTTATATCAAGAGTAGCCTGAAGGAGTAACAGCATTTTATCTCTTCTAGATTTTCTGTAGATGTGGAAGCCATATAATGTATCTGCTACTGTCTCCTCAAGTTTCCCCTTCATTTCAGAAGGAAATTGATACCAAGGGGAAAACAGCACATTTCTGAGGAACAAGAAAAGAGAGATTATACAATACTGGCCTATGTCACACAATAAAGAGCAAAACAGTAAGTAACCCCACACACCTGTTCCCTTACTCCAGATATAGTTACACAGAGTAGGCAGAAGTTTGTTTTCTCCTTAAATAATGTATGTGATCATGTAATGAAAGATCTTGTTATAATGTGTACACACAAGTGTGCAGAGTTAAAGCTACTTTAGGAACCATAATTCTAAATGCCCTCGTTTTGTAATATGTTATAAGCCAAACCTCACTTCCTTACATCAGTATGTCATTAAAAAAATAGATGTTCTCTGGGTTCACATTTAAGATATATTTTCATTGTATTTTTAATATAGAAACACTATAGTCTTTTGACCCAGTAAATTTTGAAATTCAGTAGCTGTATATTGCATTACAAGATTGAAAAGATTCTACAGCTTTTCACAGAATTCTCTATTTTAAATTTTAGGGGTAACTTTGAAAATGATAGAGGCTCAGATCATTAATGAAGGGGTGTGGATGGCGGGGGTGTGTGTGAATAAAGGTAGATTTAAGATATATTTGTTCTCCCTTAATTTTGAGTTTCCCAGGTGTCATTCATGCAACTGGGAATCATTGGTATGTATGGAAGACCCAGCCACACCCACAAGCCAGCAATCAGGATGTGAAGCAAGATTCGTGCCTCCAAAATTATATAAAGCTGTCCTATTGTATGGGAGAACTTAGTCCAGAATCTTTCAGAAAGCATTGTAAGTGTGCACTGTGCAAGCCACAGTAAATATAGGGGTCTAATTCTGGTTCATTAAAAATGGAGGGAAAGTCTTACTGATTTCAGTGGGAGTGGTATGGGATAGGTATATTAAATATTGATTAACTGAATAATCACTTAACCTCATGAATACTTATCGGCTAGTTGACTATTCTATAGTTCCCGGGGGTGGAGCCAGCAGCCACTGAGCTCCAGCCCCACTTCTGGGGAATCCCCTGTCACCTTGTGTTGCTTCTTCTCTATGGCTATGTCTATACTGCAGCCTTCTTCTGAAAAAGCTTATGCAAATGAAGCATGGAGTAAAATATCGGCATGATTCATTTGCATAATTAATTAGCAGACATTTTTGAGGCTTCTGTGCAAAAAGGAGATGTGTAGATGGCTCCTTTTTGTGCAAAAAGCCCCTCTTACGCAAGAGCCATTCTTCCTCATTTTTTCAGGAAGAATGGCTCTTGCGCAAGAGGGAGTTTTTGTGCAAAAAGGAACCATCTACACTGCTCCTTTTCGCACAAAAGCCTCTTGAGCAAAAATGGCTGCTAATTATGCAAGTGAAGCATGCCAATATTCTACTCTGCACTTCATTTGCATAAGCTTTTGCGGAAGAAGGCTGCAGTATAGACATAGCCTATCAGAGGCAGCAGAGTGTGGTGCTAGGAGGTAGCTAAACCAGCTCTCCTCATGGACTGGCTGTCTGCCACCCTGTGTTGCTGGATTGGCAGCATGGGTTGGCAGCAACCCCTGCCTGGCGCAAGGGTCTGAGCTCCTGGGTCCAGCATGAGCCAAAATTGAGCCAGGCTGCCTGCTCACCTGGCTCCTAATGCACTTTAAATGCAAAACTGCAGTTTGGGTAGGTCCCGGACCTGGCACAAGCCAGGACTGAGCTGGGCTGCTGCTCAACCTACTAAAAAATTTACTTTATGTAATCTATAGTATTAACTTTTAAGCTTTTGTTTATCAGTTCATCGACTATACTGTTACATCCCTGTTATGGGACTTAAATATTCAGTCTGACAGTGTTTTAGTTCATCATATTTAAATGCTTGTAAGAGAGACCACTAGTAATGAGATGGGTTTTTTTCAGCATGGAAGACAGCTGTACAGATCTTCATACTCACCTGAGTATATTCTTACTAGACAGCTCCTTTTTCAAACTACGTTTTTTAATGGAGTGGTCCTAACTATCATAGCAAAGTGTTTGAAAATGATAGGTTCCTATATCTTCCAGTAGAAAATTTGAAAGCAACTCAGCAGTACAGGAAGACTGCTAGGTGTTCAAAGAGTTATTATGTGTGTATAGCTATCTTGATGCAGTTAGACAGCAACAGACATGATATTGTTTCCATGCTGAAGCCTTACTTTTGAATTTTTCAAAATATTATAATGTCACCCAGCTACCAGAAGAAACTTTTACTGGAAAATTTTGGAAAGGAGAGCAATACACACCATCTGCTAAATGGATCAGAGAATTTTGTGATTGAGTTTGAATCTTTTTTGTAATGAAGAAACATTTATTACCTATGGTTTTAATTGACTTGTGTGTGTTTCAGATACTAATATTTAATGCAATAATGCGTTCACATAGTTGGAGAAATGTAAGACCTTATTTCAAATTTAAGTAAATAGCCTTTTGAATTATTATTATAGGTATTATTTTGAGATTATTAATATTATTGAAGGAGGGATTGGAGAATTTAGAATTATTTAATACATGTTTGACCTCCCTGACACCCTCAGGACCTGACTGGTCCTAGATGAGGGATTTTTCCAGACCTGGGGAGGTCATTTCAGGTCCTCCTCCTGTCATTCCCCCCCCCCCCCCCAAACTCCTCCAAACTTCCTGGCTTCCCCCATAGCCCAGCTGAACTGTGGGCCAGCTTCCTGGCTCCCCCCTCCCCCCCCACAGCCCAGCTAAGCTATTCACCAGCTCCCAGGCCCCCACCCCACTGTAGCGTGCCAGGACTCTGATTCAGGAATATCCGTGGTTGTGCCGAACCATGGATGTTGGCAGACCAGAGAATCCCAGATTTTAGAGGTGCAACCTGTACTACTTTTGGCATAAACAGAATAATGCCTATTTTCTCAGTAATGGGTTCTATTTATTTGCACAGAATCTTCATATTCATTATAATTTACCCACCCTGTCAGTAGAGGGACCAGTTAGTACAGCTGATGTTGTACATAGTGTAATAATTTTAATATTAGCTTTTTTCAGAAGAATGCATGTAGAATATGTAGCTATTACAGAAAAGGGCCCCACTCTTCAGGGCTGGCCAGTCTTCACTCAGCATAGGGCTTATGAGGAAGCCCAGAATGCTGCAACATCCTTATGATTCCCTAATGCGGGGGTCACTCTTGGCCTAAGTTATACGTTTCAGGACCTTCAGACTAGGCATGCTTCACAGAGGTGCATCCACATATACTCTTTTCAAGAATGACACAGCCATACACTGGAATTTGCCAAAGGAACCCAGATATGCCCTCTCTATACTACCCAGGCATTTGCCCAAGATGACAAAATTTCCAGATGGCAAGCTATGCTGGCTTGCTGGCCTCACTCTAGAACCAAGCATCTGGCCCTTAGCTAATCAGCCTCTGCTTTGATCCACAGACTGTTCAGATACCTTTGTGCAGGTGTAATTCATTTATTGTGTGGGTTCTCACCACCTTCATACTACATAGGGAGCCTCCATCTCCTATAAAAAGCAGAAAAAGTTGCCCTGGTTGTCTGCTTTCCTCATCTTTCTAATTCCTGCCTGTTCCTGTTTGTAGCTTCTGCCTAATGGGTTAATTAGCATTCCAGCTCTGCTCTGCCCACACCTTAGACTCTGTTCTGTTTAACCAGCCATTTTCTGTGTTGTTTCATTGGAGCTGCTGTGACCAGAGTGCTGGTTCAGCTTTTCTTGTTTAGCTATCTGTCACAAGAAATCATGGGAGTGTGTGTGTGTGGGGGGGGGGATGTTTGTTTGTTTGTTTTTGTACACAAGCCCTCAAAAACATTTTTTGGGACTTCTCAGACACACATGCATGCTGGAGGTCATGAGGAAAATGCAAGAGTTGTTATCCTTGAGTTGAGTCCCCTACAGCAGTGCCATAATTAGAGTGGAGCAATAGACAACCTTAGCAGAAAGAGCACACTAGACTTGCTAGCGACCCTCCCCACATTTCACAGAATCAGAGTCAAAAGGCCTACATGGTGGATGAAGCAAAGGAATTAAAACAAATGGTTCAACACTGGCTATTTCTTATGAAGGTAACATTGGAACTATTATCAAGTACATAAAAGTCCCCACAGCATATTATCAGTCCCTTCAATTAGATTAAGCCATGTAGGTTTTAAGCAATGTAGCCCTTCCCATTAATTCCCTTATAAGCCTATCATCCTATATGTGCAATATCTTAAAATACTAAACAGAAAGTAAAATGTGTCCTTTAATCATTTCCAGTAAAATCCCTGCTCATTCTGTTCATTTAAAATTGAAGCAGAGATTAACTTGCTATCCACAAGTTAAGTATGGAAGAAATTGTACCCAACTTGGAAAAAAATGTGCTTAATAATTTAGCAAAGAAAAATCTTTCATGATGATAAATAATAGATTGTGTTTCTTTCCATCTCCTGGATCCACACGCAGAAGGAACTTCTCTCACCCTTCCACAGAGAAAACTGAGTTAACTTCTTGTCCTCTGCTGTGCCTTAAATGAGGTCTGAAGATTTTCTGTAAAGCAAAGAGTCCACAGAGGAGGATACTTGGTGATGAACATGATCCGTCCTCTAGAAATGTCTATAGCATCTAATTTTATTATGTTTCCCCTGGAACCACACACAAATTTCCCTGGGGCAGCCACAACTAGATGAGGTTTGAGCAGCATAGTTTTAATGGGACTGCACTTGGAGCTGTATGAATAACTGATGTTTTATTTATTTCATTCTATTGTTTGATTCTCTCTCTGTACCAAAAAATTGAAACAAAATTTTATTTCAGTTTTATGACAAGTTGGGTTACAGAGCTATCCTTGAGGCTGTTTCCTGATGGGGCTGATCATACCAGTAAGCCCCTCTACCTGTGCTCAAGGGTGCCCCATCACACTGTCTTGCTTAGCCAGAAGTTCTGGCTCGTCCAACAAAGGCAGAGAGTTGGAGTAACAGCCCTTCAACAGAGCAAAACAGATGCTGAGAACAGTTTAATAGTGGAAGGGCTCAGCTACAAGGGCTTGATACAATCAGAGTGCACAGCTTCAGCAGGACCAAAATCCAGACAAATCTGTCTTACATTCTATACATATTTTACACAGAGAAAGCTCACAAAGTTCACCCCCTTTATCAATAAAAGAGATATAAACAGCCGTTGACCCTTCCCCACCATTTAAAGTTTGATAAAAGTGATTTTATGAAGTATAATAATTAGGATTTAAGTGGCTGCAAGTGATGATAGACATAACAAAATAAGTTATTAAGTTAAAATAAAATAAAATATGCATAATATACTAAGAGAAGTTGTTACAAAATATAATTTCTCACCCTAGTTCTTATTTCAGGTAAAATCTTCAGGCTTCAGCAGTTTTTTTCTGACCTGTTGTTAGAGGTTTTTTTATTTTATTTTATTTTATTTTCAGGTCTTTTCATATAACTTCACAGGGTGGAGAACAGTCTGTGAAGCCAGCTAAAGACAAACATCATTTGTTTCCCATTCCCTTAATAAAATTTCCCCAAGGCAGGACATCTTTTTCCCATTCGGTCCTCTCCTGTGGATAATATCAAATTCAAGATGGATTCTAGCACCAGGTGGCATGGTCATGGTCTTTGGAGGACCAACCACAGTTTAGGCTTGCAGGAAAAACAAGACTATTCACAGATCAGTGTCTTGACCATCGGGCCATTAAATTCTTTAAGTACCACTAATAGCTTTCTTTGGAAGACCTGGGTTAATAAACAGACTGACACTTTATATTTCTAACTTCACATACAGGAAAGATACATGCACACAAATAGAATACACATTCAGCAGATTACAAGATTTTCAATGGAAGTTACATTCTGCATTTTGAACAAAGCGTATTTTTTTTATGCATATTCATATTCAAAACATAAAAATGCATCCATTTCACAAGGATGCCGTTTCACAAGTTTCACTCAAAATGAAACATTTCAAATCTTTCAGTGACCCAAAAAATTGAGAGGAACATGAATTGGGATGGGAAAAAAAGTGTTTCATTTTAAGGCTTTTTTTTTTTACACATAAAATTGAAGGAAATTTAAAAAATCTAGGTGTCTACGTCTTCTGCTCACTATACTCACCTCCCCCTCCTGCTCCAGATGCTTTTGCTTCACTGAGAAAGACCGTTAATGCTGATGACTTAATTCTGTTGCCCAGCAGGAAGATTCTATAGCCCAGCAGGGAAAAAAAATATACAGAGAGAAAAACAAAAAATATTTTGTAATGGATAATCAAAATATTGCATTCAAAAACATCAAAATAATTTTTGGCATTCTTTTACATTAAGGGAATTGTTTCTTTAATTCTAGAAAAAATGGTGAATTTGACATGAAGTTGTAAAATATCTGTCAACTCAAATCTGCATTTGTTTTTAATTGGGAAAATATGGCTAAAACATTTCACTGCTCAGAGCTGTAGCTGAGCTCGTGGGGACCTATCAGGTCACAAGAGTCAAGACCTACATTTGAATATTCAGCATACACACAGGGAAGAGCTGGATTTGAGAGTGAGCCCTACATTCTTTATCACAACATGAAGCCCAGTGAGAGAGAGGTGTCTCATGATCTCTATAAAGGAATCCTTATAGAGGTTTACAGCCAGTCCCCGAGTTATGGACCAAACACTTGGCCATAACTCGAAGTGTTCGTAACTCGGATCCCATTGAGTTACATGGTGACCACGCTGTTTGTAAATGTAGATCGCGTTCAGAACTTGGGGACCGCATTTACGACCGCTTTGGTCATAAGTGCAGATGGTCGTAAGTAGAGGTGGTCGTAAGTCAGAGACTGGCTGTATTTCTCCAGAGAAGTTTGTGAGGGAGGGGATGGTTGGTGCCATGTAAGAGTGAAATTAAGTACTGGGACTTACTGGTATGCAACCTGGGGCAGTTGGATTCCTTGGCAAAGTGGGAAGTATCTCTGGGATCCTGGAAGGGCGGACCCTCCAGCACAAGGGGCAATTTGAAGAACCAGGCATGAGGATTCTGATCACCACTGCTGCAATAGCAGTAGCCAGTAGCTCCAGACTCTTTTAAATCACTGAAACCTGGGGTAGCTGCCCCTTTTGCTCCCTTTTCCCCATTGAGGAACCTACTGATAGGGTCTGGCAGTGTGGTGGATGGGGGGGGGGGGCAAAAGGAGCCGCTACTTTAATATCAGCCATGTACAAGCTATACTGGTGGCCACTTCTTGCTGGTACACTATACCAACCTGTACCAGCTCACTTTCAGCTCTGTGCCAAGCATGGTGTGGTGAAATCTTTGTTATCCTCCACTGATAGGAAATAGATGTTGCCAGTGAATGGAATGCGTTGAATAAAAAAGCTTACTGTTCTGCCTCCACCCCCTACCAACAGATCCAACTCCCAGCAGCTTGAGGTAGTCTGAGAGGAGAAGGAGGCACTTACTGATGACATTAGCTGGCAATGTCAGCTGTCAGAAGCCCCACAACAGCTGGCTGGACAGATGAGTCAGGCGCACATGCCTGAAGATGCAACATTATTGTGTCGGGGGGGCAATGCCGGTTAATAAAGATTTCTGGCTAACAGAGTGCTGGATAACGAAGTTTTTATATCTCAACTTAAGCATATCTAAACTTAAAAATATCTCCGCTTCAGACCAGCATGCTAATCACTACACTTCTGCCTTCCAAGTCTATGGATTTTCCATACGAACTACAGGTTCTGTACCCTTCTATTTGTCTGTGGGGAAACCGTTGTCCTTACTGGCTGCCTCTCCCTATTCTTCTACTTTTTGGAGGAAAGGCATATAAAGACTCCTGAACGCTATGTGGCCATTTGTTCATGTTTATCCTCTGCCACAAAGCACAGGACTAGAATACTGAAGCAACATTTAGCCCTCCACATTCACTTAGCTCTCATCTGCAGCAGCTCAGACTGCCTTTAGGCTCTTGCCCGTCTTGACACATTTGAGAGTAGTTGATGATTCTGCCACTGTTGACCCTTTCACAGGCCAGGGAGGGGGTGACATCTTCTTTGTGTTACCTCTGCTTTTCAGCTTCTGAAATGTGGGTGTACAGGGAGATTCAATGAAATGATAACTCGGTGTCAGCAGAAAAAATTGCATGTTGGTTTGAGGAAAGGTTTAGGGAGGGAGGTTCTTCCCTGGCTCCTTTGCTTTTCCCACCCTATCTCTGTAGGTAAATGTATGAAGGTCTGTGATCAACTGGTTCTTGCAGTGTGGATGTTACCAATCTGTTACCCTGAGGCCTCTCTGTCTCTGTATTTATGTACTGTATATATTTTAAAAGGACCTTAGCTCTGTTAAGGACCTCAGTAGCAACACTTTCTTGGTACAGAAAATAGAGAAGAAGTAGGGCAAGCCCAATGTATTGTTAAAACACATAATTTTCTTACGTGTGAATCTCTGCAATCTTTATTTTGAAATACCAGTTCAGTGAATAAAATTATTGTGAATTATTTTCTTTTGTCTCCAGGCATGCTACAGGAGCTTTGTAAAGGCTGCATAAATAGCAAAGCAACTTTTACATTTACAGATGCCTTTACATTTACAAATGCCTTTATCTCACAGGCATATTTGACAGACTAGGCCCACTTATAGTTTGAAAAGCCAGACACTTGTTTGAATTGCTCAGCACAGAACATTTGAAACAATTGATGACAACTTACAAGGGTGTCTGTAGAATGCTCCCTATTGTAAAGAGAGCTGCAGAGCGCAGTGTGTAACTCGAGTGGTCATATGATGGGAGAATAGTTGCATTCATTTCCTAGGAACTAAAGCAGTTATTAGCGACATCACTGGCTCTTGGTTATAATATAATTTATCAACTTGCATTTGACTGAGCTTTTGTTATTGCATTCAATAATAAAATGCTACTTTTTTGTCAGTTGCCATGCAGCTATCATTACTGTGTCTATTCTGGTCTGTCTCCCTGCTGGTGTTTTCACCTACAGCCAAGTGCTTATGCAAACAACAGGCCTACTCCTGTGTGAATATGTGAGTTTGTGTATACTAATTATAAAAGAGAAATTTCTGAGTACTAATAGCTCCTGAGCCAGTTGGTGTTGCACTGGATTGCTGGTGCTGCTCAAGCCACAGTTGTCCTCTTGCTATTAAACTGTTAGCAACCTGTAGTTACTAGATGAAAACAAAATCAGGAGTTAGTTGCTGGTTGCTGAAAGTTTTGTAATCCTTTGTTCTTTTCCCCACCAATCTTTAAATAGACGTATCACTACACCATCCTAACAGTGGGAGGTGATGTCTATGTCACCCATCAAAGAGAGGAATATGTATGATGTGTGACATAGTGTGTGTGTGTGTGTGTGTATAAAAGTACTAGTGTTTTGTGTGTATAATTTAACTGTAGGTGTGTAACTACAATGGAAACTTGTCAAACTCTGTTACATTGCATGTGGGCATGAATTGTTTCCTCTCCCATTTGAATGAGATTTTGGATGTCTCCAAAACATGTCGGAAAAACAGGATAATACTGAATTTATCTTCTTAATAGATAATGCCTCACTTGTTTCCCACTGAGGAAGTCCAATATGAGTTATTCCATTGGCATCAATGGGCTGTGGATCATGACCATAGTGCTTTGATCCTAAAGAATGTTTTCAGCTATAGTAAGTTATCATTCACACATCACTGGAATGGTGTGAATTCTCTTCTAAAACAACTATTCCAAGCTGTTCTGCAATAAAACCTATCCTTGCAGAGGAGGACATATAGCAGCATATTTTATACATTTTAAATACAGATAGTCCAATATATTGTAGCCTGATATTCTGCGGTAGGCAAGGTACTAGAGGCATGCTTTGTTTTTTTTTAACAGCTAATGCTTGTTCTTTGTCTTCATAGTGTGCATTTTGTATATATAATGGATGTAACTATTGGTAGGGCATGGCACTAGGGGACGTGGTGCACAATACCAAGTAATGGGATTAGGTGCCATTACTAATGATTCTCTTTGTGTGGTGTCTTTGTTTCATTTTGTGTGGATATAATCTCTCAATACACAGATAATTAGGACAAAAGAAAAATCGTAATAGCCAAATGCTGATTTATTTTGCTTTGTTATGGAAGTGTGCACACAAAATATATAATTATGTTTCCATAAAATTTTTTCATTGCAATATTATTTGTTTCATAGATAGTTTTTTTTTGTTGTTGTTGTGTTGTTCCTCTAATTACTTTGGGAATTGACCTAAATGGCGGTGGGAGAGGAGCACCATATAAAGCCTATTGTGCTGAATTTCCACCAGAGATCTTGGAATTTCTTTCATGGAAACTGGCTAAATCACCAGTAAATGAAGAGCTTTTATACCAGGTGGATGTTGAATTGATTCAAAGGCGCTCAGCTGCTGCATCATCTTTATTTTCACACATCAAAGCTAAGCACATTGCACGCAATTAATCATGTACTTGTTTATTGTTTTGGATTAAATGCATTTTACACACTTTTTGTTGCTGAATTTAATTTAATTACAAATCATCCCTATGTGAATCTGTCATTACTTTAGTACGTTCAGAGAAAGGAAAGGATGAGAGAGAAATAAATTAGGTTTCCTTTTGTGATGTTGGTTATTTTAGAATCAAAGGGAACATAAGACACATTACTTATCACTGCTATTTTTAAAACAAATCAACTGCAAAAACTATTTACCAGCATGTTTGGCAACATGAAAAAAAAAGCTCCTAAGCTTTAGATGCTAATTATCTATTGTGTGAAAATTTGTGGACAGTCCCTAGAGAGATTAAGGGCACGTCTACACAGAAGCATTATTTCAAAATAACTTGAAATAACAAAGCAAGCATCTACACAGCAAGTCCATCATTTCAAAATAGTTTCATCATAATTTTGAAATAATGGGCACCTTATCTGGAAATCCCTAACCCTCACTTTATGGCAAATAACATTTATTTCAAAATAGGATGTTTGTAGACAGCGCAGTTGTGGTTATTTCGAAATAAGGGGCCTCCAGGCTTCCACAGGTTCCCTGGTGGCCACTCATCCACACTCATCAGAACTTTTTAGTTCCCCTTCCCCTGCAGCCCTTAAAGCTGCAGCCACAGGGGAAAAGGCTTGTGGCACACAGCAGGCCCTACTATTCCAGTGCCACACAGCAGCATCCTGCTCTGCACTAACTCTGCCATGACAGACCCCAGCACACCATCTGAGGCCTCCATGGCTCCTCACCCATATGCAGCCAGCTCTTTCTGCCCAGGCCTAAAAGAGGAGAGTGCCATCATGGACTGATGCGGAGATCCTGGATCTCATTGGGATCTGGGGGGAGCAGTCCAACAGCCAGGATCTCCACATCAGATGGCAAAATGCCAATGTGTAGGGCCACATGGCCAACAGCCTGGTCCAGAGGGGTCACAGCCGCACCTCTGGACCAGGTCAGAATGAAGGTCAAGGAGCTCCAGCCAGCCTATTCCAAGGCTAAAAAAGGAGTTTCTGGTTGGGAGCAGTACCACAGACCTGCTGCTTCTCCACCCAGCTCTGACATCCTGGAGTGGGGGCAGATCACTCCCCTCCTCTCATCATTGACTCTGGCCTGGAGATGCCTGTCATCAGCCTCCTGAAGGGTATGGAAGAAGAGGAGGATGATGAGGAAGTTGATACCAGGGTGAGGAAGAAGAAGAGGAGGAGAACCCAGCAGCACTGTTCCAGGCAAGCAACATCCTCTGCTCACACACCCCTTTCTCCAACACCTTCCACCCTGTCTCCTCCAGCAAGCAGGGGTACAAATTCTCTCCCTGTGGGACTCTGCCACTACCAGTCCTGACATTTGCATGGCACAGAGCGAAGCCAAGCCTCCTGTCGCCCCTCTCCTGCTTGCTGGCTCCCGGTCTGGCTGGTACCTTCCTAATCTTGCTTGTCCCTGGGACATGAGAGTAGCAAGGTTCCCCCTGGGGTTATCTGTGACCCTGAGGAAAGGGCCCACCATCTAGGCCACAAATGGCCTTTCTCCAAGCACATTGCCTTTGTCTGACCCAAGACCTTACAGTGTTAGCTCAGAGATGAGGGGTAGGCTGTCTCCTGGGATGAGTGGCCTTCTCTTTGTTCTTCACAGCTGGACCAGCTGTGAGTGAAATACCTGCTACATGTCCTGGGCCAGACTCCCGACCACATAGAAGCTGCCACCACAGACAAGCCTGAGAGGGAGTGGGAACACATAGCTGCCCTGCATGCCCTGCAGTGGTTTTTGGAGGCGGACATGGAGCTGCACCACACCTCCTGGCAGAAGCTCTTGCAGCAGTCCCAGACCATTTGCACAGCTTACACTGCTGCTGTGGATTGCCTACCAGCCACTCCTGCTCCAGCTTCTGTGCCAGCTCCTTCCCCTCTGACTTTTCCGGCTATCCTTCCCCAGGTGCTGAGGGCCCCGTACACGAGGTAGTGGTACCACCTGAGGCAGGCTCCACTCCCAGCCTGATCTCTGAGCCTTTCCTCCCCTTTCTCCTCCTTTCTTTCCCTTCCTCCCTCCCCAGATTCTTTCCCCAGTTACAATTACCCCTAGTTAAACAAAAAATAGTGTTTCTTGGTTCAAAGACAAAAGGTCTGCTTTATTGTGTAAACAGGGGAAGGGAGGGCAGAAGAAGGGAGGGGTGTTGGAGGAAAGGCACACTGGGGCAATGCACAGGCCCTTTTGGGGAGGTCTGGGGAGAGTGTCTCCGGGGTTCTTGTCGGAAACACTCCCTCAGGGCACAACCCCCAATGGGCTTGCCAGACGGCAGCCATTTATGGCTGTTCCAAGGCCCTTAGTTGTTTA
>CM057845.1:150257341-150268177 GCA_030068395.1 Apalone spinifera
CCCCCCCCCCCCCCCCAGGAATGTGTCCTCCTTATTTTTGCATATATTGTGCAGGACCCAACAGGCCACCACCACTTGGGGGGACATTCCGCTTGCCAAGTAGAGGCAGGTGAGGACACAATGGAACCTCCCTTTCAGATGCCCGAAGGCACCCTCCACTGCTTTGCGGGCCCTGTTGAGTCTGGCATTGAGACATTCTTTGCTTTGGTCCAGGTGGCCAGTATAAGGATTCATCAGCCATGGTAGCAGAGGGTAGGTAGCATTCCTCGTGATGTACATCAACATGTCCACATCCCCAATCCTGATGGTATGGTCGGGGAAAAAGGTGCCGGCGTGCTTCTTCTTGTAGAGGCTGGAGTTGAGGAAGATGCAGGTACCATATGCCTTCCCTAACCACCTGATGTTGATGTTCGTGAACCAGCGCCAGCAGTCCATGACGGCCTGCACAATCAGAACAATGAGAGAGGTTCTTGGTCCTATACTAGTTATCATTTTATTCAGGACCTGGAAGAAAATATACAATCATCACTGATATACTTTGCAAGTGACACAGAAATGTATCCAGCCCAGCCTTATAAACCAAAGGGACTGAAGACAGAGACAGTCCCTTATGGCTTACAAATCTATTCAGAAGAATACTATGCAATTCCCTTACACAACAATTTTCTGAACAGTGATGCCACCATATCCTAAATCAATGTTTCTGAAAGTGTACCGCGGAAACACGTTCAGAAACACTTTAACTGTTCGCCCCGGTTTCTTTATGTACCAGTGCTGTGACCATGGAGTCTTGCGGCTCCCATTGACTCCATTTTGTCCTTTGCAGCCAAGAGGAGCTGCGGAAAGTGGTGGCCCACCCCACGCCACTTTCGAAAAAGCGATCAGAAGAGGATATGCAAATTAGTGCCAAATTTGCATAGTTCCTTTTGAAAAAAGAACATAGTCTAGATGTACCCTCAGAGACTGAAAAAAAATAGAATCATTTTGGGATAGTACATAACTGTTCTAAGACACTTGATTTCCTTACCCCCACTTTATACCTGAGTGCTTACCCTGTACCACAGAAGTTCTCAAAGACATGGAGTAGGAGGTGATTCTGGGAACATTGCAGAATTCCTGCACGCTTTTTGTCCCAATGCTAAACAAGTTACAACTTAGGATGGGCTTAATTAGAGTATTAAAACCAAAGTTCCCCTTGTGGCTTCAAAGTTTGGATGGAAAATTTTAAAATGTAGTTCCGTTGTTTGTATACAAATGTACAGTAATTTTGTTGAAACAGAGCTCATTCCATGTTTCTGTTAACTTGTACAGCAGCCTAAATTAATTAGACTCTAACTAGAAAAAAAAGCCACTTAACTGGTATAAAAAGTTTGATCAAGTATTGATTTATAAATATTTGTGTCATTTTGAGTGTCTTCATAGATTTTTTTTTCTGTCTATCAAATAATGGATCATCTGACTGTCATTACGTATATTATTAGTATACTGATTCCTAGTGTTTGGATTGCTAATGCATTATTTACCATCATGAAGATTAAGAATTTTACTTTGTATTCCATTTTGTTTCCAGTCAATGAAATAATATTCACAGATATGCACATAATCTACTATATATCTGAGAGAGTTTGTGCATCTGTCTGTCTGTCTCTGTATCCATCTGTCCCTCTGTGAGTCTGTTGTAAAAGAATTCCTCCTAAACGGTAAGAGCTAAGACCACCAAATTTGGTTTGCAGTTTCCTCTTACCATATCTTAAAGCAAGGTTTTGGTTGTGCCAGGATAATGGGATGTGCACGGATGTGATTGGTTCTTATCAAATGGAAAGGGAGGACAGTGATAGCAGGGGACGTTATAGTCAAGAATGACCACAGGAGGCAGCAAGCATAGAGACAATTCTACTCTTGAATGACCATAGGAGGGCAGCTGCCAGCCAGCTAGAATGGCCCCTGCTGCTATCCCAGCTACGGGGAGCAGATACCAGTTGGCCAGTGTGACTTCCAACATCCTGGCCTAGCTCCAGGGAGCAGCTGGTGGACATTCTGAATGGCCCCTGACACCATGAGACATCCCTGGGGAGAAGCTGGTGGCTGAGCAGTGTGGCCCTCGCTGCCCCAAGCCAGCCTGGGGAGCATTTGCCAACCACCCCCACTTTCTGCTGTGAGTCCCCCAAATCCTCTAACCCCTGCTCTCAATTTTGCACCCCCCAAACCTCGTGAACTGACCTCTACACCCCACATCCCCAAACCCCTGCCCTGAAGGATCTAAGCAACTAGTACATACTAGCTCTTCTAGTACGTTATAAGTAAATATACCTTGACATATAAATGTTATAAAGCTTCAGGGGGTAGCCGAGTTAGTCTGTTACAGAAAAAAAAAACCCAAATGATCTGGTAGCACTTTATAGACTAACCATCTACATGTTTTGTTGGTGTATAAAGTGCTACCAGACTTTTTGTTGGTTTTTTTAAAATAAATGTTATGTTCATAATGTTAACGTATCAGTGAAGACTGGAAGCAAATGAAATCCCAAACATTGGTAAAGTATATATTTAAATATGAGCAAGTTTATTATGAACCAAACTTCAGTGGTGGTTCACAGAAAAAATGAAATGAAAAGTCAAATAACAAAGGCATAGAACATAAGAGAAGCACTACAAATCTGAAAATTAAGTATCAGTGCTCTCTAGATGAAAGACTAGTACAATATAACTGACTTTTGATTTTGACGGGGGATATTACATGGAAAGAAGACTCGGGTATACGTAAATCAGTTCATAAACTTTATCTTTTATTATAAATACCTTATGTTTTCATTAGAATACAACATTATTATTTTATAGTGGGATTCTGATTTTTTAAATTATAACTTAAATTGTCATAATTGTGTCATACATCTCCACAGCCATATCCTCTGGTCAAACTGATGCATGCTTAGCACAGGACTAAGGTAAGAGTCCTTTACACTCCATTGGCAGCTTCCAATCCAAGGGCTGATTTGATCCATTGTGCAATTTACCACTTTCTTGGAGTTTTCTTAAGTTGTACCTGTCTGCCCATGGCCTCAAGGGGATTATTTCAGTGATACATAAAACAGCTAGACAAGTGAAAGCTTTTAGTGACAGAAACTTACAATAAGTAAACACATTGGTTATACAGTGAATCAAGTGGATTTTTCCTGCTCTACCTCTATGTGACCTTCTAAATGGCTGCCACTCAGGAGTGCAAAATGGATTATAAAGAATTCAGTAGGGGTTTTTTTTTTCTGTCTGTCCTCCCATTTATTCATAGCTTAGAGAATAGACTTTTAATAAAAAAAAAAGTGCACCTCAAAAGTCAAGGAGGTTATTTCCCATAGGAAAATATGTGGCATTCTTAGTACTATGGCACAATGTCAAGGAAAGCGTGATATGACAAGCATTATGTGACCTCAAACTGAGAATTTTCAAGTCACACATAATGACTTTTGACTTCAAGAACTGGAGATATTAGAGAGAAAACTAGATGCCTATGAAAACAAGTGCCTATGAAAGATTTTGGGCATTGGATGGAGAGATTTTATGACTTCCAAAGAGAGCTAAGAAATCATCATGCAGCAGCTTATTTCCACTAAAATTAGAAGGAAGTGTTGGATATAATTTGGACATGTACTCTGCATGCCAGTAAAGACTCCCAGGCCATTTCGAATTTACTAAGTTAGACTTCTGGACACCTGATTTTACAAATTCTAAGTTTTGTTTCCTCACTATGGGGAAGAATTGAATGTAGTCTGAGGTAATACATGCACATTAATGGAGACTGCCTCGGACTCAGATCCTCCAGAAGCACTCTGGAGAGCTGTGGGAGGTCTCTCTGAGGCCAATTGGTTCAAATTAGAGGCACCAGAGCATCTACACTAATGTTATTTTGGACTTACAAATTTGGGAATAGTGTTACTCCTCGTGAAAAGCAAGACTACAAAATTTGAATTCCATGATCCCTTATTCCAGGATAATGGGCTTGGTAGTATGGGTGCATCACTTAGACAATTGACCTTGGGGGGCCAATTTTGGACTAAGGTCCTAGTGTAAACCAGTCCCTGCAGAGAACTATGTAGAGTGAGGAAATAAGAGTCCCCAAGAAAAACCCTATGATGAACCCTTGGTGGGGACTATAGAACAATCTATCACAACCCTATAGAGCAGATGGAATGGCAAAAAGGAATGGAAGAGAGCAGTTTCTGTCCTGTGTCAACACTGTTATCAAAAAGGTATAATAATAAGTTATGTAAGTACTATACCTATCTACATTGCATCATGAAGTCTGCCTTCCAAGTGCATCCTGGAACTACTGAAAATTCTGTAAACCTATTATTCCATCTGGTTTATCTCCATCCAATCTCATTTTTCAGTTGGTCTGTCTAACACAGTGGTTCCCAAACTTTTTGGCATCACGTCCCCTTTTTGATTTTTGAGAAACCCTCACGCCCCCCTCAAAAAATAGCAGCAAAACGTATTGAGCAAAAAAAAAAGGAAGTGATCGGGGTCCGAAAAACAAAAATAGCAGCAAAACTTGGGGGGGGGGGGGGGGGGGGGGGGAAGGGACTGGGTTGCCTCGTGCTCCCCCTGGAATTTCTTCACGCCCCCCCCCAGAGGGGCACACCCCCACTTTGGGAACCCATGGTCTAACATCTCCACCTTGAATGTCTTGCTATCAGTTGGACAAAGCCAAACTCTTTCTTTCCTTAAAAAACCCTCACAACTTCCTTCATTTTCTTGCACTGTTGACAACACCCTCCTCTTTCCTGTCACTTAGGCCAATAGTGACTCCTGTTTCCTTTCCCTGTACTTTGAGATATTTTCAAATCTTGTCACTTCTTCCTCTGTATATGTATTCCTAAACTTCAGTCTCTTTCCTCACATAGCTGCAATTCACATCCAAGTCCTCCTCATCCTCCACATTAACTATGACAGTGTCATCCTTTGTATGTTTCTTGCACCGGTGTCCTTTACTAGTCCACACAAATGAAAATTAATGCGAATATTTTCCTCTCCTATCTCTTTCACAACATCACTCTCACTCTTCCCATTTTCCACTGCATCAAATTCTAGCTACTTTTCCTCATTTTCAAGGCCCTTCAGCGCTCTGAGAGGGGGGCAATACTTATAATTTAGGATGATATAGCTATGTTGTTAAAAAATGTAAAAAAATCACACTTTAAGAGACATGTTTAGGCCAAACTAATCCCTGGTGTGGATCCCTCTAGATAGATAGTAGAAGTATTCAGTTAACTTAGTTACCACTTCTTAATGAGCTAGATTAACCTCAGCTACAGAAAAAAAAAAGTCTTCTGTCACTGCTTTGCAAGTGTCTACACATAGGGTATGTCTAGACTACATCCCTCTGGTGTAGTGTCTACACATAGGGTATGTCTAGACTACATACCAAAATTGCTAATGAAGCAGAGATTTAAATATCCCGTGCTTCATTAGAATAAAAATGGCCGCCGCTTTTTGCGGCGGCGGCAATTTGCTGGCAAAAAGTGGCAGTCTAGACAGGGATTGGTCAACAAGCAAAGCCTTTTCCAACCAATCCCTTATGCCTCATGCAACGAGGTTTACAGGATCGGTCAGAAAAGGCTTTCCTTGTCAACCGATCCTCATCTAGACTACCGCTTTTTGCCGGCAAATTGCCACGTCGGCAAAAAGCGGTGGCCATTTTTATTCTAATAAAGCACGGGATATTTAAATCCCCGCTTCATTAGCAATTTCAGTATGTCTAATTTACATCCCTCTGGTGACAGAGGGATGTAGTCTAGACAATCCCTTACAGTGTTTTGGTGGCACTACCATAGCTGTGCTCCTGTAGTCTCTATAGGATACACACATCTGAACATCCCTACTTTATTTGGCCCTGTCCTTTACCACATTGCTCCACTCCACCATTCCTTCTGTGACAAAAAGACATCTAACCATGTTTCTACATTTTTGATAACTGTTTTTGTGCTTTCTCCACACTCCTCTTCTGTCAAAGTATTGGAGCCACATTTTGTGTGTTGGTGGAGTGGGGATGAAGGCCATTGCTGGTGCAATTTAACTTGGAAAGGTACTGAACATACACTTATAGGCTATTGAGGATTGGCCTTCTGCCTGCACCCCTCCAGTAGTTCTGCCACTGCTTCTTTTTGGAACATTTTCCCTTAGGCTACTGCTACACTGTGGAGCCATTTTGGGATACCTCTGGCGTCTTAAGAACAAGCCCGTTATATTGAGATATAACAAGCTTGCTAATCTGACATCCCTGTAAACCTCATTGCATGAGGGTTAAGGGATGTTTCAGAAAAGACCTTATTTCAAATGGTACACAGTGCCAAATTTTGAAATAAGCTATTTTGAAATTACCTCAAAATAAGCTACACAATCTGCGTAGTGCAAATTGCATAGCTTATTTTGAGGTAAGGGCGCTGTGTAGATGCACCCTTAAATAGTCATTGAGGAGACTCCACATCATCTTCAAATTAATTATAGATATGCTTCTGCCATGATGTTGACAAGAAACTGTCAGCAGCTAGGTCCAATTGGCATGATTGATTATTATTTAAAATAAAAAATGAGATGTTTTATCTGTCCCCCTACTCACCTGTCATGTCGCTTTTCTTTTTACGCTGTAAGCTATCTGGGTTAGGGAATGACTTTCTTAATATGTTTTGAAAACAGTTAGTACATTAGTTGGACTACAGAATCCAAAGAATAATTAATAAATGGTGCTATATATCACCCTTCCTCTTCTTATAAAGTACACAAGCACCCTGATTTCTCATCACCCCCACAAAACTCAGTTCTCTATCATTCCTCATACCCTGACACTGTCTGCTCCTATCATTGCACCTGATCATAATTAAAGAAAAATCCTCAGACAAACACATAATCAAGTCAAGGTCCTTTAAAATATGAAAAAAAATAAAACCATAAACTCTGAAAGTTAATAGTTAAAGGGTCCAGACAGCTTCCTGGTATCTGCACGATATCCAGATCTTGCCTATACACAAGACAGTTAGTTTCCCAGTTCTGTCGTGTATGCTCTCCTATGCCAAGAGAGTGAAGATAGACAGGAAGAGCTTCTTCTTTCCCTCTTCATGATTCCTGGAATACTAGTTTGGCCACTGGGATCCTGCTTTCTTTGTTCTCAAATGATTGGTGGTTTGTACTAGCTTTTTCTTCACAGTAATTTTTTTACCTTCCTTACTCTCTCTGATTCTCTTATTCCTCTCTATCTTTTCCTCTTAATTCTACTCCTTCCTTCCTCTCTCTGTAACTTTTCTCTTCCTCTATTCACCCTGTCCCCCATCTCTGTCCTCTTGCGTTGCATTTCTTAATTTGTCTTGTTCTTACTTCCCCTCCTTAAACTTGGTCCCATAATCCTCTTCAAACCATTAAGTCCACACATTTGAAAGGAGCCCCAATTTGGCCCCCAGATCCAATTGACTTTCAATAGGAGCTCAGCTGCTAACTTTTCTGGGATCTTTTCAAAATGCCAATCTAAATTACTTGAATGCATGAATGAATTCACAAGATGTTTGCCAGCCATTATTCTCATCACCCTGTTGGTATGTAGGATGCCTTCTTTCTTCCCTCTTATACTTGTTCACTCACAATAGTGAGCCCTTATGGCAAATGCGGCATCTCCCTTTGTATTTAGAAATTGCTTTTCATATTATGGGTGCTACTGGGATATGAACAATCTAAATAATAATTAACTGACTGCTTTGGATGTTATACTAAAAACCTGAAAGAATATAAGTATGAATACTTCTGAGAGTGAAGTCTGAAGAGTCCATAGTAGTGTGTTGGGGGTGAAATGTTCAAAACCGTTCTCAGCACTGGCATAACCACTTCCATTAAAGTCAATGGAAATGTTATCAATTTCATCAGGAGCCTAGTTAGCATAACATATTGTGTGGTTTTGAAAATCTCACCTTTGAAAAGTTGAGGGGGCTAAGGGATATTTTCATCAATTCTAGAAATTCAAAGGTACTTTCAAAAATCATTTTAATGTTATAAATCACCACCTACTAGATGCTGTAACATTGTATCTGGAGATATGGCCTTTCAGAGTTTTTTTATCCAAAAGTAATATTCAAATTTATTCTCCTTATTCAGATATGGATGTTCATGATTTTGTTTGCTTTTTAACACTAGCTTCAGAAATGCTGAGGATAATAAGTCAGTAAGCTTACCAGTAATGGCTAAACTGCTGTACAGTGCAACTCCAAATATTAAGTAAATCCTGCTATTTTAGCCACAAAGATTAGCTTGTTATTCAAAAGCCTGATGGGCTGATAGCTACATTTTCAAAAATCTGAATGCTATTTTAGGTGTGACATTGTCATTAATACTAACGAGAAACGTGTAGAATTCCTTACATTGAAAATATACCCCTAAGATGGATATAAAAATGCTGTCTGAAACAGAATCTTCAGTCTTTATAGGTTAATTTCATATTGTCTCTTTAGCCTAGGCAGTATTTTATTCACGGACATATTTAATATTTTTGTTGCCTAAATTGTATATTAATATTTTTCATCTCCATAGCTGAAAGGCATAATTCTAATAATGAAGAAAAGTAACTAGAATGTTTGATGAAGAAGTTGAGCTATGGAACAATAGGAAGACTGTTTCATTAACTGAATTTTAACAGTTGGTCTTTAAAGCTACCACATTTTGCCACATCCTCACCAAAGAAGTGTATTGTTTCGATTGCATCACACCATAGTATCAATAGATTCAAATCAACCAAAAATTTGTGGAAGGATAACATGCAATAGGAATAGACAGTAAAGTAAGAGAAAACCACAAAAAAATGTGATGGCTCTAGAATTATTTTACACAGCGTTTCATTTATTTTCCCTTTCAGCAAGAACTCCAGCACACCTACTAAATCACACAAAACAGTCAGAATCAGCACTTACCCCTAGGTAAGTGATACAGCCTCCTAACTAAATTCTCTATTTTGTTTCTTTCATCTCCAGTGTTTCCCCTTAAAAGGAAAACTAAATTGAAAATCGCCGTGCTTTGTTCCATGATTTTAAAAGATATATTTGTGGGAGACTTACAGGATAGCTGCTATCCTATTCAAAATGAAAAAAAGAGAATGGTTAACTTGTTCATGCTTGAAGAGGTTCCCCAAACCTTACATGATATATTTGTTGTTTGTAACAGTTCCTTTCTACATATAGAAAAGATTGCACAATATTGATTCTAATTGCATTGCTTAAATTGTTTTTGTGGTATTCCATAAAAATATTGAATAAGAAAAAGTTTTTTTTTAAGTTTAATTGGAATCCATATATTGAACATCTTAAGGAAGTGGTATGGTTTTTGTTCATATATCCAGTAATTAGAAATGTAGGTCTTAAGCTTCCTTTAAGGCACCACTTGATTTTTTTCTTCCATTTATTTCTTCAAACCTGTAGTTGCCATGGTCACCTCTGGGGCCTTTAAAAACAGCATTGCATTAGTTTCCCTCTCCATTCACTTGGTACAGAGGCTAGTTCAAATGATACCTTAATTAGTATTTCTGCAATTTCACATATGAATTTCTTCAGAACTTATAAATTTCTAAATTAGAGTGCAGAATAATTTCATTTTAAACATTTCCAAAATCAAAGTTGTTATCTTGACAATGTGAAGTCAGGTAAATGAATGCTGATATGATTAAAAAAAACAAAAACAAAAACAAATAAGGTTTGCTTTGGTATTTAGGTGATTGGACTAAGGAGTCATTAAAGTCTCATTTTGTGGTTTACTGTTCTTGTTGCATAAGTTATGCTCAAAAATTATATTGAATTTTTCAACTGCAAAAGTGTGGAAGAAACAATTAATATAATAATTACAAGCTACTGCTACACTATTCATTATTTATGTTTACTTTTACCAAGACGCACTGATGTTCTGTTGATAATGTAGCATGCTGTTTCCAATGTAAAGTGCAGCCACTAATAGCCACTAATAGCTACAGTAGGTGTTGATTACGAGTACATAGCACAGTGTGTTGAGTTTGGCCATCTTGACACACTAGACTTTTGGAGTCATATTCATTGATACTGCACTAATTGATTGTCATGATGTAGTTAGCACTATCCCACTCACACTCTGGTCTTAGGTCACTTGTTATACTTCACCCAGTCCAACCTATTAATAAGGCAGAAAATACATTAATATCTCACTGCAGCCATGGTACAGTAACTCCAATTTCAGCACAGCATTTGTCTAATTCGTAACTCAACAATGCTTGCTGACTAAAGCTGAACTCTTTGAATTGGAATGTGAATGATGCCTGGAATAGTCACAAACATTCTCAAGACAACATCAAACCATGTTTCTTAGCATGACAAACATCCCTCTCTAAACAATTTTTTATATTTGACCTTCAATTTTTTGTGTTAAATAGCTTAACAGTGACTAACAAATATACATCGGGCTTTGAAAAAACAGAGTTTAAATACAGACAGGGTGATGCAGTCTGATCGATTTACAGGAAATCACAAGTCTTATTTTCAAAGTTAGATAGCCATTCTTAAAAGCTAAATTTTAGTTGGCATGCTGCTTGTGAGAGATGCTGGGTTAGTAGTTTTAGATACTGTAGTGCAAATCTTCCAATTCCATCACACCAACATATCTCAACAATAATCTGGAAGGGGATCTCTTTAGGGAGTAATATCATAGTTCAGTGTTCAGACCTATTCTGTCACTAGTCTGTATGAGAAAGCCGTTGTTTGCGCCGCTTACTCCCGCGCGGCAGCCCAGCGAAGTGGCTGCCTATGAGCTCCAGCTGCCCCCCTGCACCGTTTCCCTTCACCCCAG
>CM057845.1:150268277-150294629 GCA_030068395.1 Apalone spinifera
GCAAGCAGCCATTTGTGGTCTGTGCTCCCCATGCAGCACGGTGCTGCATGGGGATCGCGGACCCCAAACGGCCACTTGCTCCTGCGCGGTGGCCCAGCTGAGTGGCGCAGAAGTCAGCCAAGTACCACGGCGGGAGGCAACAGTGCCGCCCAGAGGGAACAGTCAGCATTTCAGTGTTACAGAGTCACAGACACTGGGCTACTATATATATGATATTGGATGTACCTTTAGACTTCAGAATAGTTTGGTACACAGTCAGTATGATATTGAAAAGGAAATATAGTTACCAGATTACACTAGCAAAAATGAAAATACAATTAGTAGTTTGTATAATACATTTGCAAGAAGGGAGATAATAGTTATAGGTGGAAATGTAACAAGCATGAGTCCACAGGGAAAAAGGGATATGAATGACACACATGTATATGTTGCTAAAAATAGAGACATGGGCGGGGTGAGGTGGCGTGCTACATCACCATCTGACTTGAAACGGTTTCCATAATGTACAGAGTTTACAGTTTGGTTCAGTGGCGCTCAGCACCCCCACAATAAAATTTGTTCCAACAGCCTGTGTGCATACACTCACATGTAAGCACAAAACAAACACCACAATTTTGTGACACTTAGGAGTCTAAGTTCCTATATCACTTTTGAAAATGAATCTTTAGACTCCTTATTCACTTGGATAGATTTAACAATTTCACCTCAGAGCTGAAAAGTAAATCATGAGACATTAGTTTGAAACATTTTCTCTGCTGTTGGCAAAAGAAACAAAAGAGTTTAGAACAGCATCAATAGGGCAGTGTTCTCAGGAATTCTGATTTTCTGTCAAAATAAAATCCATGGAGATAAATCTAATACCTTCCAGAGAAATTATTATTGTGGAATCAAGAAATGATTCTTGTTGCCATGGAGAAGAGCTGCTGCTTAGGGCCAAACTTGGGGAAACGGAAGGTGCATGTGCACAACATTCCCAATGTTAAACAATTGAGGCAGGAATTGAACTCAGGTCTTTTTGGTTCAGTTCATACTGCCCTTCCATCATCTCCAAGGATGGGTGTGTGTATGTTTATTTACAAAAGCTAGTCAATTAAAAATTGAAATTTTAATTTTCACCATCTTTGAGCAATCCTATTTGTTATCTATAACATTTCATTATGATTAAGCATTTCTTGAGTGATTAAAGGCACTATAGGTCAAAATCAGTTGCTGCTAGATGCTCAGTGTTTCTGAAAATCAGCCCAATATTATTTAGATTACTAAATTTATTTAATAAACAATAAATGGTCTGGTAGCACTTTATAGACTAACAAAACATGTAGATGGTATCATGAGCTTTCGTGGGCACAGCCCACTTCTTCAGATGACCAGAGTTTTGAGTTTAGGATGAATTTGATGAAAGAAACTATTGTAAAACTTTGCAGACTGCTGCATGACCAACCAGTGACTTTAAAACTCTTGGAGGTCCATGGGAGGGATGGTATGTCTTAGAAATTATTTTTAACAGGTATGGTAGTTATTTCCTCTCTGATTGCTGGATACAAAATGGCCCAAAGCATGCTCACAGAACAAGCTGCTCTCTGGTACATCCATATGACATTCATCCAGCTTCTTGCATCCTAATTTGATCAAGTGTTGACACCTCTCTGTATTCAACACAAATGAGGGAGTTTGTCTTGAAGCATTTACAGAACTACTTAGAAGCCTTGAAATCCAGTGTTTTACCTACACTCATCATGGTTATAGAATATATATGTAGAAATGCACTGTCTCTGTGTGCACTATAATTGCTTATGTTCACAGAGGACTAGTGTGTTTCCAAGGAGGCAGAGCTACACATAGCAGAACATGCTGGTACCAACCTGTGCCTCCCTACCTGTGCAATAATCTTAGTGAAAGTTACAGCTGGTTAATGCTGCCTTTAATTCCCACTGAACACTCTGCAGTTCTTTGACTCCTGGTCTACACTAGGAATAAGGTTAGATTAAGATACACAACTTCAGTTACGTTAATTGTGTAGCTTAAGTCGACTATTGGCGCTGTCCACACTCCACGAATTTGAAGGGAGAACACTCTCCCTTCAACTTCCCTTACTCCTCATAGAAGCAGGACTACTGGCATCAATAGGAGCACCCTCTCAGTTCGAATGAGTGAGTCTTCACTAGACCTGCTAATTGGAACCCCAGAAGGTCGACTGTGGCTGCTTCAGTTTTATCTGTAGACATGGCCCAAGAGGTCGCACTGCACACTCTCATCCTATCCTGGCCATGCTATCCTCCCTGGTGCTGGACTGAGTCAAAACTCATGAGGGCAGGGAACTGGACTCGATGACCTCTCGAGGTCCCTTCCAGTCCTAGTATTCTATGATTCTAAAACAGAGCTGATAGGGAGAACCAATCTGTGTGACTAAGTTGTGTGTGACTAGTTTGTAGTTCACTAAGTTGGGGGTCCTTGATACCTGCTACTGCTGCTGCTTTTTTGTTGGATTGTAAGAGAAGTTAAAGGGCCAACGAATGTAGAGTTCTTGTATCCATTCCTTTCCATGTGTGAAATGTATGGAACAGTTTAATGCAAGGTTTGAAAGCACTGGGAGAACATCTGAAGACTATCTCTGTATAAGCTCATTTATTTTTTTACTGAGGTTGGGTCAATGAAAGATATTACTTCATCCACCTTATCTCGCTAATAATCTGGGGCCAAACCTCTACAACCACACTGTTAACTTTAAAAGCAAACTATCTGTAAAGCTCAATGTTCCACTATGCATTGGAATGAATCAATTAGATGATGACTGAAAGGCTGCCCCCTTCTCTCACAGACAAACAGCTGGGTACCCTGTTTTACTTCTGTTTTACACTGATGATTACACCTGAGTTATGTGACACTTTTGACTTAGATCCCTAAATGTTTGGATTTCAGCCATATCATATTGAGCCATGAGAGTGACAAACACAAGAAGCTCTATAAGATGCTTTTGAACTCTATAAGATGGTATAAGATAGCTGCCAGCAGGGCATTCTCCATGGGGGAATTTTTGTGTCTAGAACTTGGGCCTGCAGCAACCTAATTTCTCGAGTTTTGGGGCATATTGCAAACTGTCGGGATTACTGCAAGCTTTTCTACCAAGAGTGATGTTAAGACTTTGTGGGACTGGATTGTGGGTATTGCTTGCCCTTTACATTAAGGTCCTTACTAACCAGAGGGCAATTGCATTTAAAGTCGTATGGTGATTTATGTAGCACAGTGATTTGTTTCCAAGCAGCTATTTTGACAAAATATTTATGTCTTGTATGAAACCATAGGGTCAAAGTGACACTTAAAAAAATCAAATGCAATAAATATATGATGCTTGGTTCCAAATGGCATGTAGCATCCTATCTAGAACTAATTCAGAAAGTTGCAAACAAAAAATGTGCTTTAAGTGATCTAAATGTAGTACAATATTTTGGTGTAGAAAAAAAAAACTTGTTTTAAGAGTCATGATAAGCTTCTTACCTGTAAGACATGATGTGTTTGCAGTGACTCCTGGAACTAGCTTTTCAGTTGATGTATACTGATGTAGCTACACTGATTTCAATTAAAGTGTGCTGGTTTACATCAGCTAAGGAAATGCCCCTAGAGGAATTCTCTTCACCCTCCCCCACCCACCCACCTATATAATCCTGAAGCAAGCAGCTATCTCACCTTTCTCATCCATGCATTATTCTATGTAAATTGCATCCTGGACCATAGGGAGGTTTTAAGGGAAGAAAATAAACATTAGTCTAAAAAATCTTAAGAATTCCTCTTTCCTCTATCCTCACACACAGGAAAACCTGAAATGATATCAAAACTATCAAATTCTAAAACATACCAAAAATATCAAATTCTAAAACAAATCAAAACACCCCCTAAAATAAAATAGGAATTAAAAAAACTATTTATAAAGATTAATGCCTTATAGTTTCCCAAAACATGTACAATATCATGTTGGGATGCAATACTCCTAGATGGATGTCCCTATCTTGTTTCATCATAGCAAATCAAAGTTTACTACTGTGGCATTTACTAGAAAAATAGGCAAGAAGTTGAAAGAACTTGAGCAGCATGCCACACAGTCCTCACGGTGCTTGTCCTGGTCTTCTGATGTGCATTCCTTTCTGCTAGCATGAAAATAAAAAAAAAGATGAAATTCATGATCATAATATCAAAACATAACTTGCTTTGAACGGATTTTACACTCCTTAAACAATTAAAGTGTGGGAAAGTCTGTTCCTCTACTCTGTGAAAAGGAACAGGTGTCCACCAAGCTGCAATGAAACAAAATGACATGCTCTTTAGTAGATAGTTTATGAGATGACCTTTCCTAGTGATCAGTTCATCTGTATCCCTCCCCTCCTAGGGAGTTTGATTTCAACTTCTTTCTGAAAATAGGTATCATAAATGTTCCCAGTAAATATTCTTTCACACCAGCTATCATTTTAGAGAACTGAGAGACTCTACTTAGTCTTTCTAGCAAAGAATAAGTACAGTGTCAATTTTTTGTAATGCTTTATTTGAACAGTGGAACATGTCAGTTGGAGACGGCTCGAGCAGCAGTTTTCACCTTACAGAAAATGTTGACAGAAAGGGTGTGTCTAGACAACAGGGTTTTTTTCGAAAAAAAAGTAGCCTTTTTTCAAAAAAACGTCACCTGCATCTAGACTACATCCATGTTCTTTTGAAAGTAAATCAAAAGAACGTAGCAGTTTTGTCTACTGCGGTAAACCTCATTCTATGAAGAATAACGCCTTTTTTCGAAAGTCATCTTTCAAAAAAAGATGCTATAGAATGAAAACAGGGATTTTTAGAAAGAAAGCATCTAGACTCTCTTTCGAAAAAGCGAGCTGCTTTTTCGAAAAATTTTCTTGTAGTCTAGATGCTGTCTTTCGAAAGAGGCTTTTTTGAAAGTATCTTTTGAAAAAGCCTCTTTCAAAAGAGGCTAATAGTCTAGACGTACCCAAAGAGTTTGTTCCAAAATCTAAATTTAGCATGTTTACATCTTTATGAAATGAAATTAGCCTGCCATGAATTTGGTTCTCTTCTTGATGTGCTATGGTCTTCTCTCTGCTTACCCTGTGTTAACCACATAGTTTGCTGTTGGTATCAAGATAAACTATAGTCTTTGTTGGACATTATAATTGCTGACTTGTTCTTTGTCTGTTCAGGGCTGACTCTACCTATATTGTCTAGTAAACCCTTACCAATATGCTTTATGGGGATGCTTTGGGGGAAAAAAGGTTTAAGGTTTACTATTATCAAACATAAACTTTCTTTCCTTTCGTAGTGAGAAGCCGCAAGCTTCCTCGTTGCAACTAGTTGGAAATATTTGATTATTTTTAATCAACAATGCCTATTCATTTTAAATAGGAACTTTTCACTACCAAAAAAGATTGGTTCAGGGGAAAATATCAATTCAGCAACATTTTGAAAAAAATTTTTTAATTGTTAAACATTGATATTCACTTTTTTAATAAAACATTCTTATTTTCTGATTTGAAATAACTTTTCATTTAAAGATTCATCTAATAGTAGATTATTTAAATTGAAAATAATCAAAATATTATCAATTGATCTAACTTTATTTTCAGAATTTTGATTTATGATTCTTTTTAAATCTCAACAAATATTTACATGATGGAAAAACCATTTTCTGCCCTGGTCTATTCTTAGAAATACATAAGACTGGTATAGACACCTGGAATAAATTGGGTACCTTTGAAGAAGGCAATCTTAAATTGCTATTTTTTTAAATATATGCAGCCAGTTGTAAAATAGAGCTAGGCAAAAAACAAAAACAAACAATCCAAAAAATCCCACTTTTCTAGCAGTCTCTGTTGTGCATCTTTATTGCACTGAATATGCACTAAATGGGACAGTTAGGGTATGTCTACATGACAGGACAAAATTGAATTAAGACACACAACTTCAGCTATGTTAATTACATATCTGAAGTTGAAGTAGCTTAACTCGGTTTTTGTCATCTACACAGCAGGAACACCCTCCCTTTGACTTCCCTTACTTCTCATGAAAGCGGGATAGCCATCATTTACTGGAGTGACCCTCTCACTTCAAATTAACAATCTTAACTAGACTGCTCATTTGAACCCTGGAAGATTGACAGTGGAAGCTTCGATCTTCCTCTGCAGTGTAGACATACCGTTAGGGGGCCAACAGTATTGCTCAGCCCCTGAGCAAGATAGGGGGCAGCCCTATGCTCCTGGAAGGGGTGAAGCCCTGGGCAGAACAGGCGGGGTGGGGACAGCCAGCCCTCAAAGCCTGATGGACTGCACTGAGTTCACCTCCCAGCTATCCTGCAAAGTTGCTCAGAGCTTGCTGCACAGAGCTCCAGCAGCTATTTGAAGGGCCTAAGGCTCCAACCACTACCACAGTTACTGCCCCATCAGTGGGCCTGGTGGCAGATATATTTATTTACTGTCTCAAGCATTGTTTAATACGCCATCAATCTATAACATAATTTGTATGTTTTAGTTCTTATAAGAGACAAAAAAAATGCGATATAATACTTCTTAAATGTTATGTCTTTCCAAAGATATTTGCAAAATTTCCATGAACTCCCCTTCAGAACACATCATGGGCTACTAGGTAAGCAAATACTTATCATCTCCATTTCACAATGGGAAAACTGAGGAAGAGATAGTTCAAATGACAGACAGTACTGACAGTGACAGAAGAAATCTGGGCTAGTGAGGAATATAGCCTAAATCTTCTGAATTTCTTTTTGTGCATTTTAATTATTAGATAAGCTACACACTCAAGTGCCTCTTTCAATTTATTTTTTAGTTATTTAGATTTACAGAAAATCTCCATTGCTCCCCCTGCTACACTCTAGGCACCCATCCTATAAATTGTAATACACGGTACAGAAACATAAGGGGTTTGTTCATATGTAAATCAATACCAGACCTTTTCAACTCTCACCTTAAAATCTTGGGGGGGAAAAGAGAGCTTTTGGCACATGCCTGGAAGGTTAGCAAATTCAAGCTCTAATGGCTCAGGACTAGGAGATGAGTTTCAAAGTCACACCCACTCCATCCCTTGGCAGCAGCTCTCTATTACAGCAGTATATGGTTCCAATGAGTAGTCCCGTTCAGAGCCTGATATACATACCACCAACTCTTCTGGCTGCTTTCCTCAAACTAGCAACAATATTTTGGTCTTTTTCTGCCTAAGTCGGAGCCAATTAAACCTTGTCCAAGCTGCAAGTTGAGAGATGTTTGCTTATTGTTCCACCATCATAGCCATATCACAAACACTAGACATGGAGAGGTGACATCGACATAATGAATGTATCACTTCAAATATATCCTCCCCAGTCTCCCTGTAGCCTCACATGCTTGTAAAACAAGAGGGGTAGCAACTACTGCTCTGTTACAAAGGTCAGTTTGTAGCATTGCCAGGTCTCAGTTTTATTACAAATAAATGATAGGCGGTGTTTTTCCGAAATCCCTAGCTTCTGAATTCATGTGAATGATTGAGACCGTGAGCTCTCTCTCTCTCTCTCTCTCTCTCTCTCTCTTTTTTTAAGTAAGCTTCTAGCCCTTATGGTCGCAGTAAAAATAATGAAAACGTAGCAATCCCTCCTCTGCAGTGTATCCCAGTGGCTCAAAAGCCAGAAGGCAAATAAAAAGAACACCTGACTGTACTACTAATTAATGGTCTAGAAATAATTTTTGTTGATTTAATCTCAATTTTTTTGGAGCCTGACTCATGATTTTTGAATACTTGTTGTTGGCAGAACTAAGTTTGCTCACTTTCTTCCGATACCACTGAATTTTCTCTACCGTCCTCCTCTAGGAAGAGACAAAGAATCTCTAACTTCTCTGATTTTTGAGAGCAGATGCCAACAGCTGTTGCTATCTTACTCCACCAGTTATAGCATGTACATCATGAAACAGTGACATTTCTCTTTATAAAAGCCAAACAAAAAAATGCAAAGCCTGACATAGTCTTACCCTGCAGTCTATATAGGGTGATCAGGCACTGTGATGTTATAGGGGTAGTCCATTTAGGGCTTTTTCTTCTATAGGCACCTATTACTTCCTCACTGCATCCCAATTTTTCATACTTACTATCTGGTTACCCTATATCTATAGCCTGTATAATTATTCATTTCTATCTCGTAATAAATGACCGAGATCGGATGAATGTAAATAATCATAGGAGATTTTTTTGCCAGATTCTCTCCTGAACCAAGATTCACTCAACAAAGCTGCATGTGTGTATTTAGAGGGAGCTGTCAGGAAGTTGATTATAGCTCCCTTATTATTTTCAGTCTGCTGCAGCTCTGCTCTAAATTAACTGATGTCAACTGGCCCCTGTTTCTGGTTTCTAGGATAACTGAACTGGCAGTAGCAGAGCCCAACTCTCCTGCTCCCTGTCATCTCTCCTATGCCATGCTGGGGCTGGTAACTGAGGCTGAAGCTGACTTTGCCAAGTTTGCGTCAGCGGAGAATTCCCCTTGTCAGGTGTGGCCAAATTCTGGCTCCTTTGTGTTAGCACACTTAAGCCCAAGGCAGCAAACTTGGTCTTTCTTCTAGTGTGTCATCCAGAGTGCCTCCTAATGCTAGATTTTTACAGATCCAATTTGTGCAATATTCTGAAGCATATATAGTAAGCTATGTTCAAGCTGACTTTTTTTTAAAAGTATACTGTTTCTTTGTGGATGGTTTGACTTTGGTTTCTTCAATGCTTGTCGCCAACACAGTAAATCAATTCTACATGACACTTTTCCTCAGGAATATAACCCAGCTCTCTCTCTTGTGGTATAAGATTCTGAAAAGAAGCTTATAATGGATATCTACCATGCAACTTGATTCTTTCCTTGTATTGATTTCCAAAAGTCTAAAATAGGACAGCAGCACTTCAAGTTATTGAACACTTAAGAATAATCTGCTTGGATTTCTTTTTTAGTTGTCATAAAAATGACGTTTTATAGTCCCAGCAATTGTTTAAACTATGAATGATTTATTGAGGTAAAGGTTAAAGTATTGTTTTCTGTTCTGATCTTACTGGCCTCTAATCTGCACCTCTAGGGTGGACTCTGATAATAATTTACTTCACGCAGTAAACTGATAATTTAGATGATAGCAAAATGGCATATTCACCCAGAAAAACTCTGCACTTCAACAAACCCAGAAAAGCCAGAATTTTAGAATTAAGGACCTACTCTCCAAATGTAATGTGGATCACACTTACAATATCCTGCCATGGGAACAAGACTTTTAAATATTGTTTTTATTATTGATGTTATTACTATTTCATTTATTATCAGTTTGTGAATTGCTTTTATGAGTTTATAAACTGGTGTGATAACTAGTAATTTATCTATAGAGAAGATCTAAGGTAATTTTTTTTCGTTTTCCAACTAACAAGTCAATATATGTGTGCGTTTGTATATGTTCTCCTTATGCTATCCTGTGGTTTACATATTTTTCTTCTCACTGTGGTCTTTACTTAAACACTTGAATTTTAGCAAAATTAGGGAGGATGGTTCTTACAGCTAACACAGGACTGCAAGTAAGGAGATGTGGATTCTATTTCTGGCCTTTTTGTAGATTTCCAGTATTACCCTGGTGAGGTAATATCTTTTATTGTACCAAGTTCTGTTGATGAAAGAGAGAAACTTTCAAGCATATATAGACTCTTCTTCAGATCTTAAGAAGAGCTCACTATAGGCACAAAAACTTGTCTCTCTAATAGATCAATACAGGAAAAACAATACTACAAATTACCTTGGGCAAGTCATTTACTCCCTCTGAGCTTCAATTAGCTCATCTGTAATGTAGGGATAATGAGACCTTCCTCACAAAGTTGCTCTGAGGCTTTCTTCTTTAGTTAACCTTATTCTCCATCACACCAGTATAACTCATTGATTTCAACCAAGATATTCCTGATTTACACCAGCATGAAAGATTTAGTCTCTGTAATTGCAAAAACCCAAACTTCAGATAAAAGGCTTTGTAGAAGTGCAAAGTATTATTACTAGAAGGAATAATAATAAATTATGTGTACTTACGGAAACCCAAAAGATACAGCTAACATCCTAAATGTTTGTGGACTATGGAACCAGCCACATTAGCAGCTTTATGTAGTTTTGGAGAGGCTAATAACATCTGGTATGCCATTTCTTCTAGCTGGTCAGCCTTGTAGGGTAGCACTGCATAAAGGTCTTTTGGTGAGAATATGACAATGACTGTGGTACGCTGACTTGTGAAAACATGTATCAGTGCTCCCTACTGGAATGTGATAGGTCTACCTGTGTTTTAGAAATCAGAATTTAGAATTTCTGATTTCTAAATTTGGTGGAGTTGTTGTTTTTAGCTTAACGGGAGAGTCGGCTTTTAGAGCCTCATTTCTTTGGCTTCAGACCTATTGACTCTTCTTAACTGAAGAGCAAGAAATGCTCATTTTTTGGCAATGTGATTTTCTTTTTCAGTAACATCAGATTCCAAAGATGCTGTTTTCCTCACATCATGTAGTCACATGATAGTTCTTCAGGCAGACATTTATGATATGGCATGATGAGGAACTTCATTAACTGAGCGCTAGTTTCATTATAACGAATGTGATCAGTCTGCTAGAAAAACATATTGGTATCTTTAATGTTTGGTATTTTCTCTTCAGGTAGTAAGTGAAGAGCTTTTGAAAAGGAGGAGGGAAGAGGGCACCTGAGATCACTGGAAAAGAAATCATGTAAGAGAGGGGTTTTTTTCAATATCTGTTTGTAGCACAGTATAAATTCTTTTGTAAGTAATCTAATTAAATTGTATTTGCTTCTACAGGCTGAGTGCCAGTCTATTGCTTATTAAAATGTTCTTTTTCTCTTAATCCATCATCTTTGATAGAATCACAGCAGCTCATCACTGCTCTATGTAGAAAAGCACCCCAGGAAGTGGCACCTGTTATCTTGAATGACATTTCTTCCTTCCTGAGTAATTGCTTGTGCACATCATGTTTGTATAAGGGTCTTGATGACTTCTTCAGTAATCACTGACTTCAGATTGTTGGCCTGTTATTTCTACCTCCACCATCCTCTTTTTAAGCCCGTAGCTTGAAGAACTTAACTCCACAAAGGAAATGTGTGATCTCTTAGGACTTTAGGGTGACTGCTAATAATGCATTAGATCTGCCCTATTAGATCCATGCATCCACACATATCATTGGCTGGATAGAGGGAGTATGAATTTAAGAGGTAATAACAAGAAGTCCAGGTCTACAATTTGGTACAGTACTCAGAGGGTTTTAAAAATATTTAATATCGTATCAGCAGTTTAAGCAAAATGAATAGTAGATAGAATTTCTTAATTCTTTCAGTGTCTAATAGGAGAATAGTTGGTTACAGTATTTCACATTCCTGCTATAAAAGAGTGTACACATGCTCACTCATAAAACATTTTAGGAAGTTTGACATATTGTGACCTTTCTTTGATGGACAATGGCTTGATGTGTGGTTGATGGTTAGTATCAAGCAGTACGCCCCAAGGATCAACATCTTTATTAATGACCTGGATGAGGGGATGGATAGCACCCTTAGCAAGTTTGAAAATAACACTAATAGAGAGGAAGAGGTAGATATGCTGGAGGGTAGGGATAGGGGCCTGAGTGACCTAGACAAATTGGAGGATTGGACCAAAAGAAATCTGATGAGATTCAACAAGGACAAGTGCAGGACTCTGACAGAAGAATCCCAAACACTTTTACAGACTGGGAACTGAGTGACTAAGCAGCAGTTCTGCAGAAATGGACTTGGGGATTATAGTGGATGAGAAGCTGGATACAAGTCAATAGTGTGCCCTTGTAGCCAAGAAGGCTAATGACAGATTGGGATAAATTAATAGGAGCATTGCTAGCAGATCTAGGGAAGTTGTTATTCCCCTTTATTCAGCACTGGTAAGGCCACATTTGGAGTATTGCATCCAGTTCTGGGGCCCCTGTTACAGAAAGGATGTGGATACATTGGAGAGAGTCCACCAGAGGGCAACACAAATGATTAGGGTGCTGAAGAACATGACTTAAGGTTAAGAGGATGGAGAGAGGCTATTCTCAGTGGTGACAGATGATGGAACAAGGAGCAATAGTCTCGAGTTGCAGTGCGGGCGGTCTAGGTTGGATAGTAGGAAAACTATTTCACTAGGGTGATGTGAAGCACTGGAATGGGTTACCTAGGGAAGTGGTGGAATCTCCATTCCTAAAGGTTTTCAAGTCCTGACTTGATAAAGCTCTGGCTGGGATGACTTATTTGGGCTTGGTCCTGCTTTTAGCAGGGGGGCTGAACTTGACCTCCTGAGGTCTCTTCTAACCCTATGATGCTAGGATAGATTCTATGATCCTCCCAGCCACAAGTAGTAAAAACTTGTGGATAAGAGATCTTGAGTTTACCATAAAGCATGAATAAAAGAACAAATTTAATATCTCAAGCATTTGCAGGCCTCTAATCACTGCAATTTAAATGTAGCACAATAATATAACTGAAATTCTTCTTCAATGTGTGTTGGTGTGGCTCCCACTGCAAGTATGCATGGGTCTCATGGTCTCCAATTTAGACATGCTAATAAAAAATAATTATTGAGGCCACATATGTATGCTGAGCCTCCTTGCGCTCCTGTGGAAAGATATCAAGGGCTGAGTAAGTACAACCTTTCCTCATTTTCCTCAGAATTTGAAGGTATCCAAGGACACAAAATAGGAAGGGATGGGAAAGGTGGCAGAGGAAATCCACATTGACTATTGCATTCTGAAACACAGTTGCTGTAGGATAAGTCACTGTTCTTTCTTGCCCAAGTATGTGTCAGTGTGGATTTCAATGTGAGTTGCTCACAAGCAATTAGCCCTCTCATCAGTTGCATTAATCTGTCAGTGACTACAGTACTGATCTCCCGGACTTGGCATCTAACTTAGCTGCTAAGTGCAGACAGAATGTTGATCACTGGGTATTCCATGGTATCGCCTTACAGATTTCTGATACTGGCACTTTACTGAAGCAAACAGAGAATAATGCTTGTGCAATTGTGAAGTGAGCATTGGCATTTGGTGAGAAAGATAGAAAAGCCATGTTATCCATTTTCATATTGGGTGTGATGACATGGTCTTCATTTTTTACCAGCAATGACAAGTAATACATAGGCAACAGCCTGAATGGTTAAGCCCTATGAGTGTAATAAAGCAAAGCAATAAAGACATCTAGCATGCGTGATTTTTTTTTTGCCAGTGAAGAGTGTGTCTTTGGGAAGAATTTGGGAAGATTGATTGGATTAGATAAAATTCTGAAACCACCTTAGGAATGACTTTCAGGTGAGGTCTCAATGTTTTCTTATCTCTATGAACTATAGTGTAGAACAATTTGACCATAAAGTTCTTAAATATCACTTACTCTTCTGGTCAACACAATAGCCACTAAGAAGCCACTAAGATCTTTAGAGTGAGGTGGTGTAGGGAATGTTCTGGGATAGATTCCATAAACTTCAGGAGAACTAGGCTGAGGTCTTGGGCAGGAGTAGATTCTCTGACCAGTGGGTAAGTATTTAAAAGAACTTTTAGAAACTTTGATATTGTCGTGTAAGAGCAGACTACATACAACTGTAACAGATGTATGACAAGCTAAGATTGCAGCAATGTAGGCCTAAATAAAATTGAATGAAAAGCACACCTGCTTTAAATACCATAAGGGTCTTTGATATACAGGGGTGGCCTGGTTTCAAACCATGTTTTGCTACCAAATCAATAACCTCTTCTACCAATATCAGTAACCTCTTCTATTCAGAATAATATGTTTTTTCTGGTAGATGTTTCCCTGCTGTGTAATAGAGGTTTTCTGGACCTTCTGGGAGAAGTCTTTGTCCATGATATTCAGCCAGACAAAAGCAATGTGGTTGTGTGCAGTTACTGTGGATATAAATGAAGTATCTAGCCATAATGTTTTCAGATCAAGTCTGAGAAGTCTGGGACCTGGATTGAAGGTTAAATGGATATCTGTAATAGGTCTGTCAGCAGAAATTGCCTCAACCAATATGGAGCCACAAGAATGATTGTGGCCTTGTTTCTCTTCATTTTGGAAATCACCCTGGGAGTCCAGAGAAGTGCTAGAAAGGCATATAGAGGGCACTGAGACCACAGCAAAAGGAAACTAATTCTTTGTGGGGAAAAGTTCTAGAACTTGGTATTCACACTGATGCTGAACAGACCTCCCCAACACAAGAATATCAGTTCTATGATGTATTTCTGCAAAAATCACTTGTGAATACTAACAAATTGTGTACTCAGGAAGCCTTTCCCAATTTTGCTAACTCCTGGGAAGTGGGAAAAATCCTGTCTCTTAAGGGTGATCCACCTAGATTGGCTCCACACTGGCATGTCAAAAACCACAGGTACTATAGGGTAAGTAATCATAATAAACCTGTTTTATATTCAGAATTTTTAAATAATTCAAAATAATATGCAGGACACAAAGTAGAAGATGTAGGTTAAAGTAAGGATTAATTCCTCTTTACAATAGTAATGTGTTATATGAAAATAATTCCAATTATTCAATGAAAGTTTTCTTATTAAACATATTTTTTTCAAATTTAAAACATGTTTTTGTTAGACACAGTGGTGCTACATTTATTCTAGAAAACACGTTCTTTTAATCTGATTTGCCTATCAGTAGAATTATTTGTCATTTGCTATATTGTATTTCAAACACATTCTTCTATGATCTGTTAAGCAATTTCACAAGTAAATGTTTGAGTGTTCTTAAGGGAACATTTTTAAGTGTCTTCCCTTGCTCGGCTCATATAGACAGTTGATCAAGACCAAAAAGAAAAATTAAATATATGTAGAAGGAAAAGGCAATGAGCTGAATTGCAGAAATTTATAGATAAAGTTTTGAGATGCCTCAATGAGATGCTGATCCTATAATGTAGATCCACCTCTTTGGGGTTCTGTGCAGATTCAGAGATCTGTATGCATTCATCTCTCTGCAGGATCTGGGCTTAAGTTTCATGCTCCTCAATAATCAATGATGGAGTTCCTCACACTCTCTTTGAGTTATGGGTAGACATTTTTAACCCACAGAAGTAGCACTAAGCAGAGGGGATAGACACTCCCGTGTTTGTTATTGGTCTGCCTCTTTTTAAAAAAATCAAAGCTCTTTATTCTAAATAGGTTGTGCTTTCATATATCATTGCTATATGGGGAGTTGAGGAAGGTGGATTGCTTTGCAGAGGCACTCATTCAACAATTAAAAATTGATTATGACAAGGCATTATCAGATCAGTATGAAGTCATTGTGTAGAGTGTCTCTCTTTTAGCTGCCATAAAAAATATGAAAAGTAATAGAGAGGTAGCCGAGTTAGTTTGATCTTGGTAAAACAAAAGGGAAAATATGTAGCACTTTAAAGACTAATAAGATAGAAGTGGGTCTGCCCCCATGCAGCTCATCACCTAATAAACCTAATATCTTGTTAGTCTTTAAAGTGCTACATATTTTTTTCCATAAGAATTATGAACATTCTTAACTTTGGCAGATCAGCAGCAGGAAGCAAATAAGTCTGGTGCAAGAGCATCTTGAATTTTTGAAAAAGTCCTCTAAAACTCCAAATGTGGCATCTTCTGGGAAGTAGACAAGAATTCTGTACTCGGTGTAGGTGGTGTTCTGTTTTACAACAAAAATCCATACATACACCATTTTTTTAAATAAAATGAAAAACTGAGAATACAGTAATAGACTGAATGGGCATATTAAATAATATTTCAAAGCTACCCATAAACAATTAACTGACAACAAATTACTTGGAATATATGAAGGTTTGTAAAATGTCAAGATGTTTTGTAGAAATGTTAATAAACAATAGAGTAATATAAAGAATCATGGTCTGATGTGCTGAAATCAGAGCTCAACCCTGCACAGAGCATATGCTGGACTGATTGCTTAACAAATATAGTAACATGTTAGCTATTTCAATTATTTGTATTTAGTATAGAGTTTACTATACTGTGGTAGAGGGGTAGCCATATTAATCTATATCTGCAAAAACAAAGAGGAGTCCCACAGCACTTTAGAAACTAACATTTATTTTGGGCATATGCTTTCTTGGGCAAAAACCCACCTTGTCAGATGCATAGAATGGAAATGTTGTGGAATTTTGCCGACAAAAGCTTATGCCAAAATACATCTGTTATTCTTTAATGTCCCACAGGATTTCATGGCTATGTCTAAATTACATCCCTCTGTCAAAAGAGGGATGTAAATTAGGCAAATCAAAAGTGCAAATGAAGTGGGGATTTAAATATCCCACGCTTCATTTACATAATGGCGTCCGAGAGCTTTTTCGAAAAAGGGTTTTTTGAAAGTGAAACCGCTGTTTAGACGGGGTTCTTTCAAAGAAAAAAAAACCTTTTTCAAAATATTCTGCAATCCTCTTCTTCTGAGTACAAGATCTTTCGAAAAAGGGTTTTGTTTTTTTTCGAAAGAGCTGCGTCTAGATAGTGGTTTCTCTTTCGAAATACCCTTTTTTGAAAGAACATGTGGCCACCATTATGCAAATGAAGCACAGGAAATTCAAATCCCAGCTTCATTTGCAATTTTGATCTGCCTAATTTACATCCCTCTCTGAAAAGAGGGATGTAGTCTAGACATGCCCCATGTTACTACATTGTAGAGTAATTAGCTATTATGTACAATTATTATATACTTATATCTAGACACATACTCTAGGGATGTATGTGTGTATACAAGTAGGTATGTTCTTCTAGGTAGGGTGTATGTGTGTATATAAACAGGTTGACCCTCTCTGGTCCAACATCCTTGGGACCTGAACGAGGGATTTTTTCAGATCAGGGGAGGTCATTTCAGGCCCCTTGCTGCTGCCTACTCTTTTCCCCTCCCTTTTCCACTAGGCTTCCTGGCTCCCCTGGCAGCCCAGCTGAGCCTCACAACAGCTCACAGGCCCCAACTCCCTGAAGCACATTAGGACTCTCTGATCCCGGAACATCTGTGGTCATGCCAGACCATGGATGTTGCCGGACCAGAAAATCCCAGATTTTAGAGGTACAACCTGTATATATACCAAAACATGTACGTGAAGAAGCAAAAGAAACTCTCTCTCCCAACATTTTTATGTATATATAAATGTATATGGAAGTTATATCCATGTGATAAAAATTATAATCAGGTGATATGTTAGTTTACTATGTGCCTGACAACCACCATCTTGTCTTTTACCCATTAAACTTTGGAACTTATTCCAGTATTCAAATCCCTGGAACATTTTTAAATAAGAATGACTTTTAAAATGTAAACTCTGAAAGCAAAGTTTCCTCCTTTTCCTCTCTTACAATGGTATGCACTTCACTCACTTTCTACCCTAGAACAGTCTGAGATAATAGTTTTAAAATTGGAAGTTCAACATTCAGCTAGTATAAGTTTTCACAGTTCCATTGACTTTAACTGGCTAACAGCTTATACAAGTTCAAGATCTGGCTTATGCTATACTTTAGTCTGGAAATGCTTTTCTAGGTAGTTCCACAGGTTGTTATTTTATACCCAGGAAAAATATGCTGATGTAGTGTCACAGTTTTATCAACATGAGCTTGGGATGGCCATATTATGAGCAAATTCTGTTTGCTTTATCACATGTTTTGCAGAGCAAGAGACGATAGATAACTAGTCTTTTTCTCTCTCATCCCCAGTTCAGGCCCCAGTTTTGCAAACCTAGTTTATATTGATAATCCCCACATAAATAGCATTACTGAGCCCCACAGAACTCCTCATGGAGTGAATAAAAACTAGCCCAATAAGACAGTTTTCAGAATTATGACTCAAATTCTCAGGTGGTATTGATGGGGTCTCTTCAAGCTAACTAAGGATCTGGACCTAAGTTGTAAGTTACCTTTTATTAGATACCCATATATATAAATACTTATAAATAATACATGGTTGATAAATTATTTTGGAGTTATACAAATATTTTATTAAAATGTGATTAAAGTACTAATATATTTCAATAATTACAGGCTAGATAATGACTACTTATACAAGTGAAGAAATAATGTGCTACTTAGGAATAACATTTGTCACATAACGGACAAATAATAGTGTATTATCACTATCATGAACTATTTTTTCATCTGTTTTTTTACATATCTCCTGCATGCTGCTCTCTACAACTCACAGTGAGTGTTAGATACTACTTTTTCTCTGCTGCTTGGCTGAAATAGCAACAATCAACCTGCCGTTAGCCTGAAAGTCATCTTCTGCTTTACTGCTCACATGCTAGACATAAGTTTTAAAATTTTGTGTCACCATTCATGAAATGAGATCCAGCTGTTTTTATTTATATCTATTTTTATGTGTGTTTTCTTGTAGCTTCGTGGCATGACCCTGCCAACGTAGTCTAATGGTTTGAATATATGTCTAAGAGCCAGAAATAACTAAGTTTTAACCCTGTTCAGCCAGCCATTAACTGTCTCCTTAGGCAAGCCACTCGTAACTACTCTTGTCTGTAAAAGAGAGATAACAACACTTGCCTATTTGCCCTGACAGGGATGTTTGGAGGATTAATTATTTAATGGGTATGAAGTTCTATTTAATAGCTAAAAATTGTTTTTCACATGTTTATAGCCAATTAGAATGCTCGATCTAAGCAGCATAATATTTTAGAAAATCAAAAGGTAGATTTAGCAATAGGTTGTAATGTTACAACTCATTCATTCATTTAACAGAGCACTGTCACAGAACATGAATACTTCATTCTGCATCTGATGAGGGAATGATTAGTACCCTCATTCATTGTATAGTCACATTATTGCAGGTACTCACCCTAGTTAAAAAGATTGCTGGGTAGCCTGGCCTTTAAGGAAATGAGACTTTGTGCTCATCTGAAGGGAATTAGGGTGGAATTTATGAAGGTACCTAAACCCTCAAGCTAAGCATCTAAATGTCAGGTTTAGGCTCCTAAACCTCAATTTTGTTTCTATCGTGATCCATACAATTTCCGCTGAACCTTAAGTTTCTTTCAGAGTAAAATTGACTAGATGTATATGTTTATATCTTCAGGCATGCACAGTGCTGTCTTCCTCTAGGTATTTGGACATATATCCCAAGCCTCAGAGTACTTCATTAACAGGAGGAAGATAGGTGTTTGCTGCCTATGTCTCACATGATTCATGATCTGGTAGCCAGCCTCTGTACATGCCTGCTAGGCCAGATCCCACTCAAAATGTTGGCCAGAAGAGGAGGTAGTGGTGTTGATCCTGGAACATATCAGTGGTTGGAGCACTTGCCCTGGGATGTGGGAACCCAGGTTGAATTCCCCCTTTACTACAGGGTAGAAAGGATTTGAACAGGAGTCTCTACTTGCCAGGAAAGTGCTCTAGTCACTGAGTTGTATTCTGATATGGGGCCTCCCTTACTCTCTCCTATTGAAGCTCGTGTATTCTAGATCAACAGTAAAAGAATGGTGGAAGTGGAGAGAACCTTCCAGATAGGTACCCTAACCACTAGACTGCAGAATCTCCCTCCTCCCCCATGACTGTTCCATGTGGACAATTAAAATGTCATTTTCTTCTTTTCCCTTGCCAGCATCCCAATTCTTGCTTTGTGCATAGTCTGTGCAGATGACATGAGCTAAACATTATTTCTCCTGTGTGGTCTCCCAATGTTCCTATTTATCAAGAAGAGGTCAGAGCTATTGAGCAGGATTGCCTGGGGCTCAGAGCCTGTGAAGTGATTAGATGGATGAGCCTCAGGGCCAAGGGAGCTGTGGCAGCTTAAATTCTGAACAGGGTCTATTGGGGCTGCTGAGAGGTTTCACTGCAGAGACCTGATGAAACAGCCAAGTCATATTTACATCTGAATCTATATAGAGTGATACAGAGATATATGTGTATTATGTGTCAAACACCTTTAGCTGTGAGGCCAAAAACCCCCATGATGTTGAGAGTGGAAGCATCAAAGGGATTTGATGGAATTGGAAGGGAGTATTGTCAAGGTCAGGCATTTAATGAATTGTACATGTGCTGACAAATAAAAACACTGATAGAATTAAAAATACCTCACATTGTGCTTCGTAACATATTTGTGGAGTAATTACATGCTTGAGATATATTGACGAATAAGGTCTGAACTAAAAAAGGTCAAGGTTTAGAATCTGACAAGGACGTGATATTGCTGCTGTGTCAAATACAGTGTGCTAGGCTAGAAATTTCTGTATGTGGTTGTGAAGCGCAGTGTGACCCATTAGGAGAATGAAAGGGAAAGGAATTAATATGTTTTTTTAAATTATTTTATTCTTGGGAAAATAAATTTTATATAGTTAGGTCAACATGATCTGTTCAGTTACTGCAGTAATGGAATTACAGGTAAAACCACATGGTTGAAAGGATATTAAGTGAAAAATCATTACTATGAATTTTGGTTCTTTATTACATAATTTGGATGCCTCAGCTACATATCTGAGGCCACATTTTATCAAGGTATCTGCATAAGTTCCAATTGCCACATGCAAATGTGTGTGTTTCCACAGAGATACATTTATATATTTACACAAATACACGTGCACACAGGGAAGTGAGGCCTTCATAGTTGATAGGCGGCTGAGCACTACACATTTAGGTGGCTTTGATTTAATTGACAGTAAAGCCAGCATTTACAGTCTTGGTCACTATAGTTACATAATTTTAAAGTCTTAGTAGGTGTTTCCATTAAATCTATATGTTGACACATGCTTATGTGGCCTTCAGTACCAGAATAAATATGTGCTTCTCAGAAGGTAAGGTGATCATCACTTCTGGAAATTATAACTCATATTCAGATATTTGACCATAGATAATCAAGTTGGCCTCAGTCCTTTGAAACTTAAACAGATCACTGGTTTATGTACTGATCTCATTTCATTTAAACAAATTGTTTTAGTGAACATAGAATACACATGGTACAACCTAAACATATGTCTTAGATATGTGTGTATGTTGATAAATTACACGTTATTCTTGGCCAACTGTCTGAGATGGCTCAACAGAGGATGGGCACTAATGAAAATGGATAAAGTAACTGGAAGGAATCTGAGAGTAACCAGTAACCAGCAGCTAAAAATTGTTCCAAATTTTTTTTTATGGTGGCATTTTTATTTGTACACTCTCAGAAAAAAAATCCATATCATTAAGTGTTTGTTGATAATAGACATCTTCTCAGTGGCTGTATTCTATAAAAGTATAATAAATGATTCATTCAAAAGTGAGAAGATATAACATTAATCAATCAAAAGGTGTGATTCTTTTGAGGAATATAAAGACAAATATTTTTTTTGGTCTCATTTTAATTATTTATCAAAAACAATATGCACTTTCTTTTTCCATTTATTCTGTTCATATATAACAGGTGTCTCAGAAACATTCATCCTTTGCTCCAGATTCTGTTACCCTTAGTTTGGGCACATCCACACTACATGGAAGATTGATGCTGCTGTAGTCAATCTTCCAGGGTTTGATTTAGCGGGTATAATGTAGACTTGCTAGATCAAACTCAAAGACTGCCCTTGTTGGTGCTGATACTTCTGTTCCTTATGAGATGTAAGGGAAGCCAAAGGAAGCATTTGCTGCCAGCCGAGTCCCACTGTGTGGATGGCATGGAAACACGATGTAAGATATGTTAACACTGGCTATGTATGTAATTTACGTAGCTTTAGTTGCGTATCTTACTTTGATCTTCCTCTGAGACTACCTGACTCAAGAATTTATGCCATTGTGAGTAAATATGCCAGAATCTCATCCTTAACTTGTATGTCTTTTAACAGGGATTGCTTAGTGTAGCTCTTACTTCTGAACAGTTTCATATAACTGAGGTGAAAGATAAAGAATTATGTGGCCTCTTTCAATAGCACATAATATAAGGTGATAATCTGTCATGTGTGGGCCATTCTTTTCCTCATTCTAGTGTTTTGTTTTGGTAAAGTTCTTTTGTTATTGTTATTTAAAATGTTGTTATATGTAGGTGTTTCCAAATATTTGTCAGCAAACGATAATTGAAGTACACTTTGCACTTGGCATGGAAGGCAGTGTAGTCTATGATTCTCCTTATTAAGAATGCCATTTTGTAAAAAAATCTTTGAGGCTTCACAATTTGGTTGTATACTTGTTTGGAATGAAAATGAGACTTTTCAAAACCATGCTTGGATAGATGTGTAAGACATAAACTCCTGAATAGCCAAAACCCCATGAATTAAGGGAAAATCTAAGTTCCAGTCTCTGCTCTGATTCTAGTTTCTCCCTATTGCATATGAATGCTGTGTCCACCAGACTATTGGCTTTTTGGGGGTGATGGTGGGATCTTACTCTGGTTTGATCAGAAATTCCATCTAGAAATAGAGAAAATTTCCTTTGAAAATTTAATTGAACCCGATATGTTTTCACACAGAAATTGGCATTTTCTGAGTGAAAAAGCACTTAATCAAAAAAAAAAAAAAATCTCCGTGAGCTATAGTTTAGTTTAGTTGGTTCCTGTGAGTGTTTGTTTCAGAATATAGGACTGACCCTTAAAGAAGCTCTGTCTACTCTCTATCTATCAGCATCATTATGGACTGCTCCTTTGTGCTTGGGGAATGGTGTTGTTGGCCAGGTCTACATCCCAGATCTGTACTGATCTTTTAGACACTATGGACCTAGGTCATTGAATGCCCTGACAATAAGGACTGACAATCAATAGTTTATGACAAATGAGTGTAGAGAGTGGAGGACAGGTTTGATTGCTTGCAATAAACTATGTTGGTGCAGCCTTTTTAATTGATGGCTTACTGCCCAAGTATGTTGTGTTGGTTTAGTTCATGGGGGTAACTCATTTAGTTGTATACACCCAAGGCAAGATCATTGTCCTTCAGGCAAAGTCTCCTAGCTAAGTGGAGATGATAGAAAGTGATAAATACAGATCTGCTATGGGCAAGTTTAGTATCAGCAAAGAATCCAGAAGCACTCCTAAAGGTGGACTTAACTAGGAATGTTAAAGACTAGTCGACTATCTGATAAGCATTTGCTTATTGGATAACCTTTTGACTAGTTGAGTAGTCGATTCTCTCCCCGCACCCCCCTTGTTGCCTCTATAAGATAGAGACAGCAAAGCGGGTAAGACAGAGACACACAGCTGTGCAGAGCTGCCGCTTTGAAACCCCAAGGTAGCGTTTCAAAGGAGTAGCTGCCGTGGAGCCCAGGTTCTGCTGGGGACTTCCCAACTAATCCTGGGCTCTGCACCGCATTTCCCTAGGACCCAGGGTCACGTGGGGAATCCCCAGCTGACCCCGGGTTCCGCTGCCAGAAAATTCCGTCAACTAGTCAACTAACCACATTTGAACATCCTTAGACTGAATTAAGCAACTGTGGGTGCACACACTGAATCCAAGAAGACTGCATTGTGGCTGTAGATTCCTCAAAGGGCTTTCTTCTGCCTACCAACATCACTTCTTTTTTTTCTCAGTTTCATCTTCTGCCAGCTGTTACTCCTCCATGCATTGTTTTCATCCAAGCACTGAGCCATTGTGGTGGTAGTGATGAAAGATAAACAGATTTATGTTGGATCTGTCTATTGCTGGCACTTGTAGCCAGTATCATTTGACCAAATTATCTAGTACCTACATACAGATAGATGTTCAATAGGGCCACACAGAAAATTGATCCTCTTGGCACTCCTTAAAGTGAGGGGTCTAGTGATAGAGTGACATTTCTTATTGCTAATCTGGTGGTGCATCCTTTCAGGAAGGCCTCAAACCATTTTTGCACATTTTCTCTCAGGTGAAATAGCATTACATAAGAACATAAGAATGGCCGTACCGGGTCAGACCAAAGGTCCATCTAGCCCAGTATCCTGTCTGCCGACAGTGGCCAGCACCAGGTGCCCCGGAGGGGGTGGACCGAAGACAGAGATCAAGCAATTTGTCTCCTGCCATCCCTCTCCAGCTTCTGACAAACAGAGGCCAAGGACACCATTTCATCCCCTGGCTAATAGCCTTTTATAGACCTAACCTCCATGAAATTATCTAGCTTTTCTTTAAACTCTATTATAGTCCTAGCCTTCACAGCCTCCTCTGGCAAGGAGTTCCACAGGCTGACTATCTCATTGTTTATAGTGTCACATTTTGTAGAGTTGTCCAGGAGGATCTGAATGGATGACTGCCTTTAATCAGATATAGCAGATCATCCATCAGTGCCCCAATACTGTTTCCATCCCATGTTCTGGCTTCAATCCAGATTATGCAAAGTTTAATATATTTGCTTCAGTTAGATCAATTTATAGTTGGTCATCGACAAGCTTCTCTGATCATGCTAAGGAATGTAAGGTTTAATTCTGGGTTAGAGATAGCTAGAACCACTGTATCCAGAGTAAGTTTTTCAGTGTTGACTGGACTACTACATATTTGAAGGAGTCTTTGAAATGTTTATAGTTAAACATATACTTAAGTGCTTTCCTGAATCAGAGGACAAGTTTCATGCTATATGCTGTCCTTTTTTCTGACTTGGTTTGAGTCTATCAGAACTCTCAATTAATTATAACTGTAGTTTCTTATTAACCTATCACTATAAACCATTCTCACAAACAGGCATAAATAATATATTTATTGAATATGAAACACAATAAAATCAACAAGATATATTATACTATTACTATCTGCTTACTAACTGACATTTATATCTATAATAGGCTTATAAATGATTGATAAACATGCTGAGAAGTGAATATGATTTTAAAATCATAATCAGAATGTGCTATGCACTTATCGATTAAATGATTGCGACTACTAAAATAAATGAAACAACATTAATGTTTACTATCTGTTAATTAAATAGCATTTATCAGTGTTCATAAACTGAGTAATGTTCATTTTAAAAAATGACATATGTTAATTTTCAGTAATTACTTTCCTAATGTTTGTAACAATGTAAGCACATAGAACATTACATCCACTATATCATGTCCTTTTAAGGCAATCTAAAGTAAAGTTCCCTGCAAAAATAAACTTTTCAAATAAGAAATGACATTATAATATTAGAAATAAAGTACAACATTCTAAACTAAAATACACAGCATGTATATATATATTTAGCAGTATTAAAATCCGTAGTTTTGTGTTGCTAAAAGTCTGCTAAGTGTTAAGCAGATGTTTCCTTTTCAAAATATAGCACAGTAATTTTTCAAGTGGATTCTTAGCACAGATGTTTCCATTTGTGTATACACTTTTTTTGAGTATAGTTTTTTCTGTACAAACAGCAGATTGCATTGCTGATGTCCTTTTGATCAAAAGAGAGACTGACATTGGTTCTCTATTCTGCCTTTTCTTTGCTTCCTCCTCAGACACTTTTGTTACATTGTTAATTCCTCTCAATACAAAGACTGCATGGGATTTAGGACTTTAATACCTCTTTCTTTTTTCCAAGTGCAAGGTAAGTGAAATAATTCTACCTAGTTTCCCAATCAGGTAAACACTTAAGCATATGATTTAAACTTAAGCATCTGTTTAAGTCCCATCGAAGTCAATGTATCTTATATATACTTAAACAAGTATTTAGTTGTTGTTGTTTTTTCAATCGGCAAGTATTTAACACATGCTTGATGCTTTCCGGAATAAGGGCCTGGCTGCCCACATACATCTGTGGATCGTTTTTCCTCCTTAATTCAGTTACATAAAACTGTCCCCTGATTTGGCTTCCAGAAGATGAAAAATAGTGAAGTGTATAGAATTGTGCTGTGATGATGAGATGCTGATAGTGATGTTCTGCCTAAAAGAGTGATGGTATAGGCCCCTCAAAAAATAACAAAAAAAAGCAATAAAAGAGGGTGTAGTGGTCAATTGCGGAAGAACTTTGTACGTGTTAGTTTAGGGGTGGTGAGGCCGGCCTTCTTTCCCCCCTTTCCCTTTTCCTATATCTGATGAGCCAGAAGCAAGTCTTTGGGAACATACGCCCCTTAAGATAAGCATTGTTGCCAGTATAGCAAGAACAAGTATGAGATAAGGGTAAAGGGCAAGAACGCATAAACAATTCTGTTTACCCTAACGTACTGATCATGTAAACAGGGCCAAAGAACAAGAAGAACCAGATCAGAACCAGATCAATAACTAACAGCTAAGCCCTACATCAGCACTAATGAGTAAGCCCTGGAAATTTCCAAACTGCCAAACAAGACAGGAAAACTATATTTAAGGCTGCCTCAGAGCCTAACAAATTGGACTTCACCGATCGGCTTTGGGTACCAGCGCCTCAGAAGTTGAGACAACCTCCCACTTCATCCGCAGCTACCTGGAGTCCCAGGCTTGCAGGAAGGGACGTAAGATATGCCGCTTCTTTGTTATA
>CM057845.1:150294729-150338643 GCA_030068395.1 Apalone spinifera
CATTTGCATAGCTCTGGCGCAAAAGCGCGCCAGTCTAGACGTAGCCCTTGTGTTTGACAGATACCTGTGTAGCGTCCTTTGTACTTTTGGAACCCAGTGTCGGACCTGAGACTTACTCTTGCCGACTACAGAGTGTGATTTAAATACCAATTATTTGTTTGATAGACTAATTGTTTGCATACAGCAAGGAAAGGAAAATGTAACTTAAATCTGAGAAGTTATACTGAAAGTTGTTGGGAACTGGCTGCTAAATTCCATGGAGGCAGATATTTAGTTGATAGTAATTGTCATAGCTCTACAATAGAGCTGTATTGCTAAGAAATGTTTAACAAGTAGACAGCATTAGAGAGATGACACTGTAATATTATTTATCATCTGCTGCAATAGCAGCCAGCTAGCTGAGGGAATCCAAGGTAACTAAGGAGCTAAGGAGCTCTCTTGGGCATAACTATTGAAATCTTGGACCATAAGAAAGTTAGGAGGTAAAACTACATTGGCTTTTATTATATGCCAAAAAAACAGCAGTGTTTGACAACTGGAAAGAAAGACATCACTAGTGAGAGAATATAAAGTTAGTTTGACGCTTAGATGGCACTATATCAATGAAAGAAGATAAACAAAAACTAAGCAGTAAAACAAAATAATGTATGGTATCCTTTTAATGTTGTGCTGTTGCATCTTGAATTTTTTCAGGATCATTTAAACATGTATTTATTTTACATCTGTTTAATTCTTGTTTTAGTTGATACTTATATATACAATATTTTGATGGCATACTGTTATTAGATTCTGTATCTTACTGATTTTAAAACTACCGATTAAAAATATCTGTGTTGTATTGATTTGTGTCCTTTTATTTTAAATTGAAGGAAAAAAAGTCTGTTATTCAGTCTTCTTTAGAAAGAAATACAGGTATAATGCTGAAATGTTGAATGTTCCTTCCATTGTGTTTAAAATAAAATAAGACAATTAAATTTAGATGGATCAGAGGTTTTTTTTGTTTTGTGTTAGTTTTTGTTTTGGGTGGGTTTTTTATACCTTCATTGGTGTCAGCAGACTGAGTAAGAGTGAGTTAGGCTGATAAAGCTGCACAGCGTACAGTATGATATCTTAAATTTCTCTTCATGTGTCGCTAAAGTGGAAATAAATCAATGCATTTTTTTTTAAAAAGTACTTTTTAAATGTTTTCTCTGAAGTATAGACATAATGATTAAAATGATTTTTCTCAATTACTTCTGCAATAGCTCAATATATTTCACTAAAAATTGCTTTTGAACTTTTGCAAAACTGCTGAAAGCCTCCGATGCAAAATATTGCAGTGAATCTTTAAAAGGACAAATTTTACTGCAGTTTCATGGCAAATATGACTGCTTCTTTTCTTTGTTTCCTCTCCCCTCAAATTTCAAAATTTTTAACTCTTGATTACTAACTTTTTACTATTCTCTAGACTTTCAAGATGAGACTGTGGGCATCCATAGCAACCGGAGTTGGAAGGCACATTCACACATGCTTCCTGAAGTTAGGAAATACTAGAGAAGTAATTTTCTGCTAGGTACAGACAGCATATTGAAATGACATGGCCAGTACAAATCAATTACAGAGATAGTAAGAAATGTGATAGAAATGTTTCTCAAAGAGTACATCGCAATGCAGAATGTACTGCATGCACTGTATACACAATGAGCTGTTATTAGGCCATCTTATTAAAGACATAAAAACATGGTATCCAATGTATGACACAGTCATTTTTAGCATCTAATTTGGTAGGGTTTCTAAGCAACAGATATGAAACTTGTACTTTGAAAAAAAATGTTCCTGTATTGAATTTAAGATAAACATCTAAAATTAATTTCTGGTTCTAATTTTTCCTCATAAACTAGTTTATATTTGATATGCTTCCCTTTGCAGACTGTACTGCTGTGTAAAAATGAAAACACATTAGCTAGTTTCATGAGGAATGGGAAATCAAGTAAAAAGTATGTTAAGGTTTGGACCATTTATTTTTAGACTCTTTTGGCCACAAACTTGAGTCAATAGAAAGATTCTCATTGACTTTGAATTGATTGGATCCATAACAGAAAATCAACTCCCTGTTTGATTCAAATCAGACCTTACTTGACCTTTGGCCTTGCAAGTCCCAGGGACAATGCAGATGGACATTACCAGATTTGACAACTGGGATTTCCCAGCTCTGTAACCAATTGGCAGGAGGAATTAGGGCTTGTCTACATGGCAAGTTACTACACAAGCAAGCGTGTAAGTGAATCTTTGGGACACTGTATCAAAACTCATTTTTAACTAGCAATAGCAGGGTTCACCTGGCCAGGCAATGTGTTGAAAGGAGTATAGATTCACATCTTTGTCATGTGCTTCAGAGCAAACAAGTCCTTCCAGTTGTTGCAGCATTTGCTTTCCGAGGCAGAGGTCAAGCTCCTGCAGTGGGCTTTAGCCCTACATTATCCACAAAGTACTGCTTTGATAGAATGGCTTCTGATTGAAAATACCTGAACTTCTTTCAGCAATTCTCCCACTTCCCGGCAAAGCAAAACAACTCTGGGGCTTCCCAGTTTCCAACGGGCCAATAATTTGGCCCTTTACCTGACCTCTCCTCCATAACTAAAGTCTCAACTTACTATACAGAGAATGGTAGAGTTGAAGGTGACCATGTCTCTTCTCCTCTGTCCAGTAGTGGCTCCAAGGCAGGGAGTGATGGGCTCAGGAAATTAGGGAAGAGGAGCTTCCTGCACCCAGGGGAAGTTCTTTCTGCAGGGGAAGAGAAAGTGTGGCCAGGACTAGTAGCTTTCAGCTCTGCCCCTCCTAGCCTCGGGGGCCAATGCTTGGAGGTTAAAGAGGCCTGGAGCTGGTTGGGGTAGAGGGAAGAGGATAGCATAATTATGGTAACTGTACTTTTGATGTCTCATCAGTATTTCTGATTGGAGACTGTGCAGAGTCCCAATCCGTGAAGATTGGAAAAGGTGGAGCTCCACAAAAACTGAACATCTTCAAGGAAAAGACTTTAAGGCCTCACAAAAGAGCTAGATAAATTCATGCATAATAGGTTCATCAATGGTAATTAACTGGGATGAACAGGGCTGGTGTCTTTTGCCTCTGTTTGCTGGAAGCTGGGCAGAGACAAAAGGGGATAGATCATTTGGTGACTGCCTTGTGACGGACCTGGCGGGGTCCGCACTGGCTCCAGGGAGAGGCTTACCCCCCCAGGTGAGGAAACGGCCGCTACAGTCGGGAGCGGCAGAGCCGACCCCGGCTGGCTGCCACTGGAGCGCGGGAGGACCCGGGCAGCCCCGCATCGGAGGAGGAGGCGGGGCTTGACCCGGCCGGCAGGGAAACACCCCGATGAGGGGGGGCGGGCTGCCCGAGGGGGCGGAGCCCCAGGAAAACGCTGGGCCACGCCGGGAGAGGGAGGCCTGGTGGGGGCGGGGCCTCCCCAACGTCATTCCCCGGGCGCCGTGAAAAACGCCCAGAGGAAACCAAGATGGGGGAGGCAGGAAAGCGGCCAGGCTGGCGTCACAGAGCCCCAAGGCCCTTGCCCCTCAGACAAGGAGGAAGGACGGCCCCAGCGGACTCAGGATCCTGGTCGGGCGGAATCGGCAACTCCAACGGGGGAGTGGAAGCAGCCCTGGGTAGGGCCCTTCTGGCACCCGTCGGTAGGCGAGTTGAGGGCCGCCGCCCCGTCTAACGTGGAGGGTAGCTTAGCGGCACCTTACTCCGCTTAGGGCCCCGGACTGGGACCTGGAGGAGAGGGAGGGCCCGGATCCCCCACTCCCCACACGGGAGTAGCTCCCACGAACTTGCGGTACGTGCTGAGGGCCGGGTGAGGAAGGTGGTCACACCGAGCCCGCGGACACAGACGCCCCTGGGAGGGGCGTAAAGGGGCCCAAACCCCAAGGCCCGTGGTTGGGGCAAACAACCAGTCCCGCGAGGGGCGATGAGGTGGAGGGTTCGCCGAACCCCCTTTGCCGGCTAGGGCGGAGGGGTGGTCGCACCCCTTGAGTCCACCACAGGCAGACCCCGAGCAAGGAACCTCAGACAAGCGTAAGGCGGAGGGTTCGCGGAGCTCCCCCCCTACTACCCTCACGTCGGGGAGGGCAGGGAGGGGACGGCTCGCACCCATACCCCGCCACATGCCTGTTTTGTTCATTCCCTCTGAAGCACTTACCATTTGCCACTGTTGGATCACAGAATGCTGGGCTAGACCTTTGGTCTGACACAGTATGTTCATTCTTATGTTTATTTTTAGCAGAAGGATTGCTGCTCTCGCACTGGCTGCCCTCTTTTCTTGACTGCTCATCATCATTAGTTTATCCGAAGACATAGGCTAGTGTGAAATATTTTGCATGACACCTCTAACTTGCTGAGACGATGGCAAAGCACAGATTTTTGGGAGATCTGTCACACAGCATCTTTAACTTGCGATGCTGATGTCAGAGTATTTATCTTTGTGATATCTATGGATCAGCCCTTTAGCTATCTGGGATGGTTCCAAAGTATAGAGCTTTGTGAGGTTAACAGCTATGTATGTCTTCCTTGCTGGAATAATGAGAAAGGATCAGCTTCTTTGAAGTTCTTCGCCCAGCATTTCTGATTTACAGGGCTGATATCTGGGTCCAACCCTCTGATCTCAGTCATTCACATACTTCATTCCACTGGGCTGAGGACAGTACTAATCATAGGCCTTTGTGAGGTATGGAGACATACTGTGAGGTTATCTCTATTATACTGGGATGAGGCTAAGGCTTAGGCCTGAGCCAGTGTCTAGATAGGGAACTCTCTGAGATTGCCTCCTCAGCATCTCTAACTTGCTGGCATTATGGATGTAGGCAGCAGAGGTAGGACTCTAAGTATACGTACATAGCATAGAACTCTGTAGGAGAATATCTGCTATTCCCTCAACAACCCTCTCTTCTTCCACATGAAGTATGTAGCTCAAGGAAGGAAAAAGAACCTAACAGCCATTCAGTTGGACTAGGTGTGATGGACCGGGCCATGTGTGGGCACAGCTGAGGGTGTCCGCTCAGGGAGAATTGCTCAAATTCGGGGCTCCTTATAGCCCCAGACTGGAGACCTTCCCAAACAGGCCACAAACTAGTCCCACAGAGCGCTTCAGCAGCCTACCTGAAGCCTCACGAGCAAAACCTCTCCGACACCCCAGCAATATCCGTGCCCCAGATGGCCCCAGGCCTCATACACAGGTGAGGGGTCTTAGAACCCAACCTCACCTACCCCGAACAAGTTCTGTCCGGTTCCAAGAAACCAGCCACAGATCCCTGGTCAATTTACCCTCTGGATCTTACCCACAAATCACGCTGAGCCAATCCTTTAGTATCTAACTTCTAAAGGGTCATTACCACAATAAAGAAAAGCATGAGAGTAAGGTTGCTAAAGAATCATACATTACATGCATCGAATTTCCCAGTTCTCGATGCAGGCTCTAGCAGAGATATTACAGCTGCTGGCTTACAAGTCCTTGTTGTGCATCCTAGGATCAGGATGGGTCCACAGTTCTTCCTGGCTCTTCGATCCCTGCATTGCTGCCTCTGGGATGAAGTGCTGAGCTGAGTACCAAGATGGAGGCAGCCACATGGCCTATTTATACTTCCTTCCTCGTCTCTTCTTGGCTACAGCAGGTCACCTGGCCCATGGCCTAAATCCCTCTGTTCCCTGCTGGTACCCCCTTGGAATGAGTCATCACTCTTGAGGTGTGTCCTTGGCCTATGGAGGGCTATTGTCCCACAGGGCCTTGCTAATTAGCATGTCCATAGGCTGGGCTCTGCCCAATGCTCAACCACATGCAGAGAAATATTCAGTATCCATACAAAGTACATGCTTATAATTTCACACACAGGCATTATACCATCACCCGAACAGCGTACACAGAATTAGCAGACAGTAAGCTTCTATTCAGCACCACACATGGCCCCCTTTTATACCATTTTTGGGGCCAACACCCCGCCATGGGTGCAACAGTGATCTGGCTGCTCCCCTCAAAATCCCGTAACATGACACTAGGGCTAAGTAAAAGTAAGTGGCAGGCTCTCCAATTTCCCTAGAAATGTTCATGTGGCGGACTCTGGCTATTTATTTCATGGAGAGTGGCACAGTGAAGAGGACAGCATTCTTACAATGATTCAGTTAATTGAGATAATTGAGTTCAGGATCCTGACAAAAGGAAGAAAGGAGAACAGAAGAACATGGACCCTGAACTTCAGAAAAGCAGACTTTGACTCTACCATAGGGGTTGGCAAGCCAAATATAGCTCATTAGAGAGCCAGATATGGCTCCCCTGGATCTCCAACTCAGCCTCCTTTAGCTCTCCCCACAGAAGGGAACCAACAGTGCTAACTTTCTGTGGGGAAGGAGGTGGGGGGAGAAAGCCCCGAACCTCCCCGGCAGATCCAGCATGTGGGGAACAAGCATGGCTCTGTGCAATGCCCTTCTCCTTCCCACAGCATGTGGAGAGAGAAATGGCTCTGTATGCAGCCTTTTTTCTTTCCCCAGGACAAACTTCCTGGCGGCTTCCTTCTGGCAAATGCAGAGAGGGAGCAGTAGGAGGCCATGTTACACAGTGCCTGCAATGTGGTGCAAAAGCAAGGAAGTGTCCTCTACCCCCTCATGCTCAGCCCTTGCACCCCCTCACTCATCCTTCCAACCAGACAGCCTGACCCCAGTCTGCTCCTGTCTTCTGTCCCTTGCACAGACAACCTTTCCCTAGACTGCTCCTGCCCCCTGCCTCCCCGGCTAGACACCCTACCCCCAGCCCACTCCTGCCCCTTGGTCAGACACCCTGCTTCAATCTGCTCCTGCCTCAACACCCTGCCCCATGGCCACCCTGTCCCCAGCCCTCTGCCCAGACACCCTATTCCCAGCCTGCTCCTGCACCCTACCTCCTACCCAGATCTCACCCCCTTACATCCTCCTACATTTCACCTCCCACCCAGATCCTGCACCCTCATCACTATCCCATTCAGTGGCAGCTGTGTCTCATACATTTCACCCCCTAGAGCCTTGGAGGGGCCACAAAATCCACTAACTCTGGAACCCCAGAAGAGTAAATCTGGCCTGAGGCCTTGAAAGTCAGTCCTCCCTGCCCCTCTTCCTACCATGGGGCTGAAGCACCAGAGGAGTGAGGGGTATTTTTTGTTTTTGTTTTTGTTTTTGTTTTTTGCTTCTCACTTATGTGGTCCCCGACTGATTTTTCTGTGGGTCAGTGGCCCTCAACCTAAAAAAGGTTCCCCTTCCTGCCATAAAAAAGACAATGTTGAAACCTTTTGTGCTGGACATAATATATTACTTCATTTAAAAATGAAGCTTGTCCAATAAGCCCCCAATTGGAGCCCAGACCCATCTGACTGCAGCATCATAACCCTCCTGCACCCTGACACACACCAACCCTGAGCCCATCATACTCCTGAACCCCTTCCCTGAGCACCCACTCCCCAAATTCATGCACCCTCACATCCCCAGTCCCCTTCATAACACTCCTGCACTTTCATACCCCAACCTTGTGCTCTGAGTCCATCATACACCCAAATCCCCTGCCCTGAGTCCCTCATACACTCCAACTCAGACTCTTGAACCTCCACATCATCAGCCCCCTGCCATAAGATTGACAGAAGATAGCCTGAATGCATGCATGAAGCTGGATTTGATCAGTTATGATGTAAACTTCAAAGAAATGTGCAAAAAGTTGCAGAAGTCCCATTAAATAAAGTCTGTGAATACAATGTTTCATTTATGCTATTATTAATCATTATGTCAACTATCAATAATATTAAGTTGTATATTTTCAGTCATGCAAATGGGCATTCCTATATAGTTCTATGTTGACCACTTGCTCTGAATTTTGATGTAGTTTGGCTCTTTGGTTTGAAAAGGTTGCCAACTCCTCCTCTACAATAACTGATGGGTAGGCATATAAGGAGGGATGGAGTCCAGGATTTCAAAGAAGCTTTACTGAGGGACCAGAAACAAACCATCCCAATGTGCAGAAAGAACAGCAAATATGGCAGGTGGCCAAGCTTGGCTTAACAGAGAAATCTTCCATGAGCTTAAACACAAAAAGGAAGTTTATAAGAAGTAGAAACATGGACAGATGGCCGGGGATGATTATAAAAATATTGTCTGAGCATGCATGAAGGCTAAAGTGCAACTGGAGTTGCAGCTAGCAAGGGATATGAAGGGAAACAAGAAGAATTTTACAGGTATGCTAGCAACAAGAAGGTGGTCAGGGAAGGTGTGGAACCCTTGCTGAATGAGAAAGGTAACCCAGGAACAGATATGTGGAAAAACCTGAAGTACAAGTTTAACCTTTCTGGTCTGGAAAAAAACCAACAAATGGTCTGGTAGCACTTTATAGACTAACAAAACATGTAGGTGGTATCATGAGCTTTCAGCCCACTTCTTCAGATGAATGGAGTTTTGAGTAGGGGATATGAAAACTGGAAATAAATAGGAGAGGGGACATTTGTGGTCTGGCAGGACCATGGATGTTGCTAAACCAGAGATTCCCAGTCACAGAGGTTGACAATGGCTGGGAACTCAGCTGGTCTGGGGCCAACCAGCCCTCAGGGACAGTGGCTTGGATGCAGAGAATCCAGCCAGCAGGCTGGCAGCAAGAGAGGGGCAAGGAGCCATGTGTCCTGGCAAGGAGCCCTGCCAGCTGGAGCTGGGCTGGTGTCAGGGGATGGATCCCTGCTGACCAGACCAGACTGCCGACCAGAGCGAGCCTGCTGGCAGGACAGGGATCCCCACCAGCAGGCCAGGGAAAGTACACTGGCCACCTTGACTTTAGCAAAGCATTAACTATGGTCTACCACAGTATTCTTGCCATCCAGTTAAAGAAGAATAGTTTAGGTGAATGGATTATAAGGTGGATAGAAATTTGTCTAGATCATTGAACTCAAAAGGTAGTGATCAACAACTCGATTTCCAGTTGGCAGCCAATACGAAGTGGAGTACCCTGGGTTTGGTACTGGAGTCAATTTTGTTCAACATCTTCATTAATGATCTGCATGTAGAATGGATTCCATCCACAGCAAGTTCACAGATGACACTAAACTGGGTATGTCATTTAGTTATGCAAGAGGGTAGGGTCTGGGTCTAGAGTGACATAGACAAATTGGAGGATTGGGACTAAAGAAATCTGATGAGGATGAACAAGGACAAGTGCAGAGTCCTGAACATAGAAGAGAAGACTAATGCATAGTGGGCTGCATTAGATGGCACATTGCCAGCAGATTGAGGGAAGTGATTATTTCTCTCTATTTGGCACTGGTGAAGCTGCATTTGGGGTATTAAACCCAGTTTCCCCCTCCCTCCCCACTACAGAAAGGACAAATTGGAGAGAGTCCAGAGGAGGACAATGAAAATGATTAGGGGGCTGGGGCACATGACCTATGAGGAGAGACAGAGGGATTTGGGCTTGTTTTGTCTACAGAGGAGAAGAGTGATGGGAGATTTGATAACAAGCCTGAAGGTTGTTTCCAAAGAGGATGATGATATGCTGTTCTCAATAGTGACAGATGGCAGAATGAGGAACAATGGTCTCAAGTTGCAGTGGGGGAAGCCTAGGTTGTATATTAAGAAAAAAATATTTTACCTGGAGGGTGGTGAAGCATTGGAATGGATTGCCTAGAGAAGTGAAAAAATCTCCATCCTTAGAGGCTTTTAATGCCAGGCTTGACGTATCCTTTGCTGAGGATGATTTAATTGGAGTTGGTCCTGCTTTGACCGGGAGGTTGTACTAGATGGCATCACGAGATGTGTGTCAACTTTAATCTCCTAAGATTCTGTGAGTCAAAAAATCCAGAGGCCTGGACCATACATAATAATATAAACTAACAAGGATCTGACTCACCCTTTATCATTGGAACAATGCCTGTGCATTTACTTTGTTGGAAAATGACAAAAGAAAATTAAATATCCGTAGGCAGTGACTCTTACAGCAGCCTAAATTTCTCTAGAGATATCATCTCTGGCAAAGCCTGCATAGTAAAGAAAGGGGAAGATTTAAACTTGAAAGTCCTCAGTACTCTCTCAACCTCTAGTTAAACTGCTTGCTTTCCCCTACTGGATCCCACAGATCCACTGCCTTGAGGGTATATTTTTAAGATACGTTGGCTGTTGAGGGTGTTGATAAACTTGCAAGATCAGTAGCAATAACAGTTCTGGTCATCCCATCAGGAGAGAGCAAAAATGTAGTACATAAAACAGCTCAAATTCCTAATATTGACTACTAGTTCTGAATTGTTCAAGGTCAATTAACAGAATCAAAAATAAATGAAAAGTGATTACATTCAAATAAATCTGGGGAGATTATGACCTGCTCACAAGATTCTGCAAGCAGAAAGAAGCTAAATTCCTATTTGCTTTAAATGAGGCAGTCCAGCTCAGTTTTTAATCTAAAATTATCTTAAATCTATGTTAAGAAGCAACCTTTCAATGATAAAAATTTGTCATAATTCAAACTTCAGTGTAGATCTGGAATCTGATATTTTTCTATCACTATGTATGCAGACATTGTATTGATGTGAAGAGATATGCATATGGGGGAGAGAAGGTTCTCAGAATTCTTGACGAGGTGGATGTGAAAATGGTATTTTTCTCTTAGGTTAGATATATTGCACTGTCATGCTAATACCCTCAATTTCAGGATGTGCTAAATTACATTGATAGAACTGGTGGTATTATACCAAAATGAAATCCATCAAACCTGGGATTTTCTGTTCTGCCTTAAACAATGTTCAAAGAATTTGGGGAGCTGAAATCTTAACCAGACTGCTTTGCCTTAAAATTCCTTTTCAAACTCTTATGCAACTATGGAGCTTGAGTTCCCAACTGTAAGACACATGACTAATCTATAGTGTTTTACTGCTTGGTCACTAGGGTAACAAGCTGGAAAATGCTAACTATTTTTGCCACTGGATAGTATTGGTTCACTTCATCACATTGTTAGATTAGTTCAGGCCATTGAATCTGTTGTGTGCTTTTCCTTCTGCTCAGCTCCCTGAAAAATGGTAAGCATGCTGTAAAACTGCCAAAGAATCACTTCCCCACTTCCCTGGTTGTGAGTTGGTGCAAATTGCTGCTGAATTGTTGTATTTTAACTTAATTTTTAAATGCAGTGAGGGAGATTCCAAAATCATTTATTCAAACATGCTTTAGAGCATCATACAAGTGAAAAGGAAGAACAACAGATGCCGTTTTCCAGCCCTATAATCTCTATGGCACCAGAGAACCACCCTGAGGAATGCCAGAAATGCATTTCAAGAGAGGTCCTGCCTGGGAATGAATGGACAAGAATGAAGTAATTTCTGCAATATCCCAAGACCACGCTGGCCTGATCAGAAAAAGTGATATTCCAATTTCCTGACAGTAAAGACTTGACAAAATATGTGTGCTGTATTTTCTTTTTCACGCCCTGTAGAAAAAGCAATGGGAGGCAAAACAGTTTGCTGAAAACTCAGTTACAACTGCTATAGCTTCATGCTGACTCCTGGGTCAGAGGCATACCTCTGCCTGTGTGGGATAGGATTGAATGTGGTCTTCAAGCTCTGAGCTATCCAAGGGATTATGGGGGGGGGGGGGGAAGGGGTTCTCCCCTCCCCCACCCCAGGCCTCTCAGAAATGCAGAAAAGCAGTTCTCATTGTGATAGTTTTCTGAGTCTAGGTCTACAGTACAGAGTTTTTGTGGAAAAAATTGCCATTTTCCTGCAAAACTTGCAGAGCTTCCACACCTCAAGTGCAGTTTTGCACAAGTAAAATGAAAGAACAGAGGGTTTTTTCCAGTATAGGTATTCCTCCTCCCATGAGTAATAACTCATGGGAGTTCTTGCACAAAAAGGTGTGTGTAAATAGCAATCAGAGTTTCCTTTCAAGAGAGCATCCATGCAGTCTGGATGCTCTCTTGTGCAAAAGCTTTTCAATGCACTTTTTCAGTGTCGACGCACTCTTGCGCAAGAAGTTTTTGTGGAACATCTCTGCCATGAAAGCTTCTTGTGCAAGAACCCCGTACTATAGACATATCCTGGCTCTGCTTCCATCGCCTGTGACAGTACAACTCACTCAGGAAACTTCTACACAGGAGAGCAAAAGTTGAATTAAGATACACAACTTCAGCTATGTCAATTGTGTAGCTTAAGTCAAAATTGCTTAATTCGGCTTTTGTCTCTGTCTACATAGCAAGAAAACGAAGGATCTCAGATGGCTTGTGGGTGAAGAAAGCCTTAGTATAAAAGCAGGAAGCATCCCAGGGAAGCCGCAGCAAGGAGGTGGATTGTGTAGATCCTACTTAGGCTATGTCTAGATTACATTCCTCTTTTGAAAGAAGAATGTAAATGAGGCAAATCAAAAGTGCAAATGAAGCGCAAATTTAAATATCCCAGGCTTCATTTGCATATTCAGGTCCAAGTGCTTTTTTGAAAAAGGGTTTTCAAAATTGAAAGCACAGTCTAGATGGGGTTCTTTCGGAACCCCCTCTTTTTCGAAAGAAAGACTCCTTATTTTTTCAGGAAGAGAGACCCCACAGTAATGGAATGATCTTTGGTAGGGGACACTGTACAGGAAAAGAACTACTATACCATGTCTGGCAAGGAAATACCATAACACTAGACCTAAAGATTTGGGATGCCCAAATGAACCAAAAAACCTGGTGGTGGTGTAATTTTGGGGTGCGTTGTTCTAAAAAATTAGTAACTTGTGTGTGCACTAAGGAAACTCCTTGCACAACTGTTCAAATCACTGCCTTGAGTTTTGAAAAGAGTATTTCATTGCTTACACTACAAAAGACTGCCATAATTAGCAGGGTCTGAGCCATGAACATGGTCTTAGTGATATTGCAACAATAATAGTTAAAGCAGTTTATGCATATGGGCCTGATCTTATGAGGTTCAGAGCATGCTGTCAATTGCCATTGGTTTAAATGAGAATACAAGGTGTTCAGCAATATCAGACAAGTATTTATTTAACTATGGGTCAACCTTTCTGATTGCATTTTATATATTAACAAATGTTTTTCCTTCTTTAATATCTTTATTTTATTTCTTGAGCAAACCTTGATATACAGACAGCAATCCAGAGACTATTGAATCTTGTAGAGGACCACTTGAACTTAATTAAGCATTGAGTCCTAATTAACTGTGTTTAAATTGGCCATCTTCCTTGGAAAAGAACCAAAATGTCTTGTGTACTTTACATGTTGGATATTATTCTTTTGTGCTTCAACTTCTAAATCAACCTCTCTGATCAGAAAATTCACTCAGTTTAAACATAATGGTGTAACTTGTTGCCTATTAAACTGTCCATTGTAAATAAAACTGTTATCCTTGTACTATTCAAGTAATATTTTAAGTACTCTTATGAGCATTCTTCTTCTCCAGCTGATATTTCTGAGCTTTGCTGCAATATAGCGGGACAAAAACAAGGAAAACCATGAGAATGATATTATATTGGATACAAACCAAGAGCTACAGGACACAATGTTAGGGAAATTGATTTTTTCCGAGTGTGTTGAATGGAATTATGAGTAATGAAGATTTAAAAGGCAGAAAATAATACTGAAACAGTTCCTTTTAAAAATGCTTCCACCTTCAATTATCATTCTGTGATCTGGTTTGCTTAGCTCTTCAAATCCAAAACAGCACAGGGCCATATGTCCGCTTTTGTACTAAAATAATATAGAATGACTAAGATCAGAAAAGACTGAGATCAGAAAATCAGAGAAGTGAGCTGAATAAATGAATGTGTGTGATTGTCCCCAGTCAAGAGAAAATGTTTGCAGTAAGTTGTGATATTCATTGCTTGAAACACATAATTCCAGAAATCAATTAAAAATACTGTGTTTGACATTAGAGAAGACAAGGAACCCTGCACCACTAACAGTTGAGAAATCTAGGTCTCCCATATATCCACCAAGTCCCCTAAACTCCAGCCCATCCTGTCACAAGCGATTGGGCATCTCATCTCTTCCTAATTCCAAAGTTGACTCTTCAGCACAATACCACTTTCATGAAAACATTAGCAGGAAAATAAAAACTTTCCAAAATGTAAATAAAACAATTTTTGAAACTTTCAAAGTGGCCACAAAATGGACCTAGGGGGGCTGTTTTAGTTGTATACAAAGAGAAATGTGCAATGAACATTTCAATTTTTTTTCCCCACATGCTCACTCCTGGCAGGAGTTTCAAATGAAAGATGTTTCTGCCCCTCATCCCCACCACATGCCTATCTCACATATCACACTTTTGTCTGAATGGTACCCACACCCTTTTGTGAGTTGGCCCATGTTTGTGCTGTAAGAAGTTCATAAAATAGTATACATTAGCAACATGGGAATTTTGTGCAGGTTTTGGAATGTGCTACTCTTTTTTGGTGCCTAAGTCATGAGATCATATGCGTACATGCACCTGTGCTATTCAAGTACAAAAGAAAGTGATGTACAAATCACAACCTATTGGTGGTGGGTGAAGGTCTATCCTACTGCTTGGTTACTTCAATAGCTATTAGCCTTTTTTTTAATATGGCAAAGCAAAATTATTGCCTGTCTGTCTTCAAGGAAAATTCTCTGTCTGTTACACAGGCCAGTGATTACTGCTCAGCAGAAGCCAAAGTAGAACCTATTAATGAATACTGTCTCCCAACTGATTCTTCTGTGATTTTTTCTTTTTTGCAAGGGTTACTTTGTGAAAAGAAGAATACTGTTCTTAAGTTTCCTTTGAGTATAATAGGAGACTATGAAAAATAACGATCTTTACAAAGGGTCATTTTGGAATAGCTCCAAGAGTATGTCTCTAGCAATCATCTTATAATATGCACGATGCACAAGAAATGCCTGCTTGACTTCAATCCCATTAGCAGCATTCAATGTGCTGAAGGTCTGTCAAGGGTGTTCATCAGGTTGCTTTGAACATTGTTTCTTATTACACCTGCCATTAGCTTTTGTGTCATTCGATCATGAGGTCCTTTCACTTATTTGAAATATCTGAATGTCTCTGGTATGGCATTAATTTCTTTGTCTCTTATTTATTCCCTTGATTCCAGGGGTTTTAACTTTTATTCAAGATTCATTTGCCCTTGTTCAAGGTAATTATTGAGTTGCATATGGTGCTTGTTCAAGTCTCATCATCTTCGGTGTTTGCATGTTTCCTTTGGCATCAATTTTTAAGGATCTAACGTGAACTATTGCTGTTGAATATATGCAACATTCAGATCTGTGCTTCGGTACAAGTGCAAATGTGTATGTCACAGAATTTATTAAAAATTAATGCTTTTTAGTACTGAAATGTTAAAATTGGCTCAAATTCATTAAATCTGCTCTTGACTTTAAAGCTATCTTTTTGGCAGTAATCAGAGCCAATAAAACCAAGAGGGTCTTAACAGACCTAGTTTTGTGATTAAGAAAAAAGCTCATGTTAATAGTGTTCATCCTTTTAATTAACAAGAAAGAAATACTGCTAGGCTATTAAAATTTTTAACATAGCCTCATGTCACTTGCTTTTAGGATGCTGATTACTGCAACTCTTTCCTTATTTGTCTTCCTCAATTATATTCTGAAATGTCAGTAGATGGTAAAAAATGCTGCTACGATTTTATCTAGGTACTAGGTTAGCTCTACTCATCACTCTTGCTATGTGATACCTTATTAGTTTTCAGTTAAACAAGGTATCTGTTTGAAAACTGTTGACTGGAACGTGTACCTCATTCTCTTATTATTAAACTGCGGCTTGAATTTTGTTTTGAGGGGATGTGGTAGGGAGAGGAGGGAGGGACAAAGTAAGGGAGAAAAGGCCCTGCCTACCTTTGTGTGGCTCACATAACTTCTTCTCAGATTTGCAGCCAAAGTGCCAGGAGGAATCACAAAGGTTATTACTTTCTCCATCCATATACAAACACAGGAAGAAGGATGATTATCATAATACAGTAGTAACATCTAGTGATCTAAGATAGGGATGAAGGTCTGGGAGTTATGGGTTGTGCATGTATATGAGAAAAATTTGACTCCTCTTCCAAAGAGCTTATAATTGATGTTGTTTGACATGGGACCTCAAAATCGTTCAAGGAGGTTTAGAAAAAATCTACCTCCAATACAAATGTTGTGGATAAAGCCACGATCTGTGGTCTAGGAATTTCTTCATCATTACTACCCATTAATCCTCAGAAGTAAGTGTCATTAGCTACCAGCAGTTGCATGATATTTTTTCCACTCCCTTTCCCATTACACTTGAAATGTGGAATGCAGCTTATTACCTATTGAAAATATTTCAGTAATGAATAATAACAAAAACAAAATTTCCCCCATTCCAGTTATTTAAACATTACTTCTTGCTCTAAACTCCCTTTTTCCTTGTGCAAAATACTGGCCTAGCAAAGTAATTGGTTGGCTTTCTGGTTGCTGCTTCTACCAGTTACTGGCGGTGGTTTACTTTTGCCTAAAACCTAATTGCTCTATTTGCTGTTTGGTTGTCATATGTGATCTGAATATATTTCCATCATCATTTTCTTTTAATCTGAAATGTCAGGGTTTGTCAGTTTGCCACCAGATTCAAAATTTCCTTAATTGACAAGTATATTGAAATGGACGACTCTCACTATCACAGGGAGGGGAAAGGAAACACTTTATTGTGTATCTTCTTTGCCATTTAGGTCCTGTGAAGTGAATTGTATCTTTCAAAAGCCTTCACAGAAAAGTCTTTCCAAGCTGCTTCCTCGAGGCCAGTGTCATGTGAGATGCATCAAGCAAACTCAACCAACGATAATTTTCTCTTGTTGAGCAATCTTGGAAGTGAGTGAAGTTTTTGAATAATTGGCTAATACCTTCCAGCAGAATTTGTGTGGCTGATAGAATAAGCATGTTGCCATTGCATGGACTAAATTCTACACTGTACCGTACAGGATTCACCAGTATGTGAGTGATTCTGTTTCCTCTCTCTGACACTCATCCAAGCATCATGCTTGATTTAGTATTCTTGACACTTTTTTAATATTACAAAAGTATCTGGGATCTCTGACTGTGACAGTGGCAGACCAAGTGCTAGCTCATGCCAAAGCCTCAGGCCACCTAATTTGAGTATTAGCATACATGAAAGTAATTGTTAATGTATAAGATGTAAGAGTGTACTTTGTGTTTAAACTTCTTTAAAACTAGTGGGTTGTTAGTTGCATTGTTTTCAACTTATCAATATTCTCTTGCAATGTAATGTTTGCTATTACGTTATAAATTCCCCTATAATTAAATTTCCCATAAAACAGGATGGGGGCTTATGGAATACAAATTAAGAACTTAACACAAAAATATTACTTTCAAAGCTAGTGATCATTGTGTGGTGATTGGAGGTTAAAGACTCCAAAAGCATTCCTCGCTCTGTCATCAAAGGAAAAAAAACATGCAAATAGCATTCCTGTCATCATGTTTCCTGTGAGAAGCTATAAGAATGCATTCAAGGAAAGATGCTTCATTTTTGGATAGTTAGAGCACATCTACACTTCAGGGCAAAAGTCGAATTAAGTAACTTCAGCTATGTCAATTGCATAGCGGAAGTCGAAATAGCTTTATTTGGCTTTTTGTGCTGTCTACACAATAGGAAGTCAAAGGAAGAACACTATTCTTTTGACTTCCTTTACTACTCATGAAATGAGGATTACAGGAGTCAAAGTAAAAAGTCCTCCATCTCAAAATTATTTGTAATTTTGTGGCTTGCTGTGTAAACACATACTATGTTATTTCGAAATAATGTCAATTGTTCCGAAATAATGAGGCATTGTAGACATGCCCTTAGAGTTTAACAAGACAGGATAACTAATTGAGAAGATAGAGATCAACTATGTTATTCAGGGTAGCCTTGAGAGACTTTTGGGAAACTGGTAGACTATTAATCTCTGACACCATTTGAAATGATAAACACCTGTACCTAAATTTTACCTGTATTAACCTCTCCATAACTCTAACATCTTTTTCTTATCTAATAAACCTTTAGTTAGTTTACTATAATTTTGGTTGCTGACATTGTCTTTGGTTTAAGATCTGGGGTAAATGATTGGTCTCTTGGGAGTGGGAGAAACCTGATGTGTTATATTTTTTGTTATGTTTTGTTTAACTAGCCTTTGATCAAAATATACAGTTTATCAGGATGGTAAGATGGACAGGAGTGTGTGCAGGGACTGTCTGTGACTGCATTGTAAGACTGGTATTATGAATCAGGAGTTGGCATTTGTTTTTGGCTTGGTGAAATCCAAATATAGAACTGATCAGTGGCTTGGGGTCTCTGTTGTGTTTTCTACAGTAGACACACATACTTGTAAGCCACTCCAGACAGTGTGACTCTGGCTACCTGGAGACTGCTGCATTTCTCTTGGCTTGTTTACCTGTCTCATGTTACAGGAGAAAGTGGTAATGAGAGTCTTGTGTCCCTCCCTCCTGCAGTAGGAATGTATTTTAAAGATCAAGGCACCACTGTATTACCACTTGCCTTTCAACAGAGGCTGATTTCCATTTAATTGTAGATTTTTGTAGGTTCATAATCCCTTAACATAAGGAATGTCTTCTCTCTATGCAGTGGAAACGTCTATATTATTTACCTAGTCTTTATTGTCATGTGCATGTAACTTTTCTTTTTGCTTTGGTCTTTTTTCCACCTTTCAGTAAATAAATTAGCTTGTGACTGTGAAACCTGCCTGACCCATTGCAATATGAGATCCAATGTCCTTTATGCTAACAAAGTCCAATCACTTTAACACTATTGACAGACAACTTTTGTTCTTCTTCCTAATAAACTTCCACATCATGGTCCTAACCATTTCCCTTTGTTTGCTACCTGGATTTTAGTAGTTCTGCCAGTTGCTTATGAATTGAGTATTCTATTGCATAAGCAGAAGGTCAAAAAGAAGCACATGTCTTTCTCCATTTAGAATGAACTTCAGCCTTATTTTGAGGGCTCAAGTAGGATTTACGTGATGCCTGAGCCTGGCACTGGCACTCTGCAAAAGAGAGAAGTTTCAGATAGCTCAGAGTGAAGAACTTTGAAGTACTAGATCTCCCTGACTTACATTATCTTCTCTACACTTACTTTTGAATTTCAGACTTTATGGTGGTATCACTGTAGCTTATGTAGCAAAATCTTTCAGCAACAGAATACCGGTAAATCTACGCTAAATAAACAGCAATCAAATCTTTATAAAGGTAGACATTGCAGAACAGGTGCAATCAAACAATATTCTGGAATGTGAGTGAAATCAGTTGAAGAAAATTGTGAAAATTAACTGGAATCTGATTACTACAGCTGAAGCAATTTAGATCACTTCAAGCAACTTCAAGTCTCATGGGAAATATGCCATGTGGTATTTAGAAACACAGTAGTGATTGTTACCTCCATTGGCTTTTTTAGTATAGGAAGATCCTTAAAGTCATATCTATCACATATTTATTATCATCTGCTTAACTTGTTACTGTATGTCTAAAAATACTTCTAGGTTCAATGGCTGTATTTCTTTTAACCATATTGTTTTAAGGTTATATATCATAAGCACAGACTAAAGGTGCATCTACACTCCACCATTATTTCAAGATAACTACCGTTATTTTGAAATAACAATGTGTCTACACAGCCATTCCATTATTTAGAAATAATTTCGAAATAATGCATGGCTTATTCCAAAATCTGTAAGCCTCATTCTACGAGGAATAACGCCTATTCTGAAATAGCTATTTTGAAATATACCCTCACCAGGACCATTTTAAGTTATTCCTCCTCAATTCTTCCTGAGGCTATAAATCAAGATAGCATGTCTACATTAGGGAAGCCTGTCTCAGACTAATTTTGAGGCATCTCTGCAGTATAGACAGCTATTTCAAAATAGCTATTTCAGAATAACTATTCCGGAATAGTTTATTTTGAAATAGCCGTGCAGTGTAGACATACCCTAAATTAGGAAATTGCTAAAGAGTTGCATTAGTTCAAATAAATCTGAACTAAGCATGGTAACTAAGGCTTGAAACAGAGTCACATGGTAATTAGATACAGGACCAAGTATTGATATTTCTAGATTCTAATTTTTCTGTTCCCAGCTTTATTACAGACCTGTTGAGTGACTTAACCAAGATCATAAAACCTCTCTGCTTCCTCTCCATAAATTGAGAATAAAATCCAGCTTACTGGGCCACACTGTATGTCTCAATTAATTAATTAAACTTGTGAGGCTTTTGAAATCCCTGGGTGGTAATACCAAATAGGAATGTTAAAGATTAGTATTCTCCATTAAGTGCAAGAGACATAGTAGTAGCCATGCTATCTGACGCTCTATATAACAACTTAAACCAATTGTCTCATATGTGTATAAAGCAAGACTCTTTTGTAACAATAACCTCAGGGCAGAGTTTCAAAGATATTTAAGTAAAAGATCCCCAACTCCCATTAAAAGTTAATATATGTGCCCTAGGAACTTCAAATCTTTCTAGAATGTCCCATTGACCTAACTGAGATTCTGCACAGACTTATGTAGTCTGTTTATGTAAAGGTGATTGCTGATTCAGGTCCTAGTGGCTAGAACAGACCTTGACAAGTCCAACACTGACCAAAGGGCACAACATGTATCAGTTACAAAAATCCCTTAAAAGGATACAAGTGCTATGAAATGCAAGTTAAAGTGTCCAAAATTGAATGCCACATGTTTCTTAGGGAGGCATAACTAATATAAAATAGTACAATAATATAAAAACAGGACTAAAAAGACAAATTTCCAGAGCAATGAAGGAAAACAGTAAAAAGCCAGATATGCAGATATCAGTCGTAGGAGTTCTGTGCATACTCTGTGTTGATTTATTACACACGCACACGTCCAGCATTTAGTCATTGAGAGAAAGTCCATCCCCATCAATCATTTAAGAGGATTTTAGTCAGAGAAGTGCATAGATATACATATTACTATAAAATGTTTCAAGCCTGGATTGCTGTGACTTGGCCCAGTTCATGCAATTTTTTTTTCTTACCATCTTTCTGCTGATCTGTATTCTCTGGCATATTTTTCCCCATAGTAAAAACTAAATTCTAGCAATTATTTGTATTATATATTATAAAAACCCTTTTATGATACAGGGGATTATACTTCACGTTCTGTAAATGGCTTATATCCTTTTAACAAATCAGGCTATTGCATCTGGGCTCACTTTACAGTGCACAAAGCTATCAAGCAGATGAAATCTGGAAAGGAATCTGACAGTGATGTGATCCCATTAGAAGTGGTGGCCAGCTGATGCACCATCTTACCCCTTTATTTAACATCATTCAGGAGAAAGAGCAGGTCTTCCAGGACTTCAGAGATGCCCTAACCGTATACATATGCAAGAGAAAAGGTCACCGTGCATACTGTGATGACCACTGGGGCATCTCACTGCTATAGTTGGTAAGATCCTGGCCACAGTGACTGTCAGTTCATATGATCACAAATAGCATCATTCCTGAAAGTTAGTGTGGATTTTGTGCTGGTTGAGGCACTGCTGACATATTTACAGCCAAGCAGATACAATAAAAATATACAGAGCAACATCAAGATCTCTACCTGACAAGGCTTTTGACATGGTCAACAGAAACGGGCTTTGACCATGGAAGGTACTTGGGAGAATCACCTATCCTGAAAAATGTATCAATATAGTTTGGTCCTTTCATGATGCTATGCTGGGTTGTGTCCTTAATAATGGAGAGACGTCAGCACCTTTTGAAGTATCAAATGGTACACATCAAGGATGTGTCCTTGCTCCTTTCCTGTTTGGCATTTATTTTTTGCTGATGCTGTTAGTTGCCTTCGAGGATTGTGTGTTGGGCATACCTATTCAGTTTCAAATGGACGATGGCATTTTCAGCCTCCAACGACTTCAGGCTTCTGCCAAAGTGTTCACTACAACCATCCATGACCTCCTGTTTGCTGATGACTGTGTGTTGTTGGATAATTCAGTCAAATGTGCACATGAGCTTTTTGATTGTTTTGCTACTTCTGCTCATCATTTTGGACTCATTCTGAATTTCGAGAAGACAGAGGTTATGTGTCAATCTGTTTGTTATTGTCCTTAAGGCTGTTGATAAGTTTTGTTACCTTAGAAGCATGTTGGCCTCCAGCATAAATGCTAGTGAAGATGTATCTACTCAACTAACCAAAGCCAGCGTTGTCTTTGGAAGACTGACCAAATATTAATTGGATGACCAGGATGTTAAACTTCATACGGAGGTAACAATTTATCAAGCAGTTGTCCTGAAGTTCCTGCTGCAATAGCCCAGATACTGCTGCCTTACTTTGATTAGTTCCCCTGAAAGCAATAGGACTGCATGAAAGGTTCGCTACTACTCAGCATGGTCAAGGATCACCATGTTTCATGGCTACAAGATTGATATTCCACCCATGAATTATAAACACAGCCAAATTAAGTGTAAACATGTAATAAGAAAAGTAAAAAAAGATTTTGAGGAACAGCTAGCCAAAAACTCAAACAATAATAGCAAAATGTTTTTAAGTACATTGGAAGCAGGAAGCCTGCTAAAAAACCAATGGGGCCCCTGCACAATTGAGATACAAAAGGAGCAGTTAAGGATGATAAAGCCATTGTGGAGAGACTAAATGGTTTATTTGCTTCAGTCTTCACAGCTGAGGATGTTAGGGAGATTCCGAAACCTTCCCCGTCCTTTGTGGGTGATGAATCTGAGGAACTGTCCTGGATTGAAGTGTCATTGGAGGAGGTTTTGGAACAAATAGAAAAACTTAACAGTAACAAATCACCAGGACCAGATGGCATTCACCCAAGGGTTCAGAAAGAACTCAAATGTGAAATTGCAGAACTATTAACTGTGGTTTGTAGCCTATCCTTTAAATCAGCTTCTGTACCCAAGGACTGGAAGACAGCTAACATAATGCCAATATTTAAAAAGGGCTCTAGAGGTGACCCTGGCAATTATAGGCCAGTAAGTCTAACATCAGTAATGGGCAAATTAGTTGAAACAAAAGTAAAGAATAAAATTGTCAGACATAGAAGAACATAATTTGTTTGGTAAAAGTCAATGTGGTTTCTGTAAAGGAAAATCATGTCTTACTAATCTGTTAGAGTGCTTTGAAGGGGTTAACAAACATGCGGACAAGGGGGATCCAGTAGATATAGTATACTTAGATTTCCAGAAAGCCTTTGACAAGGTCCCTCACCAAAGGCTCTTGTGTAAATTAGGTTGTCATGGGATAAAAGGGAAGATCCTTTCATAGATTGAGAACTGGTTAAAAGACAGGAAACAAAGGGTAGGAATTAATGGTAAATTTTCAGAATGGAGAGGTGTAACTAGTGGTGTTCTCCAAGAGTCAGTCCTAGGACCAATCCTATTTAAAAAGAATTATTAAAAAAGAGATAGAAAAGAAGACAAAGAGTATCTGACTGCCCCATATAAAACTATAGTACGCCCATATCTTGAATATTGGATACAGATGTGGTCTCCTCACCTCAAAAAAGATATTTTGGCATTAGAAAAGGTTCAGAAAAGAGCAACTAAAATGATTAGGGGCTTGGAACAAGTCCCATATGAGGAGAGGCTAAAGAGACTGGGACTTTTAAGTTTAGAAAAGAGGAGACTGAGGGGAGATATGATAGAAGTATATAAAATCATGAGTGGTGTTGAGAGGGTGAATAAAGAAAAGTTATTTACTTGTTCCCATAATATAAGAACTAGAGGACACCAAATGAAATTAATGGGTAGCAGGTTTAAAACTAATAAAAGAAAGTTCTTCTTCAAAAAGCGTACAGTCAACCTATGGAACTCCTTGTCAGAGGAGGCTGTGAAAGCTAGGGCTATAACAGAGTTTAAAAAAGAGCTAGATAAAATCATGGAGGTTAGGTCCATAAAAGGATATTAGCCAGAGGGTAAGAAATGGGGACTCTGGCCTCTTGTTTGTCAAAGTCTGCAGAAGGATGGCAGGAGACAAATTGCTTGATCGTCGTCTTCGGTCCACCCCTTCTGAGGCACCTGGTACCGGCCACTGTCAGAAGAGAAGATACTGGGGTAGATGGACCTTTGTTCTGACCCAGTATGGCCATTCTTATGTTCTTATGTTCCTTCAAAGAATGTAAGTAAATGTGCTTTGTCCTAATATTTTCCCTAATTTGTCTTCAGTCGCATTCACTGGCCCTAAGACTGAAATATTTTCACTGGAAACAAGCACTTATTAAACAACAGTAATAAACAGGTTTGTTGCTCTTGCAAGATAATTTAACAGAATTATGTAGTGCAGGAGAACCCACCAGAGCCTCATTGGAATATGGTTTAGCATTCAGGATGAGCTGCTAGAAATAAAACTACACAGTATCAGACTATACATCCACAGACTGTCACCTTGTTTAGCTGAGAAGACAGTAGAATACTGAGTTTCAGGTAGTTTTGATAGACATTTTCCCTTCAGCTTTAAGAGTAACTAAAATTTAAACGCAGAATAATTAAAATATGCAAAACATCTATTGATCTTGAGCATCTGGTGACTTGTCAGTAACCACAGACATACAAATAGCGTACATAAGCAGACTGTCAACTTTCTGCTTTTGAGTTAGGTAGATATTTTTGGTAAATAACTATGCCTTGCCTCATGGCTACTTTCATCAGCTCTGCCACTCATTATATTCTTTTTAAGAAACATCCTGAGTTTTCAACCCAGCAGGGAGGCTTGCAATAGAGAAAGTTCCTGTCAATTGAAAATTGATCTTTTCCAAGAGACATTCCATTTCCTCAGACATGAGATTTGTAGGTCACCTCCATCCCACAAGTAACACGTTTATTATTTTGCTAGCTCACACTATTGGTAAGAGTAGTATCTCTGACACAACAATACATTGACTCTTCCACTCATTTATAAACAAGTATCTAGCTCAGAAGTTTAACAGATGAATAGCAAAACTGAGCAATTGGTGAAATTTAAGTGGATGAGGAGCATGTTCAAAACACTTCGGAAAGATTAAATTATTCAATATATAACTGTTTCACAGTCCATATTTTATTGATCCTTGAATTTTTTTTCCAGATAGTCTTAAAAGCTGGGGGAAATGTACATATTTAAAGAAAAATATTTATATCATCATCATAAGTTAGCCAAAACACATTTTACTTAATTTTTATTTTTCAAGCTTGAATCATAGAATAGAATGGAAAAATGATAGTGTCTTAAGAATAAATATGTTCACTGATGCCAGGTCTACACTAAATGGGAAGGCTGAATTAAGATACAGAACTCCAGTTAAATTAATTATGCAGCTGAAGTTGATGAACCTTAATTTGAGTTTACGCACCATTTCCACACCGTTGGCTTCTCTTGCTCCTGGAAGGAGCAGGAGTACTGGTGCTTACACGGGCACCCTTTGAGTTTGATTCAGTAGGTCTTTACTAGTCTTGTAAAGACCCACTAAATCAAACTTCAGAAGATCGTTCGCAGCAACATCAAACTTCCACTTAGTGAAGACATGACCTTAGTGTATATAGATTAATTGCATGCTAGGGATCCTATTCATTTAAGTTGGGAAGATCAGGTGGAGAGAAAATTTCAGTCTTTGGGATACAAAAAAATATGTGGTGCTGTTCATAATGTCTCTCTGGAAACTTACTTGATTAAGTTTTTGCTACAAATACTTAATTCAGAACAAGTTCATTGAAAGTTTTCTTGGGTTTGTAGTGAGGCGGACTGGCCACCCACTGACCTGGAGGTGAAGGACCGCCTCCGGGACCCACTTTGGGTGCAGCCTAGCCCTTCATCATCACCTGACAGGAAGTCAGTGAGCGTGGCTAGCACTATAAGTAGCCAGGCTGAGGGCTCAGTCTGGAAGAGGCCTGCCCAGAGCTCCCTGCCTGGAAGGCCGAGACCTGACTCGGGCCTCCAACTGCCTCTGACCAAGAGGCTCATGCTGAAATCCCTGTCTGGGAGGCAGAGACCTGGCTGGGCCCTCCACAGGCCTACCCTCTGACCCAGAGGAACCAGAGGCCTGCCCAGTGCTCCCTGTTGGGGAGACTGGGGCATGGACTGGGCCTCTGAGGGTAATGGACCTGGAGAACCTGCCCAAACCCCGACACCAGCCTGGACCTGGAGGACCAGCCGGACCCCAAGAACCTGTCCAAACCCTGACAACAGCCTGGTCCCAGGGACCCTGAGGACCAGCTGGAGCCCCAAGACCTGCAAGCAGCTGAAGCCTGGATTGGGCCACCAGGACTCCTGCCAGAGGAGACTTGCCTGAGACTCAGGTACCTGCTGAGGGGGAGAAAGGAAGTGGTCCAGGGGATAGCACGAGCTGGTAAAGGCCTTAGGCCAGCGCATTGCAAGCTGGAGCCCCCACTGAACCAGCAGCAGCTGCTCTGCTGCATCCAGGGCCCTGGGCTGGGGCGCAGTGGAGTGAGTGGACGGACCTGCCCCCCCTCCTGCCACCCACCTACCGGGTGGCAATCTCCCCCCTCACCATCACTGCAGGTAAACTGCCTGTCCTCCTCCTGAACAAGGAGACCCCCCAAACCTGTATTGTGTTTGTAGCCACGTCCTGAACCAGGGTCTGGCCCCCCTCATCTCTTTGAACTGGTAAACTGTTTGTGTGCTGCCCTGCCCCACCCTGACCTAGGTCCTGGGCTCACTGAACTACTAGCCTGTCAAGGTTGCTTGATTGCCCTGCCTGAACCAAGTCTGGGCCTTCTAAACTCCTGGGTAAACTGAGGGACTCATTGTGGCCCCTCCCTGAAACAGGGCCAGGAGCCTGAACTGACTCGAGTTTGCAACCCTGCCTGACTCAAGACTGGGGCCTGGTAACTGCTACTTGTTGGCCCACCCTGAATTAGGGTCAGGGCTCTCTTAACTAAGGGTTTATTGCCCCTGCCTGAGACAGATCTCGGGCCGGCTGAACTGTTACTTGGGTTGTTTGCTTGTTGCCTCACCCTGATCTGGGCCAGGCTTCACAAACTGTATTGGACTCTTCTTTATTTTGGCCCAGACCTGAAGCAAGGCTGGGCACCTGAACTATTTGCCTCTCGCCCCGACCTGACGTAAGGCCGGGAGTTGGACTAGTGGGACTATTGATTTGGGGACTATTTTAAGTGGCTGTTCAGTAGGGCAGACTGGCTGCCCACTGAACCAGAGATGGAGGAACCCCTCCGGGAGGCCTACCAGCCTACAGGGTTCATGAATCTTCTGTCAAATCTTGTCTAAAGCCTTGTCTCAACTACACAGTTTTGTTTAGGGGAAAAAAACCAGTGGAGGTGTACAAGAAATAATACTCTGCCTGATGACTTAATTTTCTCACTGTGGTGACAAAATAAAGCTACCTCAACATGAACATAGAGATTTTTGTGGCAAAGTCAGGTCAATGTGATGTCAGTGTAGATACTGTACTTGGTTATGTTGCCATAAATGGCCTCCAGGAAGTGTCCCAAAATGTCCATCATGACTGTTCTGGTTAGTAGTTCAAATTCTGTTGCTTTGTATCCAATCATCTCCCCCACCTTTAAAGGACTGGAATTTTTTTTAAATGCCTCTTCAGCTTTGCTTGGCACAACGATCTCTCATCACATCTCCCAAGCAGACCAGCACAACTCTACACACTAAACGATTTCCTACATGAAGTGCACCAGCATTGTTAGATCTGCTGGCTCTAAGAGAAGAGAGTCTGTGGAGTCCCAGTTTCCCTCCATCCACACTTTGATACCTATGATCAGATTTCCTATGGCATGTTAGATAAGGGCTACTAATGGGACGTGCATCAGGACCCATATAAAGTGGTGGCAAGTTTTACAATATTGTCTCTAGTCAATTGCAATGATTCCCCCACCCCCACCCCCCGAAATCATCTAGACCCTTTTCCCTTGAATGCACCTCCCTAGGGCTAAAATTACCATGTGTAATAAAATTACAACACTGAACTATATGCTTGCCAAGGGGAAGTGAAAAAGAAGTGGATTTTACTATTATGTTTGTTAGTACACTTGCAGAATTTAGTCGTGTCCCTGTTTGTTGTTTCTTCTTCTTCTTCTTCTTCTTCTTCTTCTTCAAATGTGCCCTTGAGGGGAATCTCCTATATACCAGTGAAGTACCTCCCCAAGATAAAGAACTGAGCAAGGAAGACATGTTTCATGAGATGCTCTAAGTCTCTGATACCACAGATCGAGAACACACAAATATTATGTAGCATATAGCAGGCTGCTATGCAAAGGGAAATATTTTCCTCACTGATGTCTAACCTACCATAAACACCATGCTAGTGAGGTTTTTAATCTACAACATGCATAAGCAGTGGCCATTCTGCACCTAGTCACACTATTGTTGATGTTGTCCTTGTTGCTGTTCATGTTTCCCTTTTAAGACTCCATGAGCTATGGAAATAAGGAGTATGCTGGGCCTCCCAGAATCATTATGGGCATTTAACATCTGCCACTGGGATATTTTGGTCTGGAAAGAAAGTCCTTGCTTCCAACTTTTTGTATAGGCCAGGGTTTCTGTGTCATGCACCTTTCTGGCATTGATGTCATTGAAACAACCCTGGTGATCCACAAGCACCTGAAATACTAGAGGGAAGTGCCCATTTCTGGTCATATATTCTGTCACAAAATTATCCAGAACCAGATTGGGATATGTATTCCATTTAGTATGCATACATATATTGGACCACCAAACATAGGGAGTCCCATTTCTTCAAAGTCATCCACTATTTCACATACATTTCCAAGAGTCACATTCCTTCATAACAGGATGCAGTTAATGGCTCTGCACACTTGTGTGAACACAATGACTGATGGAAGCAGACCAGAATTACGAGCTTCCACAGCATGATTATCACACATTTCTCTACCAAAAGATTAGCTCTCATTTTGATGTTCTTGTACTACAGGCCAGGGATGAGCTCCACACCCCAGAAGGTGTCTTTGAGCATCCACAAGTTCTGGACGCTCTGTTCTTCGACCCAGACCTTCATAATGATGCAAATTCAGAGCTTGTTTCACAAGCTCAAAGCCAAATATAATGTTTCTATTCATAGCACATAGCAAGGGCAGGCACCAGAGATTCCAGTTCGGATTCAAAGCTCATGAAATCCTGTATGATCAGTCTCATTATATTTGTAACACTGACCACAAGAGAATAGTGCAGGGTCCATAATTTCAGGCAGAGAATTCAGGTGCATAGGGACCATGGAATGGTGGTACAGAAAAAGTGCATCATGGGAAATTGAGCCTGTACCTATGATGCACTGTGATCCATGCTGCCTTCCTACAACTCCTAGCTGTAGAAAGTGATGAGTTACATAGTGGGATAGCTACTCACTATGCACTGCTCTCTGTTAATGCTTGAGCACCAACGGTGGATGCACTTTGCTAACACAAGGAACATTGTGTGAACTAGTGTAAGTGTTGTAATAATAATAGTTTCTGATAGTCCATGTTACTTGGTTTTTTTTGTATCTGTAGTGTAAACCTAGATGAAGATTTGTTTGTATGCTTTACTGAAGTGTGGAAAAATTGTTTTGCCCAGTAATAATTAAATACCAGGTGAAAATCTGTATTTCCTGAGTTTTGTGAGAGAGCCACATTTATTTGAGCTCAGATAGTTTGGGATTACAAAATGTTTTCTTACATCTTCATGGAGCTAAACTTCTGAATATTGCAAAGATCTGTAAATGATCGGTTGTTGTCATGCGACCAAATGATGAATTCTGAAGAATTTGCCCCACAAAAAACTAGCTAGAGTTCTCATTGAGAAATTTAATCCATCAAAACAGTGGTGAATATATTTATGGAGATATGTTAGATCTAGTTCTGTAATAAATGAATGTTATACACAATCTTTAATATGGTAGCAAACAAGCATTTGTGGAGGAGATGAATTCTTCAGCAGATTCTTGATCCCCACTTTAACTGCAGTTGCCAAAGCAACCTTAACGAGTGTATCCCCATTGTGCCTAAGTAACATATGATATTAAGTCTAATATATTTGATTTGGTGTATTTCAGCATGGTATCTAAACTCTCAGACCAACTGGAATTTTTACAATTCCAGTTCTGTAAAAATTGCAAACACAGAAGTCTGACAGCTAGAATTGTTCCTGGATCTATGGCAAAGCAGAAGGTTGTGCCCCCTGTGAAGAGTCAGATTAACAGTATTTTGACACACACATTTAATTTGGCTAGTGAATACCCAGTTGTAGGAGCTGGAATGCTTATTACATCAGTTAAGCTTCCAACTAGTTGCTTTCCTCAAGAAAAATGACTAATATTTTGATGTCTTCTGTTATCAAAGAGTAGCAATTATTTTACTCTGTCCATCTCTAATTCAAATCACATTTCATCAGTCCTCTTTACAGCAGTCTTCTGGGCTTCAATTATAGCATTAGTGTTCAGCTTCCCAGAGCTGATAAGATCTAATTTTATCCCATCTGGTTTATTGTGAGGATTTTTTCACACCTAGACATGGCTTTTTCTTAATAATTTCTGCATGGGACTGCTGGTGGGAATGTAAAAGTTTTTTGTTAGTTACAAAGACCAACTGCTGGTTCCATCTCCACCAGGACAATGTGTCAGCAGTTGTATGTATGAATTGTCTAGAGGGCAATCATTTGGAAGCTCTTGCCATGCTAGGAAGGTCATGAATTGTGGAGAACTAGCTTTTGATCTCTTTTCTTAAATATAACTGTACAGTTACATTGACATTACAGCTCCACTGGGAGAGGTAGTGGTACCAAATGCCACTTCCTTACCATTGAAAATACATGTTTTTTTTCTAAATTGAGGCATCAGATAAAACATGAATTTTCCACTGAAGTCAAAAGGAGGTAAATAAACATATGAGGATGGACTGGTCTTCATTTAAATGTAGAAATTGGAGAAGGGGAAAACTTGATGGACAGATTTTTATGTCTTTTTTGTATTTATCCCTTTTCTTACGTTCAGATTTTTATAAAATTTAGGCCAATGTCAATACCAGTGCTAGCAGCCAACATTCTTGACTTGGACTAAGATCCAGTGACCAAAATGTTCAAATTTGGTTGTTTAACATTAGGCCCCTGAATCCATTGTTAGTCATTTAAATAATAAGTAGGTAATCAAAAGGTAACCTTTTCAAGGATATCTTTTAAAGAAAGAAAAACAGCTCCTTATCTGTACTCTGCTGGCTCACTTACCTCCTTTAGCTCTTCAGCAGCATAACTTCAAAGGAATCTCACTGCCAACTACTCCTACCCTTGCAGCTCTACAACAGGCATCAACCTCTTCTGGAATGTTAATATCTCCCTGTGATGAATGTGGGGTTAGTAACATTCATACCCTTAATTTGGTATGAAATACATACCCTTAATTTGGCCATTGAATATCCAATTGTAGGAGCTGGAATGCTTATTACATCAGTTAAGATTCCAGCTAGTTGCCTTCTACCAGAAAGGTGACTAAAATATTTGTCTTCTTTTACCAAAGAGTAGCAATTAATGTACTCTGTCCATCTCAGTTAATAAGTCTTTTTCACAGGCGTTAACTTTTGAGATCTAACTCTGATTGTCTTACCTGTCAGGTTAAAACCATAGATAGCAGGTCCTAGAGAGTCCCCAGAAATGCTAAGGAAGCACAAAGTGAGTTGACATGAGGCCTGGACAGTCAATGGAAACAGAGTGCTTATGAACTGCAAGAGTGATTTTCTTGTTCTTTCTGTGTAACCAGAACAGAGCCTGGAAGAACATGAATAAAGCCAGGAAGCCAAGCATGGAGAATCCAGTTACATCTGTTTCTAGGAAAGGACTAAATCTTGAAACAACAGATATGTAAGTAGTACAGGGAATGTTTAGTTTGACATGATCAGGTTATTTTCTTTATTTTTTGGTTTGTTGGATTTCTCTGTGTTGAGTTACAATGTAACTCCTGTCTTACATTGTAATGTTCCAAACTGAATCCCAGGGAAGCAATTCTGTGTTTTTTAATTATTTTTTCAGCTGCAACCAAGTAATGTTTCACCAAATGTGCACATGCCTAAGAATGTGAAGCCAAGCTAATGAGGAAAAAATACAGTTTTCAAACTCTCTCCAGAGAGAGGTTTAATAGAGTTCCAATGTACCACACAGGAAGGAATTCCCAAGTATTCCTTCCTGGGTTCTCAAATGGGTTTGGCAGCAATACCAATCCAGGGCCAGAGAATCTGTGACCTTGGGAAGTTTTGACCCAGACTTTTAGTCACAAGATATTTTTAAAGTCTCTTATGGACCCCACCTTCTGCAGTCAGGGTACCAGTGTAGGGAACAGTGGTACTCCCCAGACTGTTTTAACTTCCCTGTAAATTCCGAACAAACTTGGGGAACAAAATGAGATTATATGTATCTATGCAGACAATTAATGTTGAACTTCCTTAGAGATACATCTTTAGGAAATAGAGGAGGACAATCTGCATGTGTGGGTAGAATGCAGACTGTCTTTACTCCATTCTTTTTGTGTGAATCTTTTTGTGTGAGTACAAGAATTTCTATGTATGGGGATCCCCTTTGTAGAAACTCAGACTCTGTGTCTTTATTTTAATATAGACTATGTGTGGAAACCATGTATTGTTTTAAGAGGTCACTTGTATTTAGTGCTTATGAAACAAACTGAATGTGAAGCCCTAAAGACTGAAATTTCCCCAGGACACGAATACAAGTTGGATCTCCCTGGTCTATCACCCTCAGGAACTGAGAGGTGCTGAACCAGGGAGTTTTCCAGATCAGGGGAGGTCAATACTCCCCACCGCCAGCCTACTAGGATCTGCTCCCAGCCCTGGCCACTGAGATCCGCTCCTAGCCTTTGCTGGGGCTATGTTCCCTGACATGCTGGACCCGCTGTGACCAGCCTAGCGGGGCATGCACTTTCTACCGTACCAGTCTAGGCTATGCTCTCAGACCTGCTGCCACCAGGCAGAGCTTTCCTCCAGACCTGCTGCCACCAGGCAGAGCTTTCCTCCAGACCCTGGCTGTCCTTGTCCCCAGCTGTGCTCTCTGGGCCAGCAATATCTGCGTTTCTGCCACACTACGGATGTTGACAGACCAGAGATGGATGGATTTCAGAGGTAGTATGCACCTCAGCAACACAAACCTCCTGATATTGCTGCCCAAATATAGTATTTTAATAACCTGAAAGCACCTTATCAATCTGCATAGATGCATAGTCAAAATGTTGCCAATAGAGCCAGTCAAAAATTTCACAATTGAAATCTTTTGAGGGAAAATATAGTCGAAATTTCCACAAAAATGGGAGAGTTATTTTTAAAAACTAACACACAAAATCCTTTTGTTGTTATTTTTTTTTAACAAACTGCAAGGCTGTTTTTAAATTCTCTGAATTTCAAAATCTTGATGAGGAAAAAATATGCGTTCAGTTTTAATTGTGACAGGAAAAATGTTTTATTAAGACTTTTTTTAATGAAAAATAGTACTTTATTTACCATATGCATTTCATAGAAATTTGAAAACTGAAAAAGTTTGATTTAGAAATGCTATTCCTGCTGCCTTTTAACTCAGCACATGATGGAGAACATTTTCTGAATTCCTTTAATTCAGGATGGAGATGTCCAGAAATAGAGTATTCCAGATGTGGTCTCACAAGGATTTTGTAGAGTGATCCATTATATGATCTTCAGCTTATGTTTCTTAATCTTCAAATTTAGTTAGTTTACAAGACCACCTGCCATTGTAAGCTCATATTCAACTGCCTATTCAATGACACTGACTGAGGCTTGGCACTATGCTTTCCAAATTTAATCTTCCAAAATGTCTGTATTTTGGATTATTATTCCTAAAATGTAAAAACATGCATTAAATCCTGGATTAAATCTCATCCTATTTCTGTCTCAGATTTCCCTGGAACATTTCTCCTTATTGACTTCCCAATTGAGTATCTTCTGGTAATTCATTGAATATGCTGTTTAGTTTGTCTATCAAATTATCAATATGGTAAATGAACTCCAAATGCTACAGTACTCCTCTAGCAATCTACCTTAGCTCAATAAATTGCCCTCTCTATGGGCAGCACATGTGGAAGAAAGCTTCCTCTTCCTCTTCACTATTACTGAGTCTTACACTCTCATTAAGGTTCAAAAAAAGCTATCTTTTTTTATAGACTAGTGCCACTATGTAACCATGAGAAACCTTCAGAACCCCACTGTTTGTAACTTTTTGCATCACAGTCAGGGCTCATCTAGACTATGCGGAACAGTCAAAAGAGGATATGCAAATTCCATGGGAATTTGCATATCTTCTTTCGATCGCACTTTTGAAAGCAGAGCTTTCGAAAATGAAAGTAGTTTAGATGCAGCTTTTTTGGCGAACTCCCCCCTTTGTCAAAAAGCCTCTCTTCCTGTTTCTGAACTAATTCTTGATTATTTTTTCTATTAAAGTTTTCAAGATATAATATCAAATGTCTGACAAAAGCCCAAATATGTTAATTTACTGCCTGCTTTTTGCCACTAATTGTTTGACTGTCTCTTTTTACATTTGTTGCCTCTTTGAAGTTCTCATTTACTATGGAACATCTTCTATAAGGTAGATAATGAGGATATTTCTTTAATGAAACATTTCAATTTTGAGAACAAGTGATCAAGAATTTATTCCACTGCCACCCACAATAAAGTTGTCTTTACTAGAAAATAAGCAGGAGATAAAATACAATAGCTACCCTATCAAATTTAACAGTAGGTGTTTTATTGGCAGCCTTCTCCATATAATCAGTAAACAGACAGATTCACTTAGGTTATGCAATCTAATGAAATCATGTGTATATCTAGTTTTGGAGCAGGGTGGAGAGAGTTTGTGTGTGTGTAATTAGAGGAAAACCAATTCAGTGTCCTTTGGCTATTGATTAGGCAGTTGGTCCCACCCATTCATTTCAGACACAGCATCTGGGTCTTGGCAGAGTTGAATGCAGGTATATATGAAACTGTGCAAGACTTACACAGCAATTAAGGCTGTTGCCTGTATTAATACCCAAACTGACCAGAGAATTCCTCACAATAATTGTCACATCATCCAGCAATGCACTTCTGACTTGCTTTTCTTTGGCCTTACAGAAGTAAGGAAGTTTAACTGTTTAAACATAAATCTAAATAATTATCTGAATCACAGGGAGAATCACAGGTTCCTTGTTATACTCCTCAGAATGGGATACTGTGCCCCCTCCTGCTTAACAGTTGCTCTGTCTTTAAATCACCCCCAAAGAAATTCAGCAATTGAAAAACAATCTCCCCACATTTAAATTATGAAGACTGGTCAGTTTCATTGCTGCAATTGAGAATGTGTGGGCAGTAGTGAAATTGCTTTTATAATTTCCTATCAGAGGGGCTGGATTTCCAATTAGGCATTGTAGGCATGTGCCTGGAGTGCCAGCATTCTAGGGTGCCTTACCTCTCTAAAACTGTGTGCAATACAAAGGTCAGCTATAGGCAAGGGGAGTGTTGCTGCTGATGTGCCCGGTTATAAATATGGCCCCACCTATAGTCACTGACTGTTTTGAGCAGCAAATAGGAGAGGCTTTGGGGAGGGGAAACAAAAATGGAGAGTGGGAAAGTGAAAAATAGTAGAGACATATTGTGGGGAGAAAACAGCATGGAATGAGATCCTTCTCCTTCCTAGCAGATGGTATATCAGGTACTATGGCTTTCAAACGTCACGTGTAACTGCATGGGGATTTTGATAGAAGTCTCTGGATGCAGGGAAAATCAAAGGAAGAGCTTGGATCTAACAGCCACAGGATGCTCCTAATCATTTCTGATAATAAAGAGTCAGTTGCAGTAAGCTGGCATAGTTGTACTGAAGCAGCTGTACTTGCTCCAGTGACTTTTATCACTAGTCTCAACTTTTTGGGTTCTCTGAAGGATTCTCACAATATTTTTTTTGCCTTCCAATTCTCTAAATTTGCCCATATCAAAAGTATTTGCCACATCCCTTTTATCTTTGAAGGTGAAAGTGAGGTTGCTTCAAGCAAAGCAGATGGTCCTTATTGTTTCAACATAGTCATCTGTTCCTGTAGTGATTCTACTCAAGTTCCTAAACTGAAGTAACTACAACTATGTTAGAGTAGATAACACTTGAAAGGGGCAGATGGGACTTCAAATCCATTATGCAGTTGCTATCCTGAGAATGACACGGAAGAGGAAGTCAACATCCAGGATTGTAGGAGCAATATTTTGGCATGAATTGTATTATCCTTTCTATCTTTCTTACAAGCTGCAGAATAGGAATTGGCATGGGACCTTATGCCTCCTGTCACCTTGTGTGGTATGGTTCATGAGCAACAATATCCACTTCAGGTCAGATTTTAAAGAAGCAAGGCACACATCCCAAACTAGCTGAGAGCTCTAGATGGGGTTGGTGAATTTTAAGCAACAAGAGTAAATTAATCAGGCACTACACATTAGGATAGCTGATCTTCTGTCCCCCCGCCCTCCAGACAAGCTTGGCACTCTAATAGACACTCACTTTATACCAATGATCATAAAATATTCAGGTTATTCTAAGTCCCATTTGCTCCAGGTCATTTTTCACCTCAAATCTCACACCCAAGACAACATTTTTAGCTGATCCTATAGTAAACTAACTGAGGATTTATTAATGAGGGTAATATTTTTCAAGTTTAGTGTAAGTAGATATACACATGAATGAGTTATTGTCAGGTTTCAAAAGGTAATGACAATGCCAATATGCAGACTGTGTGTTTCCTTTAGGGCTAACCTGAACTACAGAACTGGGGATTTCATATTTCTGGTTAGAGGTCCTTACCTCTTACAAGATCAAACAGCAAAGGAATAAATTTTCCTTAATAGGCATATTTATACTTTTCCTCCAAAGTTCAAGCTGTGATGGAATAAATGCTCTGGCAGTACCCTTTTCTGAGCTGTGGGGAAAGAAATCCATAAAGACTTTGATAATGGCCCATTTTAATTCAATAGTCCTTTCTGATGTGCAAAAGACAACATCTTCTGTACGAATTCAGCATTAGGTGATGTTCATCCCACCTTAGATCAGTGAATTATTTAGTTTCAGAATAAACATTTTACAGTTATAGAGCAAACACTTTAATATTACTTTATAGAAGCATTACGTTAGATAGAGGTTGTAAGTGAGATTAATGCATTCAGCATCTTACAAGCACTCCATAAAGTGCATGCAGTAACTTACAAGCATTCCATAAAGTCTAAACAATAAATGCATTCTTCTAACACTAACATCTATTTTAAATATGCTAACCCACAGGTAAGCCAGATTGGTTTCCAGCTCTGCATTTGTCAGTGTTCAGTGAAGCCTGGGGCCTTGTCATAAACTGGCACCGAAGCCACCAGCATTACATCTCATCTGTCATGTCAACCTCTGACCATAGATTTTGAGAGACACACAGTGAGTGAGATAATATCTTTTGTTGGACCAATGTTTGTCCACAAGAGAGACAATCTTTGGAGTTTATATAGAGGTTATGGTCTGAAGAAGAACTTTTACACAAGCTCAAAAGCTGCTCTCTCACACACCAACAGCAATTGGGCTATTAAAAAAATATTACATCACCCAGATTGTCTCTGTAGTATCCAGGAACTTACATGGATACACTACCAGTTCATATAATAGGATTTTTTACCTATGCATTAGTAGGTTTGTATTATCTTTAGTTTCTGAGTTCTGTATATGAAATATAAAGGTCTCAAGGTTTTCTTGGCTCACTCAGAGTCAACAGAGAAGAAGAAAAAAAAGCATTCAGTGCAAGTCCAGTAATGTGAAGCTTCCTCTTTATTTTCCTATTAAGCTCTCAGGTACATTTTAAAATGATTGAAAAGTGCTGTTGTGAGGGTTCAATGCACGTGTACATTTCTCTCCAGTATATGCCCATGGTTTGTAATGCTCTCCTCTTTTAAGGGAAAAAAAATCAACCATGCACTCATTACACCACTCCATTATGGCAAAGAGAAGTGATTGTGAGGTATATTAACCATTTTAAGAAAGAAAATGTGGTGGTTTTCCCATGAGAAATATTGTGCACCGTTGCCATGCCATAGTGGAAGACTCTGGAATCACAGTAACCAGAAAAATGCTTTGTCACTGGATCAGTGCTCAGCAATTTATTTAGTATATATTGAGAGAGCACACCTACAGAAGCATTGAGCTTTGCATTCTTAATATTAAAAATACTGTAGGCACACATGAAAAACTAAAGGTGCCAGAAAGCAACATATCAACAGTCTAAGCTATTACCTACTGATCTGCGAAGTATGGCATGTCTGGTATCCTGAGTAATAAAGTCATCCTGAAATGCAGTTTTGTGTGTCCCACATTTTGGTGAGAGTAAGAAGAGGATGGTTTTGGTTTGTTGGTTTGTTTCTTTTAATTGTAGGTTATTGAGTATTTGTGATGTAGACAGTTCTTTTGCTTCTTGAAAACAGTGCTAAGGTCAAATTTATTGTCCAGATTCTAATGTTGCTAAGGAGATGATTACAACTCACTGTTTCTCTGCCTCTTTCCTGGCTCCAGGGTAGCCTCTAGACTGCTCTAACAAATTGCATATTTAGCAGTAGCCTTGCAAGTGGCTTTCATTCTGCAATGGGACAAGAAAATCTGTTCCAAAAGGTTCGTGCCCTGAGATAAGTCTCTCTTCTGTCAAATGCCAAAAGAAAGAAGGCAAGGCTCACTTCCGATCAGCAGTACATGCAATGGATCAGTACCTTTTATTTCATTCTTTTTATTCAGATACCAAATGCTTAAACTAAACTTTAGAATGTAATTGTCACCGACCATAAGAAGGGCCCCTTCCTGGCTATCCATTAGGACTGCTGTGAAAGGATACTGAGCCTCTGGGTGGTAGATTCTCAGGGGTGTTCCAAGCTCCTGGAGCATAAAGGGAGTCCACCAGTATCTCAGTATTGGGGTATCTGTGCACACATTACATGTAAAGACCTTCAGAGTGCAGGAATTGTGTGAAGGTTCTGGTTTGCAATTTAACTCTCAGAGACAAACAGCAATTGTGAAGCATTGAAAATACACATGGACACACATTGCCTGTGTTATATCTTTAGGTTCTTTACTCACAGATAAAGCACAGGAGAATACACCTTACCCAAAATAATAAAAGAGTCTCTGCACAGTGTCTGTCACTAGCTCATCCTTCCTTTGGGAAATTATCAGTGATTGATTAGGAAGGCAAGTTGCCTACCCTCTGCCTGCAGCAGCCTTCCTCACCTAAGGGAAGGTTACCTATATGGGGGCAAGTAGAGTACAGATAAAGCACACCTGACTAGCACAGATATAAATGGAAGTGTAGCTGGTGAAGTTCTGTGTAGGTGAGTAGAGTACAAATATGTCAGAACCCTAGGGTATTTAACCATCCATGCAAACAGGACATTGACATTGCTTAGGTCAGGGCTACTCAACACGTGGCCCGTGGGCCTCATGCAGCCTGCAGCCTGTTTATTTATAGCCCTCTGTGCAGTTTGGGTTTACACAGGGTTCAACACGTGGCCTGTGGGTGGGATCCTTTGAACATGGCCTCCACTGGAAACATGCTCCGTAATGGCAAGTCAATATAATGGTCTTCTGTTGATATGCGTTTTAGTAGTTCACTTTCTGGACTGTTATTGGTCATTAAAAGTGCTGTCATTTGGGTGGAAAACGGGTAAATATTGCATTTTATTAATATCAGCAAAACTGACTTAAATGGGGCTTGCGTGTTGTGTAGTTTTCCCTTAATCTTTGTATTAATTCCCGTCAGTGTGAAAGAAGCTATTTGCATATATATTTGCATGTACAATAGACTTCCGATAATCTGGCACTTAAGGGACCCGGGGGTGGCAGATTATCGGATATGCTGGAGTATCAAGAGGTACTCTGATGGGGGGCTGTGACGGGTCTGCTGGGACCCGCACTGCGACTGGTTGGGGGGAGTGGGAATTGGCAGGAAATGGCGTGGTGAGGGGCAAATCCTCTGCCATTTTGCAAGGAGGTGGGGAAAGCCCCGTGCAGCCGCTGGTGACAGGCCGACTGGGGCTGCAAGCGGCAGCAGCGGACTTGGGGAAGTGGTGGTGCAGAGCAGCTGGGGTGCTGCCGAGTTGGTCCCGCAGTGCTGCCCCTCGCCTCGCCTCCTCTCCTACACCGCCGCTTGCAGCCCCAGCTGGCCTGTAGCTGGTGGCTGTGCGGGGCTTCCCCCACCTCCCTGCAAAATGGTGGAGGGTTCACCCCTCGCCGCTGCCGTTACCCGCTGAACCCTCCCACCCGCGCCCGGATGCAGTACGGGTCCAGCAGACCCATCACAGGGGTATAATCCCCTTCCCCTTTCCTCCCCTTCCCTTTCCCAGCCTGTGAGTGCATGTGGGGCCCCACCCAATTGTCCAGCTGGCTGGAGCACTTCTGGGTTCCAATTGGTGCTGGACCATCAGGAGTGCCAGACCACTGGATGCTGGACAAATGGAGTTTTACAGTACATGCAACCACACTTAAGTTGCAGTCCTTGGCATGTACTGAGAGTATCATTTTGGCCCCCAGGGCTTCCAAAGTTGAGTAGCACTGGCTTAGGGAGTAGAGTCCCATTGATTCTCTGTTGCTGAAGTCTTTCCTTACTTGTGTTAAAGATTCTGATAGTGGAAAGCCACTAGAGCCTTTCTCCACAGGCTCACGCCTCAGAGCCTTTTTCTGCCACACATAGATGCAAGTACCGTACACATTGTCACAAGTGTAGACAAAGCCTGATTCCGGTGCAAAATGACTCTCCCTCTCTCCCTAGCTTTTTTCCTTGAATCCATTTTTCCTTTTTTCCTTGAATCCTGCTGGGGTCACCTGTTTCCTTTGTTCTGCCTTTTAGGTAATTTTCCATTTCTCTCAAACCTCCTTTCCCTTCTCTCTTATTCCATGGAGAGCAAGGCTGTTGTCCCAAGATATTTTATTCTGAATAGATGATTGCTCAATGCTGTTCATTCACCATTGTCTCTTGCTTAGCAGAGACATATAACCCCATTAACTCTTTGTCTTTGATACTCCGATGTCCTAGGCAGAAAAGATATGAATGTAATGTGGTATTGAAGTGTGGTACTCTTGTAAGTAGCTCTCATGTTAGGAAAAGGGTGGAACTAATTTATAGCTTTGCAGTTTATGGTTGCATTGTTCCTCACAAATCCTTTCAGAAATAGTAAGGCAGTTTTCTTACTGAACAGTATATATAAAAGGAATTTAAATATTGGGGAGGATCTTAAGTTTATTGAACAAATTTCATGGGCTATATACTTTTGATATGATGCTTTTTCAGAATTAGTTTAAGGTTTCTGTGATAAAAGGTTGTATAGTAAATACTGTAGTTCCCACATTTTTATGTTCAAGATTAAAATTAAAACAATCCTCATGGGTTGGGGTTTTTTTTATTGTTGTTGGGTTTTGGGGTTTTTTTTTTTTTTTTTGGTCCCGTTTTCCAAGACTTTGAGATGCTGGGTTTTTGTTTTTCAAGAGTTATCAGGGACATACATGTAGTTTATTCAAGTCTCTGAAATTATTCACAGAAGTAATTTATTGCTACTTTTGCAGAGGGACAGTAGGTATCTCCCCCCTTCTTTTTTGATTGCTTCTTTTCCTTTTTTATTATTATTCCCCTGTTGTACAATTTTTCATGCTGCTATGAAATACAAAGCTATTTTTATCACAGAAGAATATGCATAATGATATAAAACATATTTCAATTTATTTAGCCTTTTCAGGGATAAAGTCCAATTACAGTCTTTAAAGTATACCCTAGTTGATATCATTCTTCCTCAAAATTTTCAAGATACATTTTAAGATAAAAAGGAATTTAAATGCCATATCTTGATGATTTAAACATACTGTAGAGTTATACATCTTCTGCCAGTCACTACTGTGTAATCATCATGTCCCTTAATGCACAAACTACATTTTTTTAAATTTTTTTAATCGGATATCTATGCATTGGTATTCATGTTTTCATGTAAATGAGCTCTCCATAGCCAATAGCGTATTTCTGCTTCTCATTGGTGTTTGCTAATTTTTAATTGAACCCTTGAATTCACATTAGGCCTGAATGCAAAAAAATATTTAAGCATGATCTTAATTTTTCATACATGAGTAGTTCCATAGATTTTCATGGGACTAGTTGTGTGCTGAAGTGCTTTGTGGGATCTGGGCCTTAAAGAACAGTTATATTAAACAGTATAGTATTAGGCCTCTGCAGACTTGAAAATCATTCAAGTTGTGCTATAATGGAAAGCAAATCTCCTAACATTTATGTTGCAAAGCACTGATATTCTTTACATTCAACTATCCATCCATCCATATGTACCAAGAGCGCTAGCCAAAATACAAAACAAAATATACTGTTTTGAACCTTGGTTCGAAAGATAATAGAGTAGGCAAGCTGCTGCTCACTAAGATTATGTCTAAACTATATTCCTCTTCCGAAAGAGGAATGTAAATGAGCCCAATCAAAAATGCAAATGAAGCGTGAATGCTTTTTTGAAAAAGAAACTGCAGTCTAGATGGGGTTCTTTTAAAAAAAAACCCACCTTTTTCAAAAGAACCCATACACCTTATTTTTTTTTAGGAGTAAAAAGGGTTTTTTTTGTTTTTTTTTTCAAAAGAACCCTATCTAGACTACGGTTTCTTTTTAGAAAAACCCTTTTTCGAAAAAGTACTCTTTTGCGATTATGCACATGAAGCATGAGATTTGTAAATCCGTGCTTCATTTGCATTTTCGATCGGGCTCATTTACATTCCTCTTTCTGAAGAGGAATATTGTGTAGATGTGCCCTGAGTGCTAAGAGAACTTGAAACACTTTAAATAGTTCAAGAAAGTCCCACACACTGAGATTCTATCTGAGTTTCATATGTGTAAACTCTACAGTTAAGTTTCTGAAGACTAATTAAGGGGGTTGGCCACATTTTTAGCCATATGGGAGTTTGGTGGATGAATCACCAGTTAACTTTGAAAGCATCTGTCTATATCTATTCACCATCTTTGGTATTTGTTTAGTACCAGTGTATACATTTAGGCACAAAATAAAGTATGGACATGATCTATAATATTTCCTGAGCTGCTACTCCTTCAGCCAACATATATGCTGCTTTATTTGATTTCCCTAGCTATAAAACTCAGAAATACCTGCAGTGGACTAAAGTGTCAGAGGGTTACAGACCATGTTAGTCTGTAAGGGTATGTCTACACGGCAGTGTTATTTGGGAATATCTAACTTTATTCCAAAATAATATAGTCTGCGTCTGCAGTACAAGAAGTTATGTAATGTCAAAATAATGTCGATCTGGAGGACTTTTTACCCCAACTCCTGTAACTTTCATTTCATGATGAACAAGGGACATTGGAGCAAGAGTACTCTTTTTTCAGATTTCTTGCTGTGTAGAAAGCAACAAAAAGCTGAACTAAGCTATTTCAATTTAAGTCACACAATTGATTTAGCTGCAGTTGTGTAGCTTATTTCAGCTTTAGACATGTTGTGTAGACATGCCCTGCTGTGTAGACATGCCCTAACTGAAAAAAACCTAAAAAAACAACTAATCCTGCAGCACTTTAGGCTATGTCTACACTCCATTTATTTTTCGAAAAAAGATACACAAATTGGGAACACAATTTGCATATCTTTTCCTGCTTATTTTTTTGGAAGAGGCTTCTTCAACACTTGGCCCATGTAGACTGGGCCTAATGTGGGAAAAACCTCCTCTTTCAGAAGATCCCTCATTCCTTATAAAATGATGAATACAGGGATGCCGAAAGAATGCACCCACTTTTTTGGAAACTGTTCCAAAAAAGCAGATGCATTCCCTTGATGCAGCAGATTTTTTCCGAGATACCTCTGGTATTGCAGAAGAACTCTGCAGTCTAGACATAGCATTAGAGACTAACAAAAATGTAGATGGCATCATGAGCTTTTGTGGGCACAACCTACT
>CM057845.1:150353001-150364027 GCA_030068395.1 Apalone spinifera
TCTATCAGCTCCTTGAGTATTCTAGGATGCATTTCATCAGGTCCTGGTGACTTTATGAATTACAGGATCATATTAGGTCGTCTTGGCAACAACATCCCACTGAAAGCTCGTGTTCAGCTAACTATCTACCACATTGCATCCCACATTTTGCTTTTCCAGGATAGACTCTCCTATGGCCTGCATTCTTTGTTCCCAGAGGCATGCATTTAGCCATAATAAAGTGCACATTGACTAATAAACTGATTCTAGTAAACAATCTAGATAGCTCACTGATACTGAGCTGTCTTCTTCATTATTTACTACTCCCTCAGTTTCTATGTCATTTGCAAACATCATCAGTGGTTATTTTAGGTTTTCCTCCAAGTCACCAGTAAAAGTGTTAAATAGAGTTGGGCCAAGAAACAATCCCATTGGAAACAGACCTGCTCGATGATTTCCCAGTTTACAATTGAATTTTAAGACTTTTCCATTTGCCAGTTTTTAATCCACTTAAAGTTTGCCATTTTAATATTGTTAATCAAAAATGTATATTATGTCAACATTACTATCTTTATCAAACATTTTTACTCTCATCAGAAAAGAGGAAGGAGTATGGTTGCAAAAGAATTGGCATGAGGTGTTAGAAGTCAGTCTTCCATGTCTGCAGATTGCCTTCCACCAATAGAAATGCTCCACCAATGCTCTGTTGACTTAATTGCATGTTGAAAGTGGGATAAACACTTTGAGGAAAACTGGCAGAACCAAGGAAAGGGACAACAAACACAATTTTAGCAGGGCTTTAAGGATGCTACTGTCATCCATGAAGTACGCATTACTCGATAGAAAGATCTCTGCTACACTCCAGGAAAGGCTGCTGGATTCTGCATGGAATTGCATATGGGGCAGAGCTTGAAGTTAAGGAGAAGTGGAATTTTCAGTCCTACTTGAACATTGCAAACAGAGGTGGCCCAGGTCCTGGTGGCATCTTACATGTAGACTTTTGCAGGCTATTGCCAGGTTCTCACATATAGGATAAATAACAAGTAGTATCAATTTGGAAGCAAAATCATTGTTTAAGACAAGATGTATTAGAACTTGAGGATGATGTCATTTTGATAACACAATAGGCTATCCAAATAGCTCACTAATCTACAAAGTGATAGGTTACTTTAAAATAGACTTATTATTAAAATGCTCATAGAAAGTGAGTTTATTACCACAAATATTGTTTAGTTTTACTTTTTTACTTATTTTAAACATGTTCTTCCACTATAACAGCTTTAAATTTATATTTAAATTGTATTTATATATCTATATCTATATCTATATCTATATCTATATCTATATCTATATCTATATCTATATCTATATCTATAAAATACCCTCATACATACACTAAACTGTCTTTTAATAGTAAAATAATATTTATCTGCAACAGAGACTCCCTTTGATACTGCTGGTCCTTTGACACTGCTGGGAGCTTAACATGTGGAAAGATGACGGGGTAAAGTTGGTTGCTGCATTAATAAGATTATTTTGACCCATTGATAGATAATTTATAATAAAAATGGCTGGAAAACTCTACTACCCTATATGCTTATCCTAAACTAGTGTTTGTATAGCATTATTTTGGCTTTATTTTCAAGTACAAATATCAGTACTGCCATCCCCTGAGAATTCTGCAGTCATGATATGGAACCCAGAATAACTACGTGATTGGTCTAAAACCATGAGGAATATTTTAAATAAATGGGTAAACCATACTTTGTCTCTGGCTTTTAAATCCTCTGGCCACCCTGATCTGTGTGTGGTAGAAACAATTACAAGCTGAAAATACAACCTTAATTGAAATATAAAATATGCACACAAACATGGAGGTGTTGGCTGTTGGGTGCTTGCTGTTCTTCCTCCCTTTTTCTTATCTACTCCACCGCCCAGAGCACTCCCTGGATGACCTTTTCCTCTCTAGTAGCCTGCACACCTCTCCTTTGTATTGTAACTCATTTAAAGTTGTAGTTATGTTCCTGATAAATGCTGCTTTAAGAGAAACAATGTTCAGCAAATCCAGTTTTCCCACAGGAATTAATGTAAATGAGGGGTAAGATTCCTGGGATTTTTTTTCAGGAGACAAAAGGCAGTATAAATATATACAATATAAGTTTAAACAATGTAGAATGTATATAGCAATTATGTTTGTGAAGCTTGGTTGAGGTGGTGGAGTCAGAGGGTGGAATATTTCCCAGGGAATGTCTTGCTACTAAATGATGAACTAGAACTTCACTGAGCCCTTAAGGGATAAATATGTTAATGTAGCTTTGCACTCTAGAGGCAGCATGGACTGAGGCAGGAGGGAAGAAACGCAATAGAGACACACATGGCAATTGCTGCAAATGTTTCCCTGCAGAAACTGAACATGATAATGAACCTACACTAACCTGCTGGAGCTCCCCTCTCTCTCTCTCCTTCAGATGATGTATAGACAGTTGCATAGTGACAAGAGAGGGGGAAGTGTGGGGGGGGAGAGGGGAGAGATGAGAGAGAAAGAGAGGCACAGACAGATAGATATGCATTTCCCCTTTAAGTACATTGGCCCCACTTCAAGTACACTGCCCTTGTAAGTAGACCAAGAAGTCCAAACACAAGACTCTAGCTGTAATATCCTGCTTTGTGGAGATAGAATACAGAGCAGGAGGCTTGACCGGGGAGGAACAAGGGAGGATATCTTGACATTAGAACCTGCCTCTCCTCCCTCCCCCACCTCTACACCTCCATCCAGCAAGCAGAAGGCTCCCAGGAGCAGCAGGGGTGGGAGGGACAACTGAAATGCAGTTGTCAAGTAATGTAAGAGGGAACTTGGGGGAGCTGCCAACTCACCCTGTTTCCAAACACTCACAAGGACAGGCTGCTTTCCCAGAAAATCCTGCCAGCGATGGACAAAGCAAGCAGCCAAGCATTGTTATGAGGGGAGTATTACACAACTTGAAATGAGAACGCGCTCTAATAGATAAGCAAGGTAACAGCATTAACCGGGACAACGTTAAGTGAACAGTTATTGTGTCATCACAACTGCCCCCACTCCAACCTGGCTAGAATGAGGGATGCCCCTGGATTCCTCCTTCCATTACCTCCCCCTGCCTGGATTAGAATGAGGATGTTTCTGTTTAACTGAGGAAGGGGGGCTGTTCCTATTGTGTATTCTCTGGGAATCTGTTCCTTTCTGAGCACACAGAGTTCTCCAGTACTGCAAGAAGCTGCTCTCACCTCAGCACTAGAGGGATGTACCCTGGGGAAGTCCTAGGAAGCATAGCCTGAAAATACCATGCTTGTGATAATATCATGAGTATTGCAACCTTCAATAAGATAAAACAGTAATACTATTAAAAAGGCACAAATAAAACTTGAAGTCAAAGCTTATGAAAAGTCTATAAGCAGATGTCAAGTAAGTTATTCATACTGACTGGCTAAAGAAATTTGAAACCAAACTAAATCTGAAAGCACTGAAGTGCACGGTTGTGGCGTTTGAAACGTACCACTTAAACAATCTATAAACTAATGAAATAAATGCTTGAGAGAGAAAAATGTGTTGTCAACATTACTTGATCAGCAGTTGAAAGGATAAATTGCAATCATATTTCCATTGGTAGCTGACAGCTACTGGTGAGGATGTCATTTTTATTTATGTTTATGGGAACATCCTCATCTGTAATACTTTCTTTTCCTTGTGACTTTGAATCAAAATATGCATAAAATGCAATTTCTAATGTTCCTAGTCTGTTTTCCACAGAAAAGAGAGGACCTTGTCTAAAGAGCTGAAGAAATTGCAAGAACTCTCTCTGTGGCGGACACATGAAAAAGTGGTGGTGGTTCAGGCAATACCACACAAATAACAAATTTGGCATATTAGTGTAGTGTTTTCAGAAACAAAGACAGCAAAACACCGAGCCATAATAACGCTTTTGTTCTCAGAGAACTCATTCTAAGTGTTTTTAATTTACATTTTGTGATGATTATTCTCTGGAAGGGAATACATGTTGGGCCTCCCTGGACTGGCAGCATTAAGACCAGACTGGTTCAGAATGAGAGAATTTGTCGGATTAGGAATGGTCTCTTGCCACCGGCCCCAAGCCTCATTGCTTGCCGCTGACAGGCTGCCCCAGAGCAAGCACCTTGGCTCACCTGCACCTGCCCCTCCTCCCTGCTCCCCCAACTTGGCTGGGCAGCTTGCCCAGCTGCTGCTGGCTCCCTGGGCAGCACAGGTTCCAGCCCCGTACATCCTGGATCCAACCCTGTATATCCAGGGGCAGCCATGGCTCTGGCCCCATGCTCCAGATAATTACTATGGGGCTATGGCCCCCAGGCTGCTACAGGGCTCAACTCCAGCCCATTGATCTTGAGGGTGCCAAGAAACTCCAGTCTCATGCCAGCCTTTGCTCCCAGGGGACTCTCCAGCCTGGCCCTGCATTACCGTGGGCTGCTAGAGGCTGCTGCGGGGCTCCCAGTCAGGCTGCCAACCCTGTAGCCCCAGCCCTGCTGTCCCTCCTGTCCTTAGGCTCCTGAGCTGTCTGGTCCAGGAACATCTCTGGTTCTACTCGGACCAGAGAGTGCCGGTTTTTGGAGGTACAACCCATACTGAGTTTAAACAACTTGTGCAGGTCCATAAAGGAGGTCGGTATAATTTTGTCAGACACAAAATTATGACACATTGTCCATGCTGATGTATAGTTACTTTGCATAGTGATAAACTGGCTCTTACTCATAATTTTATTACAAATGAACTTAATTATTGCAATATTATTTAAGAATATCCTTTTTAACTGTAGCTATAGTTCTTCTAAAGAAGTCTGAATATGCATCCCAGATTCTTTGAGGTTTTATTAACATTTGATGGGTTTTTTTAAATAATTTCAACTGCATGAGTGTTGAACAACAATATCTAGTATGTTAACTTTCAAAACAGTAACATGCTTGCCTTAGCCCTAGGCCTTAAAAGAATAAAACAATCACTCTATTTCATACCATTGAAAAATGATGTGGAGACATTGATTCATACGGTATTACCTAACTACTCAGACATGGCCTATGACAAATATAACACTTCATTTGTCTTTGAATACATGTTAATTTTCCACATCAATATCAAGCACTTATCAATATCCATGCATGTAGTAAAATAGCTCTACCTCTGCAGATTGTCACCCACTGCAATAGCCACATGAATAATCAGAACAGATCCTTTTTTAATCGTCTCCATAACTGGAGATCAAAATTAAATGGATATTATATCATTCACAGCCATTAATAAACAAATCTGTATGATCAGTATGTAGACAAAGAATTAAAAACGTAACTTACACTAACAGGAGGGGAAAAAAATCTCAGAGACTGAACTGCATCAATCGAATCCTCCTACACTCTAATTTTCCCTCACCTATATGTCAGTTTCCTGTATAATGAAATCCAGATAATTAAATATGGGATTAAACTATGTCAAACCATCATGTATCCTTACATATTAAGCCTAATGATACTAAATGGCAATGATTGGTGCTTAACTGGGATGATAATTCCTTTTAATTGGGACGCCTTCAGGTGCTTTTCTAGTATTTACACCTATTCTCAATTTTGTGTCTGCTCTTCTAATAGTTCTCAGTCCCTCTGTTGCTGTGATACATACAGAGAGCCTAAGAAGTCAATGTTAACTTATTTTCTTTCATGATCACTTGCTTCTGGGTTGTTTGCTCTTTGGATGCAAGGGCACATAGTGAGCTGTGTTTTCCCTGATGGGAATCTACATGCTGCTCTTGACTCTGAACAAGCAATAGGACAAAGCTCTGTCATTACCCCAGAACAGCTTACTGGAAGAGCTTACCTGTAACACTGTAAACATAACCGAGTAACTGATTGCATGTTTCAGCTTTGAATCAGAAGCAACACTACTGTCACGGTGCCCTCTGTAAAATGAAACACCTGGGATAAAAAACATTAAATATATTCTAGTGTGAAACTTTAAAAAAAAATCCCTATTTCAAAAAAGGCACTTCTGTGGATCAAACAGCATTAAAAGTAGTACATTTTTTCCATCAGTACAGAGAGGTTTTGTTTCTATCAAACATACCTATTCCAGTGAATCATGAGGGACTGCAGTCCTATTATGCATGTGCATGCACATGCACACAAACACAAAAGAGACTAGACTCTGAAAGCACTTAAAAGCAATGAATCCCAAAGAAACCGCTCTGGTACCATAAAATGGTACAGGTTCAGGGACAAATTAAACTGCTGTATGCCAGCTTTAAACTGATATAGAATATCCATACATGCATACCTGAACCAAGTTAAATCAAGTATTGCAACTCACATCTTTAGTTTAACTGGTGCAACTTCTGTATGCGGACAAGCTGTTAAATACTTACCTTCATGCATCCTTGTTTGAACATTGGCAGACAAGTAACCCACAACCATACTGTTTTCTAACCCTAATAACTTGCTGCAAATCTGATGACAAAGCTATTCAGTTTCCTAATGAAAGACAAAAATGTCCATCGCTAATGGGTAGCAGTTATAGCTCCTGCTTGCCATCTGCCCACTTGCATGTTTCTCACCTGTCAGTGAACAGTTGATTGACATTTTTTTTTTTGTTTTAAACAGTGTGTTTATTGCATAAAGATGTTTCCTATAATTGTACTGGATTACAACCAATAAGTTTCCTGCAGTTGAGTCCAGTCATTGTGTCCCTTATAATAAATGTATATTAAAGAAAAATAATGCAGATATATTATCACATAAATGAAGGGTCAGAAGGGACTCCAAGAGGTCATAGAGTCTAACTTCATGCACTGCAGCAAGACACGTATACCTAGACCATCCCTGACACATGTTTGTCTAATGCAGTGTTTCTCAAAGTGGTCCAGTAAACCACTTTGAGAAACCTGTTAACTGGCTGCTCCAGTTGGTTTATTTACTGGAGCCATGCCCATGGCCCCTCCTGACCCTATTGGCTCTGTTTCACCATTTGCAGTCAAGAGGAGCTGCAGGAAGTGTCATGGGTGGTTTTGTGGACCACTTTGAGGAACAGTGGTCTAGCCTGTGCTTAAAAATCTCCAATGACAGGGTTATCACAGTCTCCCTTATGAAACATGTTTTATGCTAACCTATTCTTATAGTACGAGGTTTTCCTACTACCTTGCCTAAACCTCACTTTGATGCAGGTTAAGGACACTGCTTCTTTTCCTGTCTTCAGTGGACATTAAGCAAAATTGATCATCATTCTTTCTAGTACACTTAATGCCTGTTATTCAGTTCCCCCTCAGTTTTGTTTTATATAATTCCTTGCTTTTCTCCTTAATTTAATCTTGATTTCAGACAAGTTGCCCAATTGTTCAAGATCACTTTATGTTCTAATTCTGGGTTCCAAAAATGCTAGCAATTCCTGGTAGCTTGGTGTCATTCTCAAATTCTACATGTATACTCTCCACTCCATTATCCAAGTAACTACTGAACATATTGACCAAGACTGAACCTTTAGGACTCAAGTAGGTATTCCCCTCAAGCTGATTGGGAACCATCTGAGTACAGTCTTTCAAGCAATTTTGCACCCAGACTGATCTTACAGTAATTTCACCTACACCACTTTTACCTAGCTCGATTATGAGAATGTCACAGGGGATTGTCAAAAGCCTTACTAAAATCAAGATACAACAAGTCTGCAGCGTACTCCATCCACTATGCCAATAACTGTCAAAGAAAGGTTTAGCATGCTAAGTCCGTGTTGCCTATTCCTTATCTTTTTTACAATGTAAGTGCTTACACGTTGACAATTTGATAAATCGTTCCTGTAGCTTTACAACTATTGAAATTAAGTTTACCAGTCCATAAATCCCTGGGCCATTTTTGTTTACTTTGTTTGTCCTTCTTCAGTCCTCCTTTGTCCATGAGCGCTCAAAGATACTCACTTATGGTTCAGAAATTGTATCATCTAATTCCTTAAGTATTGTATTTCATTAAACCGTGCCAACTCGAATATATTTCACTTGTCTAAATATTCTTTAACTTGTTTTTCTTCTATTTTGGCTTGATTTTCCCTTTTTTGTTATTAACACAATACAGGTTGAACCTGTCTAGGTCAGCATGCTTGGGACATGACCAGAGAGTTTGCTGAACTACAGGAGGTCAATATTGTCTAGCAGCATTACCAACACTTCCACTTCATATGGGGCTCTTAGAAGACATTAAGGGTTAAATTAGAATTAAATAACAGTGCAGAACACTGAAAGCTAGGACACACTGAAAGCTAGAACAGGTGGCTAAAAACAAACTTAGGGGAAACTTAGCCACACCCATGATAAGTGGACATCCTGCTAATTAAAATCATGCCGGAACATGGATGTTGCTGAACTAGACAGGCTAGACCTATATTATCTTGTTATAATTTGCCACCTTTAGTGAAGACTGAGGCAGGGCTGGTGTGAGGCATGTGCAGTCAGTTCCCCTGCACCTGGCCCCACACTTGATTAATAGCTCCACATGCCTGTGCGGCATGTCATACCTGAGGCACATACCAAAGCTACAGGTAGTGCTGGCAAGGTTCTTAGCCCATGGAAGAAGAGGAGGAGGCTGTCTCAAGCATCAGTGGTGGGGGTAGCCTGGTCCCCCATGCTGTTGGCCTGGGAGTTCTTCACACCACTGGGGGGAGCAGCTGCTGGCAGCCTGGACCACAGTGCCCCATTCAAACTAGGCCCCGCAAATCATGCCAGCCCTAAAAAGAGGCAGCATACTTCAGCCAACCTGATGATGTCTGCTACAATCTGTCCTTCACCACTAAATAGTCTACGTTTTCCGTCACCTTTCTCTTGCTTCTAATAAACTTAAAGAACCTCTTTCTATTTCCTTGCTTATTTTGTTTGTTTCTATATGCTTGTGATGTTCTTTTGTACTCCTCCTTAAAATTTCTTTGTCTCCATTTTTTGTGCGATTCCTTTTTGATTTTCAGTTGACTAAAGAGCTCACAACACGGTCATATTGGCCTCTGATTAGTTTTTCTATCTTTCCCTGGCATCAGAATAGTTTGCTGTTGTGCCTTTAATGTTTCTCTCCTTGAGGAAACTGCTAGATTTCCTGACCCATGAGACTCTGCTAGCAGTTCTGAGTTTGTTAAAAATCTTTAAAAAAATTGTTGTCTCTATTTTGTTGATCTCACTCCTCTTTTTTCTTGTCAATCTATAATTTCATTATCATTTTCTCCTAAACTGGCTTCAACTTCAGATTCCGAATCAATTCTTCCTGTTGGTCAGAATCAAATTCTAAAATGTCTATAAACCTGTTTACTTCCATCTTTTGCAACAGAAAACCTTGTCCCCAACACATTCCAAAAACATATTGGATATCTTGTGTTTTGCTGTGCTTATGTCCCCCATTACTTCAAGGTACAGTGTTTTGGATAATTCTCTTAGGGTGTGTCTACACAGCAAAGTTATGTTGAAATAACAGCCATTATTTTGAAATGACTTTCCTAGCGTCTACACAGCCAAACTGCTATTTTGCAATTAAATCAAAATAGCAGAGTGCTTATTTTGAATTTGGGAAACCTCATTCCATGAGGAATAACGCCAAATTAGAAATAGCTAATTCGAAATAAGTGCTGTGTAGATGCTTATTTTGAAATAGGGGGCCTCCAGCCCTTCCCAGGGTGCCCTGCTGGTCACTCTGGGCACAACCAGGAAAACTTCCTCTCCTCTCCCCCCAGCCCCGGAGCCCTTAAAGGAGTAGACTCTGGCCACAGTGCCGGTGCCACATCCAGGCCTGCCAGCACAGAACCAGCAGTCGCTGCCCCTGACCCAGTGGCCCCACCCCAGTGGTCCCATGAGCCCAGCAGCCAGTGCCAGCCAGCCCTCCACTGCTCCCCGGGCCCAGTCCCCCAGCTCCCAGGAGCCTGCCAGAGGCTGGAGAAGGCGAGTGCCTTCCTGGTCTAGTGCGGAGATCGTGGACCTCATTGAGGTTTGGGGGGAGGCCTCCAATGTCCATGAACTCCACACTAGATGGAGGAATGTGGCCATCTAGACAGATGACTGACAGCCTGGCCACCAAAGGCCACATGCGCACCCAGAAGCAGGTGCGCATGAAAATAAAGGAGTTGCAGCAGGCCTATGCCAGGGCCACAGGGGGCAGCTCCCAAACAGGGGCAAACACCTGCCCCTATTTTGACACCCTGGGCCACATTCTGGGGGGAGGGACAGTCCGTGCCACCCCGGGAGTCATTGATCCTGGAGTAGAGGGCCCTGACCAGGGCATGGAGGATGAGTGCCAGGAGCTGCAGGAGCCCAGAGGGATCATGTCATGCAGCCAGGACCCCCAAGCAGTCCCAGCAGACCCGTCACTAGTGTCATCTGGGGAGGCAACAACATGTGAGTGCCATCACTGTTCCCTTACTGGGAGGAGGGGAGGGAGATCAGGGGCCATGTGCATGGGCCTTGCTTACTAGGGATCACGCAGAACCTGTGCACGTGTGAGCATGTGCCATGCCCCCCTGGGCGTGTGGCCCCAGCTGACTGCCACACAGGGGCTTTGGCCTGTTAGCCACACTTGTGTGTGAAGAGACATGACATGCTCCTGGTCCCAGGGTGGGACACAGCAGGACGCCCTCTCTCTGCAAGGCCATTCTACACAGAGGCAGGGGACACTCACCTCCCACCCCCAACCACCTCACCCACACTATACACAGCACAGGGGCATGGGTGTGGTCTCGGGGCAGCTCCCATTGCCGGGGATAGCAGGACATTCTGAACATGGCCTGTGTGCAAGCACATCAGCTCTGATGGTGCAAGGAATGGTCATCCTCACTTTGCAGAGGGGGGCTGGTCTTCACCCACTGTGTCCCCAGGGAGAACTGATCACTTCTCTTGTTTCTCCACAACCGCACCAGCTGCGGCTGGGACATGCTCCCACACCTGAGGGCTCCGCAGGACCACCCGAGCAGTGGAGGGGTACTGACAGCAGCACCTGGGGGCACTGTAAGCCCTGCACCGCACCCTCCAGAACTGGGTGCAAGAAG
>CM057845.1:150364127-150426537 GCA_030068395.1 Apalone spinifera
GGGGCACTGTAAGCCCTGCACCGCACCCTCCAGAACTGGGTGCAAGAAGACCTGGCGCTCCAGCAGGAGCAGCTTGCCCAGGGCCATGCCCTCTGCCAACACCTTCAGACCCTGGTGCAGAATGTGCTGGCTCCTGCTGCTCCAACGCCTGCTGCCTCCCCAGCATCCGCAGTGCTGGGAGACAATTGGCCCAGCAAGACCCCCAACTCTGAATTTCCCCTCCCCCTTCTCCTTGCTTCTCCCTTCCAGCTCTCCCACCCTCTCTCCTCCCACTTCCTTTCCCTAGTCTCACTAGAGTTTCATCTCCCCCCCCCGCCCAGTTTTGTTAAATAAAGACAGTTCGTGTTTATGAAAAAAAAGTGCATTTTATTTTACACCAGGATAGAGGACTGGGGGAGAGGGGGTGTAAGTGGAAGGATGTGAGGGAGGATTTAGGCACAAGCCCCCTGTGGGGCAGACCAAGGAGGCTCTTAGAGCTCCTCAGGGTGGATGCTCTCCCGCAGGGCTTTCTGGATAGCCCCCCGATGGACCTCCTGGATGGCAACCTGCAGCAAGTGCAGCCAGGCTTGCAGCAACGTGTCCAAGAGAAGCACCAGAGTGCCTAAGGACAGATCTGGGTCCGTGTTGCAGAGTGCTGTGGTGTCCCAAGTGAGGGCAATCAGAGCACACAGAGACAAAAACGTTTTGCTGTCCTTCATTGAGGTAGACAAGCAAACAGGGAAACGTGAGAACCAGCTGTCCAGGGGAAGCCCTTTAAGCAGAGACCTCAGTTAGCCTCAGGCAGCAGCCCCACACAGTAAGTCTTGACCTGGTGCCCTGCCGGAACTGGTTCTGACCAGCCTTAAATGCGATTCATAGTCCACTCAGTGTGGCTGCGCTATTTCAAAATAGCAAAACGCTATTTTGAAATGGTAGGTGAGTTATTTCAAAATAACTTATTTCGAATTAACTATTTTGAAATAAGATATTTTGAAATAATGTTGTAGTGTAGACATACCCTTATTTGTTCATACATGTCTTTGAAGTAAAAGTACCCCTCTGTGAAAGAGTGTTTTAAATACTTCTGTAGCACAAATGTTTTAAAGCTGTTCCAAGAATGAAACTATGAGTACCACGTAAGAGGCAATAAAATATTCAACTTGTGGCTTACACTGTACATGAATATTTTCTCTCTTCTCAGGGAGACGCATATATTAAAGTTCCTTTTTGTAGTGAGTATTTTAATGGTGAATTTTATCTTAACACTTTACATCTATCTTTTTTTTCCTACCTGAAAGCTCTGTCTCTGTTTTGTTTTGTTTTTTCTTTTAATGCCTCTTCTGCAGTAGTCCAGAGGGAGAACTTTTTAAAAATGTGTTTGAGGACAGATTTGTGAAAGAGCATAGATTTTTTCCGCAATAAAGCAAAATACCAAAAATCTAGTAAGGGAAAACAAAAGGAAAAAGTATAAATGGTATTTTTTTAGGAAATAACCCAAAAGTATATTATATTTTTGTTTCAAATTACAGATATGTGCTTTCTCTAACAAGCAAACATACGGATATTTTTTTTTACTGTAGAAATTTCTGTGTTTGGTCTTTTCTGCTTCATCTCAGTAAGATTTTTAGGAACCTATTTGTCACCACATAGGGTGACGACAGCCCCAAACTATTTGTCACTCAATATGACAAATAATATCCACTGCTGGAGACTTGGAGGTTATATTTCATTTGTAAATGTATAAAACTGGAAGAAGACAGGCAGTGGAAATTCCCCCAGACAGAACAAAGAACTAACTGTGCTATTTCTTGTACTATGTAAATTTTGTAGGGTAAGTATCCATAATTGCTAACAAGACGGCTTTCAGACTTATCCTGCCTGCACTATATGCAGGTTGTGATTTTTTTTTTTTTTTTTTTTTTTACAATTGTGTTCGTGAACCTACTGAGAGAGAGATGAGATTTGAGCTTTTTATTCTTGATTGAAGTGCTCCACAAACAAAAGTGTACTTTCTACAACTAGCTCTATAAACTCCCAAAAGACGACTTCTATTTCCTATTGCCCTGAAAAAAATCTGCCTTATAGAAATAATATTATAGTACCTACAATATACAAAAAGTTGGGGAGAAAGCACAGGGCTTTTACCATGCAACTGACAGTAAATCTCTCAGGGGTGTTACAATTAGTCTGCGCACATCCTATAGTTCAAAATACAGAAGTTCTTCTATTGTACTATTTGGTAAAGCTTGCAACTCTGTCAAGAAGGTTACCAAAAACATATATTGGCTTGTTTATATTCTCTTTAATCCATGGGTTTTCTTTGAGAGACCTTTCTATAATCTGCCTATGGCTGGGAATAAGTTTTGTCTACACCTCTGCAGTGATGGAAGTACTTTGGTAAGTGTATGTAGAAATAGCACATATTTTAGAAACAAGTCTTCAAGCCACTAGCCTGTACAGAAAAAACAATGTCCTATAATTACATATAAATATATTAAAATCATGAATGTTTATTAAATTATGTGACTTTGTGCAGCATTGACACTGGTGGATTTTAAAACTAGTATTTGTGTAAGCAAGAATTCAGCAGTCATAGTAACACTATTTAGCTGGAACTATCATGAAGGATCAACTACAATCCTTTTTTAAATTTTGTGTGTTTAGACTTCACATTTTCAAAACTATCTCAAGATATTAGTCAGCGATGGTCCTTCTAAAGTGTCTTGCTTGTGCTAAATGCCTGACTTATATGCATACATGTTTTTTGTTAGTGTGTGTTTTTGTGCACAAGCTTACTGATGCAAACTCCATGCCCCAAAAATGCAGATTTGATTTTAAACCCAAATGTAGAGAAAGTCCTTTTAAATTTTGTCTATTGCTTATTTCAGCAAGCTCTGTACAACTTTTTTCACACAGCTCTACCAATGAATCTCATTCTGGTAATTCAAGTCCTTCAACTTTTTTTGAACAGACACTGTCACCCTTGTTAAAGTAACTTATTTATTTTATGTTGCTAGACTATTCACTTTGGGATGAGATAACCAAAATAGGTTTTGCTTGTGATCTTCACTACCATTTAAACCATAGCTCAAGAGGTGAATGGCTAGTGTACTTCAGCTAGTATCACATTAATCTGGACATATGTGATTCAAGATTAAGATGAAGTTAAATTAAAGTTCAATAAAAATACTCATATGGCAGTGCTGCTGATAGCCTGATTGGTACTTCAGGACACTTTAAGAGATAGTAGCTTCTATAAGTCACTAAAATATATTTCTGAAGCAGTCATATGTCTTGGACGAAACGTGGTGGCCTTCTGACTGAAATGGAATTATCCTATCATGTTTTTGTTAAAAAATGTATCTGAGACAGTCAGCTTTCAATAAACCTTCAATTATTTTAGAAAAATGCACTAGTTCAGGCAATGCCTTAATCAATTTAGAAGTTATAACATTTTATCTGTATTGGTATAGTTAAACTGATATAACTCTTCCCATGTGGATTCAGTTATACTGATATAAAGGTGTATTAGGGGTACAGCTAGACTGCAGAGGAGGGGAGTCTGGATACCAGAGGCATCGCAAAAAAACTCAGCCGCATCCAGGGAACGCATTTGCTTTTCCACCAAAAAAAAAAAGCAGAAGAGCAAATGCATGCTTTCGGAAGCCTCTGTATTCCTTGTTCCCCATCTAAATGAGTCAAATTGCAGAAAAAGCCTCTTCTGACAAAAGTATTTGAAAAAGATACGCAAAATGTGCTCCGCATTTTGCATATCTTTTTCTGATAGATCCTTGCAGTCTAGACATACCCTTAAAGTTTTATAGTTTGTTCCTATATAAAATGGGGCATAAGTATATGCCACCTTTTTGTGGGTATAAGTACATCCAAACTAGGCCTTATAACTATTTCAGTTAATATTTTTAACTCCCTAATTTTTATACTCCCTAACCAACTTTTAAACTCCCCTAACTTACATCAGTGCAAAAACTGTGTAGACCAGGCCTGAATCAATGTAGCTAAATTGGCCCAACTCCTTGAAGACAATTATTTCAGTTTAAGACTGGTTTATTTCAAGCAAATCTAAATCCGTTCCAAATTGACTTTAAACTACACTTGAGCAATCCTCTCAAACTGAAATATGTTCCCGTGCCAAGGTTGGGCTAGTTTAATATACACCGATCTACATTCAGCTCTTTCCTCAAACTAGTGCACCTTTCACACACAGGCATGGTTTTCTTTTTCCTAGCACTGAGTATTCATTGGCATCCTGAACATAGGGTAACCTGAAGATTGAGATTGTTGAGATCATAAAAAAGGAAACTGTAACATCAAATTAAAACAAATTGTAATTTCAATGATAATTCAGGAAAAAAGGGTGGAATCATGGCAGTCGGACATTAGTGGGAGGGCTTATTCCTAAAGCCCTTATTCAGGCAGAGAGTGGGAGATTTGCCTGGATATGGACTCCTTATTTATGTTAAGGCAGTGTTGTACTTGATGCAGAAATTTGCCCTTAAATACCTTTGTATCAAATTACTGGTCCTGTCTGGGAAATAACTTCATCATTCCTTTCTATTGGTTGCAGTCTTAATAGATCCCCTGGTACTTAGAAAAATAATATGCTTGTGACTTAGCAAACAACAAAATAAATAAAGTGGGGGAGAGGTAAGTAAATTGACGGCCACTGTTTATTTGTTTTCTTACATAGTCTCATAGGATAGATTTTCCATATGGTCATCAAACTTAAAGCTTCTCATGGGCAGTGCTTCTCAAGAAAAAACTTGCAAACATCAATGGCAGATAATAAAGACTGGGCTGTGTATTTAACTGTTTTGTACTTTTTTTACTTGGGACAAAAACAATTGGATGCTTCACTTATGTTTCATGATTTTTCTTGGAAGAAGAATGAGATATGCAACTTGTAGAGGTAAACCTGCCAACAAGAAAAAACTTGCAAACATCAATGGCAGATAATAAAGACTGGGCTGTGTATTTAACTGTTTTGTACGTTTTTTACTTGGGACAAAAACAATTGGATGCTTCACTTATGTTTCATGATTTTTCTTGGAAGAAGAATGAGTTATGCAACTTGTAGAGGTAAACCTGCCAACAAGAACAGATGAGAGAAAAAGACGGAGGACACTTGTGAATGGCAGAGTATATACCTTATCTGCTTGCCAGGCCCAAGAAAGTGTCCCAAAAAATTCTTGGCTTTATTGTGAATTATCCTAAAGTTTATAGGAAATCAAATCAGGTGCTAAAACTAAGTCTAAGAAATGCATACCAGTTTTACTGTGTGTTTTGTGTCTTTTGTTTCTCAAATGACATTTAATTATTTTTTATTAAAAGCAGAACAATTTTAGATGATTAAAATGTTTTGAAATGATAACAATCCATTTGATACTGCAAACAAAATGTCTGAAGAATCTGTAGGAAAAATAGAACCCTGTAACATTATGTAAATGCATGTCATTTGTAACAGAAAATAGATATTTTATCTACCAAATCTTTGTTGTAATTATAATATTTTAACTTCTGTAAATTGTTATATCTTCATAAGGGCTCCCCTATTGTTCCTTGAATGTAATTGAAATATATTGAGGATATCAAGAGTGGGAGGGGGAACACTTGTGCATTTTCTTCAGCGGTGCTGAGTTATAAGACCATTGCTACCTGTTAAAATACTTCTCCCATTACATTCCTCATAATTATCTGTTAGTTCTTTCTTTTTCAGATAAGAGGTTATAAGAATGTATCTATTTCTGTCATTAATTTGTAGCTGGTTTTAATGGTATTCCAGATTATTCCATTATGCTGAGCCACAGCCACATCAATACTATATAAATAACACTATAAATGCTAACAAAAAGTAAGTTATGCACCAAAAATGGACACTGTCAGTTACTTTTCATTCCGTAGCTTTTTAGGCTGTATTCTCTCTCCATTGCTTGCAGTACTTTGAACTTGAAAATGCAATTTCTTTTGTTATTGATTTTGTCCATTTCCATTTAGCAAGCACACAGATGCATGGAGATCTATGCATTTATGTGCCCATGCAATGAGCTGAGAATATGACCTCTTGTGTTTCGAAGTGTTGCATTTTGCAGAAGTAAAGTCCAACTTTCCTTCCTCTTGGCTTGCTTTGCTATCTGGGTGGCAGCTTCCTCCAGGATAGCAGAAATATGTATAGCTTTGGGAACAGCATTGGCCTGACTCTCATTTCATTTTTAAGAGGTGTTTAAGACGGAGTTTGACAGAGGGAGGCCTGTTGTGATTAGGAAGAACTGCAACACCTCTGCCAGCACTGCTTCTGTTGTCTCTGCCTGTGCCTGTAGCCTGATAGCCCACCTAGCCATGGATGCCCAGATCCTGGTGTGGTTTTGCAGGGACTGTGGCTTGCATTTCCTATGTACTGAAATCCAGGCTGGGGGAGACCATCCAATGTGAAAGGTGCCTGCTGGAGGAATCTCTCAGGAAGTAGGAAGCAGAGCTACAGGAGGAGGAGGAGGTGGCTAGGCCGAGGAGCATCCAAATCCATGAGCAGTTACTGGACAGAATTGATGTGGAGACAGCTGAGGTAGCTGTCCCACTACACAAGACTGCTGACACACCACTGGTGGAGGAGGAGATGGCTCACAGGAAACGCTGACAGCTGGTCACTTCTGGCAGTAGGCAATGCTCCACCCCTGCTCCCAACCCTCCCACTGTGGTACTGGAGACCCATTACACTGTTCTGGATACAGAAGATAAGTTATCACCTTCTACAGCAGAAGAGGAGAACCCTTGTACCCTCAAGGCTGGGAGGTCTGCTGCCATTTCTGTGAGGAGGAAACATAGGGGAGTGGTGGTCAGAGACTCTCTTCTGAGGGGGACGGAGATGACCATCTGTCACCCTGACATGTCATCTTGGGAGATATGGGCCTCTGGCAGGCAACATATCCAAGACATTTTGGAGGCATTGTTGAGGATTATCCGGCCCTCTGACTGCAGCCCCATGCTACTCATCCATGTGGGCACTAATGATACTGCAAGGTGTGACACTGAGCAGATCAAGAGTGACTACAGGGCTCTGGGAGTATGGGTGAAGGAGTTTGGAGCACAGATGGTATTCTCTTCAGTCCTTTCTGTCAAAGGTAGAAGCCCAGGCAGAGACAGATGCATCCTGGAGGTGAATGCCTGGCTGTGAAGGTGGGCTTTGGCTTCCTTGACCATGGGACTCTATTCCAAGAAGGACTGTTAAGCAGGGATGGGGTTCACTTTTCAAGGAAGGAGAAGACCATATTTGGATGCAGACTGTCTAACATAGTGAGGAGGGCTTTAAATTAGTTTCGACATGGGCAAGTGACCAAAGCCCACAGGTAAGTGAAGATCATGGAGACCTGGGAGATGGGTTGGAAATGGGAGGGAGCATGGGCTATAATGACAAAGAAAAAGGAGGGACAAGGCAGAACTGGAGGCAAGATCAGATCAGTATCTTAGATTCCTATATACAAATGCAAGAAGTATGGGTAATAAGCAGGAAGAACTTAAAGTGCTAATAAATAAACACACCTTTGACATTGTTGGTGTCACAGAGACTTGGTGGGATAATACACATGATTGGAATATTGGTAGAGAAGGGTACAGTTTACTCAGGAAGGATAGGCAGTGTAACCAGGGAGGAGGTATTGCCTTATATTATAAATGTATACACTTGGATGGAGGTGGAGATGGACATAGGAGACAGACATGTCAAGAGTCTCCGGGTTAGGTTAAGAGGGGTAAAAAATGAGTGATGTCATGCTAGGGGTCTACTATAGGCCACCTACCTAGGTAGAAGAGGTGGATGAGGCTTTTCTTAAACTAACAAAATCATCCAAAGTACAAGATTTGGTGATGATGGGAGACTTCAGCTATCCAGACATATGTTGGGGAACAAACACAGCGGGGCACAGGAAATCTAATTATTTCTTGGACTGCACTGCAGACATATTTTTTTATTTCAAAAGGTTGAAAAAGCTACTGGGCCGAAGCTGTTGTAGATTTGATTTTAACAAATAGGGAGGAATTGGTTGAGAATTTGAAAGTGGAAGGCAGCTTGGGTGAAAGTGATCATGAAATCATAGTGTTCATGAGTCTAAGGAATGGTAGAAGGGAGAACATCAAAATAAAGACAGTGGATTTCAGGAAGGCAGATTTTGGTAAACGCAGAGAGCTGGTAGGTAAGGTCCCATGGGAAGCAAGACTAAGGGGGAAAACAACTGAAGAGAGTGGGCAGTTTTTCAAAGGGACATTATTAAGGGCCCAAAAGCAAGCTATTCCGCTGTGTAGGAAAGATAGAAAGTATGGCAAAAGACCTCTGTGGCATAACCAGGAGATCTTGCATGATCTAAAGATCAAAAGGGACTAATATAAAAAATTGAAACTATGACAAATTACAAAGGATGAATATAAGCAAACAATACAGGTATGCAGGGGCAAGATTAGAAAGGCAAAGGCACAAAATGAGCTCAGACTAGCTACAGACATAAAGGGAAACGAGAAGACATTCTATAAATATATTAAAAGCAAGAGGAAGATCAAGGACAGGGTAGTCCCACTGCTCATTCTAATGGTTCATAATCCTGATGGAAGAGCATGACAAAAGGGGTTCTCCAGGGTCTGTTTTGGAACCGATTCTGTTCAATATTTTCATCAATGATTTAGATATTGGCATAGAGAGTACACTTATTAAGTTTGCAGATGATACCAAGCTAGGAGCAGTTGCAACTGCTTTGGAGGATAGAGTCATAATTCAAAAAGATCTGGACAAATTGGAGAAATGGTCTGAGGTAAATAGGATGAAGTTTAATAAGAACAAATGCAAATTACTCCACTTAGGAAGGACCAGGCAGTTTCACAGGTACAGAATGGGAAGCTACAATCTAGAAAGGAATACTGAAGAAAGGGATATAGCGGTCACAGTTGACCACAAGCTAAATATGAACCAACAGCATGACACTGTTGCAAAAAAAGCAAGCATGATTCTAGGATGCATTAACAGGAGTGTTGTGATCAAGACATGAGAAGTCATTCTTCCGCTCTACTCTGTGAAGCCTCAGTTGGGGTATTGTGTCCTACCCATCCTATAATTATATACATAGGCACTGACCTGCGGATGTTCCAAGGCTGCAGCATCCAAAGAAAAAAATGGTGAATGCCAAGCAGACTGTGCCTTCTCCTCCCCACCAGTGACTCCTGCCAAGTGTAAATCAGCTGTTCCATTTCATACAGGAGATTCTGGGATGAAGGGGATGGAAAAGGGTGGGACGAGATGGAGGAGGGATGAAGCAGTTGAGAAGTGGTGGGGTGGGGATGAGAACGTGGGGTTGGAACAGGGCTTGGGCAGTGCTGGGACAGGCAACTCAAGCACATTAACAGAAATGGAACTTTGGATCCATCCTCTAGGCTTGTATTTATAGCTGTGTGATGGGGTGTATCTATCTCACACTGAGGAGCAGGGAGTTGCCCTGGCCCAGCTGGCTGAAAAAGCACCATCCCCACAGTCCTGCTAGGCACGTTCACAGAAGAAGCAGGGTATAAAACCCTCTGGAGCCTCTCAGTTGGGACTGATTGCCAGAGAAGGAGCTCAGGCCCAAGCTCCAGAGTAGCCCCGGCAGGCACCCCGCTCCAGACAACTCAGCAGTCACAACTGCAAGCCTCAGCAACAGCCCTGGCCTGGGAGGCAGTCCACGAGGGCCAACCCACTGAGTGATGCCGTGAGATCTCAGCAGGGCTCTGGGGATGGTAGGAAGTAGGTCAGGGTGGAGGATTGTCCTCCGGGAGCTGGACGTGTTTTGGTAGGAGTCCCTGCAAGCAGGCAGCGGAATCTTCTACTGCCCACAGGGCCCTGGGCTGGGACCCAGTGGAACTAGAGGGCTCCCTGTGGACTGGGCCTTCAAGCTGTATTTACCCTGACAGAAGGGACTGCCCTATGAACTAGGCCATCAGGCCATAATTACTGTGATAGAAGGGGCTGCTCTACGAACTAGGCCTCCAGGCTGTGTTTATTCCTGTTGTGGGGAGAGAACTCCATGGCCTATTCTATGCTGCCTTTGCCCTGGTGATATGGACTTTGGGACTGTTGAGGGATGGCTTCCCCTCGACAATCTGATGTTCCTCTTGAGTGTGTGTGTGTGTGTGTATGTGAGAGAGAGAGAGAGAGTGATCTCATAGGATTGGCATGAAGACTTAATGAGGGTCCTAATATGTATTCCCTGTGCTCTCAAATCTCATTGAACTAAAGTGATCACATGATTATCTTAACACAGGCAAGGGACTGAGTTTCAATTGTATGTTTGTTCTTTGACTTTTCTGCCATTAATGCTATATAATTTAAAAAGGCATTAATGTAACTTATCCACTTTTTAACTGTGATATTCTTTGAAAATGTATATCACACTGCATTGCTATATGGTTTATTTCTCTATTCTACATTCAGATAGAATTTTTAAGTGAAATTTGTGCTAATAGAAGTGAAGCCAGGCATAATACCTGATTCCCCATATAGCCCTATTAAATGCAGAAGTATCCTGACCTACAAAACTCATGCTATTTCACCCCTGGGTATTTCTGAAGTAGAGAATGTCAATCATTACAAGATGTGGTGGTTTTTATTAACTGGAAAATGAGCACTTGAATGAAATTGTGAGAGGTGCAAAATAGTTTCAAAACACTAAGTTTAATGAAAAAAAGATTATAGGAAAATGTGAAGTGTTGCACATCCCCATAAATCACCACACTCCCTTTCCTTTATGCTCAAAACTTACCTGGAATCAAACCCTATTTTAGGGATGTCAAAGACAAGACCACTAATTTGCTGTATGTATTCAGAATGTAGTACTATAGTTATGCTTGCTAGAATAGAAATGGACAGGGGACCTGATCTATGGTTAATGTACGTTGGCATAGTTCCTCTGACTTACACCATGCTGATTTACCCCCATGGAAAATCTGTCCCATGGATGTAGATGTGGCTGTTTTTAAACAATTAAAAAAATAAAGACTCTGAGCATGACAAATACAGTATCATAGTTCAAGACTCTTTTGGGGTACATGGAACATCTTAGATTTATTTTAAATGATTTCAGTGGAAACATTAGGGAATACCCATATAGTGGCAGTGCCAAAGCCTCACCATATCATAAAGATATTCTGATTAGAGTGGGCTATTTTTTTTTCATTTATTTTCCCACCAAATGCTGTGTGCGCAAAACCAATTTTGAAAATGCCAGACTTGATGCAATTACCTTTAGGAAGGTTTCTTGGGTACAGGTTGGGGCCGAGGTTAGAGACTCCCACCTCCCTAGAACAGACCTAAGATTAGCGTATTTGGTTGGGACATGATAGCTGATGATTCACTCTCTGGTCTGTAGCAGATACTTGGCCCGGTGTATCCCACATCTCAGGCAAGTGCACTAACCATGAAGCTATTAGCTATAGCGAGGGGTATGTGTGGGGATCTTGTTCTTGTGAAAATGTTTGAAAGATTTCCACTTCATTCTATATCAGAACAAAAACCAAATTTTGAAAAGGATTTTTTTTTATCTGGTTGGCCCCAATTTTGATACAGATTGTTGTTTACCCTATCTAGATCAGAGGTGCTCAATGGGTGGCTAGATGCAGTTCATCAGTCCTGTCTGGACACACCTGCACTTCCACAGGTACAGCTGGTTGAAGCTCTCATTGGCTGTGATTCACTGTTCCTGACCAATGGGAGCAGCAGGAAGCAGTGTCCTGGTCCATGCAGCTTCTATTGGCTAGGAATAGCAAACCACGGTAAATGAGAGCTTCAAGTAGCTGTATTGCAGGGTGCGCACAAATAAATAGCTGGCAGCCTGCCATGGGCTAACCTGGTGAACTGTATCCAGCTATTGGGATACAGCCTGCCATGGGCCAGTTATTGCCCACTGATCTAGACCTTCACATAGTTAAAGAAACTTATTAAGATTACTGATATTCTCAAACTATATAATTTCAGGTAAGTTTAGTGTCATTACGTAACCCTAGCAAGGTATAACCCCATCATTTCTAAATGCCAGGTAATCACCGTTTTTTTTCCGAGAACACAAAAATGAAAACAGAAATGCCTCTGATCTTTGGAGAATTTTTAAATGTTTGAAGTTTTGAACTTCATTCCTGTTACCCCTGTGTATGCGACACACAAAGATGAGATCGATAGTTATTGGAAACAATTTGAGCACCAAAGTTATACAAAATGGGCCAGATTCTCAGTCTCTTATGTATTGTGAGTAGCATCCTTCCCCAAAATTAGCCCCATTGGAGTTAATGGGAGGTACTTGTGAAGTGCTCTGCGATTCATTGTGTGCAAGAGGATCAGCATATGGTCCATTATGAGCAAGAATTTAAAAGTGAACATCTATTGCTAGAGAATGACAATATCTGCATAATGCAAAACTGCCCTAAGAAAGGTCACATAGGAATGGGAGGGGCGGGATTAATTTAAAAAAACCCCAAAGTAAGAAGTGCTCAAGCAGAATTCCTTTAACAGAAGCCCCTTCAAAAAAAATGAAAAGGGATAAAGTTGATAACAAAAAGAGGTACAGAGTGAGATTCTGTCCACTACTTGATAGTTTTGATTGGAGACAGCCTTATATAGGTTAATAGAGGTCAGGTATTTCCACCAAAAATGGAAATCCATGCTGATTTGTGACATTGCAGGTGGAGATCCCTATGTGATACTTCTAGAGAGAAAGAACAGGTTTTCAGCAAATTTACCATTGTAATATATATCCCACAGCATAGATATGTAGCACAGTTTGAAAATGTAGTCACTGTACATTTTTATAGAGTTGGAAGAGGGTACTATTGAGGTGGAACCTGCCTGACTTTAGTCTGTTCAAGTGCAGTCAGGGAGAAAATAATCTCCCTGAAAGGAAAGAAAAATGTATGCTGTAATGAAAGTTATCTTATCTTCTCCATAGGTAGATACATTGCCATTACTTGTTTAGTCACAATTTAACAAGAGGAAAGCTGGCTGAAATCAAGTGAATAAAAATAAGTTAGGGAGAGGATAAACTGTTTTTACTGTTGTTGTTTCCATAACCAGATCTCCTAGCACTAAAACACTGAGTGCCTGATTGTGCAGTCCTTACTTAGCCTGACAAGCACTTATTCATGCAAAACAGAAACTATGCTTGACTTTCATTGACAAGTTGTGTATGTGCTCACCCAAGCGAACAAACACTCACACTTGGTGCCTAATTTATTTAAACTTTGCAATAATGCTAATGAGATGGATGAGTAGTATTTCTGCAAGCAGATAACATGCCTACTGGAAAAGATAAACCTGCATTATTAGCAACTTAGTTTCATATGTGACTTTTATGGTTCTTGGAGTATCCAAGATTACAACTTACCTTGTTACCCCAACCTCCAGTGGGAGCATTCTCTTCTGGCTATGCTAGACCTTATTTTGCCTGGCAGATTAACAATAGATGCATCTCTATGTCCCTTTGAAATATTCACTTCTAGTGTTCAACCCCTCCTCCACTGAGCTCTCACAGAAACACTACATCTGCTCTTTTTAAGGATACATTGTACATACCAACTTGTAGGTCTCTGCTCAAGATGAGAACCTTTTCAATATCACATCTCTCAGATATATTGATAGTTAAATCAACACATTTATTATAAAATATGCAAGAGATGGTGTGTAAAGATGATGGAAACAAAAGGTTACATATTAAACAGAATCACAACACATTTTCAAGAGACTTAACTATTAGGTAAAGTTCCTGTCTGGTGAAAGGCTTTTGTAACCTTTTCAGTCGAGGCTAGTTGTGATCCCATCTTCACTTGCCCATATCCAGCATCTAGGAAGTAAATGGGAGAGTTGCCTTTGTCTGTACTCAGACAGTAAAAAGCTTCTCATCACCATCACTTGTTTTTCCTGTGTGCTTTTCTCTGTTGACTTCATAAGTAAGTATGCATCCATTACATTAGGTTACAATACTTAGTTTACCCAATAACAGAGAAATGCAAATAAACACCCCTTCTCTGACAAGAAATCTGTAAACTCTGCCTTGACACTGACTTTAAGATATATTTTCAATTTACATATATAGATACATACATACATACATACATATCAGAACAAACAATATTTAAGACCTCACATGATATTCTTTGGGATACATAACTGAATTATGGTATACTTGTAACCCTAGTTGGTTGACACAGAAAGAATCCCAATGAATCACCATCCTAAAATTGTTCGGACAAGAATAGAATGTTGTAAGCATATCACAGTTCTGAGGTACTGCTGTTTAGTTGTACTATTTCATGATCTACCTGAGATGCATTGAGTGATCTGACATACACAGATGTTGAACAACTTCTCGAGTTCTTAAGTAGGTTATCCAAAAATTGAGGCAGCTATAGTGGACACTTTAAAATGATGGCCTAAGACTTTCTCAGGTTAGGCAGAAAACCCAGATACACAGAGGTCCTGTTTAGTGCCACAAACACAAGATGATCTTTATTTTATCTTCCACAAAGGTACTCCTGCAACAGGCATCACAGGGAATAGAGTAGCTAATGATACTCCAGGAAGTGTGAGCCAAACAGAATTTTTCTATCTGGATTTTTATGTGCTAAGAAAATGGGACATTTCAAGAAATGTGGCTATATGTCTTTTTTGTATGCAGGTATCAGCCATTATCATTAGCTAAAAAGAAGAAAGCAACTAGTTGTGGGGAGAATATACTACCTTTCTCATCTGTCTGGACTCTGTGTTTTCCAGAACTTTTTTTTGTTTATTTCTGTCTCGCCACAGTGAGGGAATTAACAGGGCCCAAGACTCATCTCTGTGATTTACATATTCATTTGGCTAAAACTGGCAGATGCTACTTCCAAATAGAGAATACCCTTCCTAAGTGAAATTATTTGGGAGCATATTGGCAGGCAGAATGTACTTAAGTAGAATTTGGACAACACTGTGTTGCAAAGATGTGAAAGATTCTTCAGAACATTTCTAACAGTGGAATCAGTCTTTCAGTTACATGGTGTGAAGTGGGAAGGCTTTGCCAAGCTCTGTTGTTTGATATCGTTTTGCTAATGCTCTGAAATGAACTTAACCCATAGTTCCTTGATTTATTAGATGCTTTAAAGTAAGATAAGTTGTTTCTGAGTGTATATATTGAAAGCTGTGCAATAGAAATGGAAAGATACCATTTGGAGAGCTAAACTTGTAAGATTAAGACATGTTATTATGAAACTGGGTTTAGTCCAGTTCAGGGGACCCAAGAGCCATGCTGTGCCCTGGGTAAGGCAGTGGAGGCAGGCACCATGCTCCCAGAAGGGACAGAGCCTCAGGTGGAAGGGGGAGGGGTTGAGGGCAGCTAGCCCTCAGTGCCACCGGAACCATAGCACTTCCTGGAGTGCACTGTCCCCACATCCCCAGGAAGCCCTAAGAGCTGCCTGGAGTGCAGCTGCAGTGTTCCAGAGCACTGGACACCTCCACTGCCCCTGGCTGGAGCCCCAGGCCTTTTTGAATCACCAGGCCCCAGGGTAATTGCACCCTTTGCTCACTTGCTTGTTGTCAGGTCTGGTCCTATTGTTTAGATATCTGAGCAGTTTACCAATGATGTTTGCGGAGTCTAGAAATAAAGGTGTTCAGGTAGATCAGTCACATTTGTTAATTAGAATGAGGACCTTTTCAGCATGCATACTACTTAACCTATTATTTGTTTTTGCTTTATTGCATCTGCGGATAAAATGTGATCATTGGGCATGACATAATATTAAAAATTCCTGATAAAATACATAAAATCAGCAAATGTACAAGGATAATTAATATCTAGAATTTTGCAGTCTTGTCTTTCTTATAAAGTGCCTGATTGGTACATGGTTTCTTTAAATTCAGAGGTAGCATATTTGGCATATTAGGAAAAAAATATGAAATGTGTCAATTCAGATACATTTACACTAATTAAATATGGAGAAACTTTAATGAATAGTCTTGCAGCACCTTAGAACCTAACAAACCATGTAGATGATATCATGAGCTTTCATGGGCACAATCCACTTCTTCTTCATCTGAAATGGGTTGTTCCCACAAAAGCTCATGATACCATCTACATGACTTGTTATCTCTAAGGTGCTGCAAGACTATTTGTTGTTTTTTAAGTTTTTCCAGTTAGAGTGACTCGGCTACCCTTCTGAAGCAATTAATTAACTATATTTCCCACATAACAGGAAAGGAGATGAAATAACCCCACTGAAAGATGCACTGTAGGTCTGAGCCTCAGTGACCAAAAGGTGACTGCTGCTACTTTTGCATAAATCCCCCTCCCTCCCACCGCCATAAAATAGTTCTTATTCCAGGCATCATATGCATAAGATTTCTCTGTCAATATACTTTAAGAAAACTGTCTGTCTAAAACTTATTGGCAATAGCTTAATCCAGAATAATATGGCATTGCTTTACTGACTTTAGCTGATCTACACTAACATAGCTCCACTGAAGATCTGGTACAGTAGAAACCAGATATATGGTCTCTGTTATAAGATCCATAATATAGCCAAGCGTTCTAGTCCATCCATGTTGTCAGTACAGTATCTCCGAAGTTGTTTTTAGTCCTACTCTATGCCACAATAACTTTAATTGGCTTTGCAAATAAATGCATCATGTGATTCAGCTTCTCTTTGGTAGCATGCAGTTTGGAATTTATTAGCAGCTCCTCTGATCCTAATTTAGTGGCATAGTCTCATTTCAATGCAAATGTAATTGCCATTAGTGGATAATCATTCCAGTAGGTTATTCTATTTTCTGCCCTGTTTATCTTCTGGTCTTGCTTTAAGTGTCTTGTTTTCCTCTTTGTACTTCTTTTTCTCAATCTCAGCTCTCTGACTCATTTTCAATATTTCCAGCCATTGTTTAATGGCACAATCATCACTTGATAACATCTGTATGTCTTCTGCAATTCTGTCAAATTTGCTGTTATGGAGAGATTTAAGTACTGCAATTTCCCCTCTGAGATCATGCTGCTGCTGCATCATTTCAGCTCAGGATTCTTGTCTTTCTGCCTTTCTCTTTCTGCTTTGTCCTGTACAACTAAATGTATTTTATATTCAAACCAGGTGGCCATTAGGGAAAATAACTTATTCATAAGGCACACACAAATGCACCAAAATCCACCAATCAGCACATGGTATAAAACTGAAAGGGAACCTGGGAACAAACAAATGAAAGCAACCACATTCCATTTGCTACCACGTGACACACTCCATGAAGGCTCTTATAATGTAAAGGCCCACAATGTAATCTCAGATGTGCAGTCCATCACCACAAATTGGGAATCATCTGTATCTGCACATTCTGCTTGCATTAAACTCTGGCTCCCAAACTTTCAGATCTTGAAGAAGAGATTATTAAAAGAAAAACTTGAAAAGATTCATATCTGTTAGGGTTGGAATGGAACAAGGGTTATTTAAAAAAAAATTATAAAGGCTAATATTTCAACTTGAGGGTAGCTATTTTTCCTCTTAATGAGGCAATGACAGCTTCTCTGGAAAATCTTTTATTATGGACACAAATTTTGCAAAGGGATAATCAGATTTGGTCTTTTTTTCCTGAAGTCTCAAAGATTATGACAATTAGTGCACACATTTTCCCTTCCCAGCAGGATTCTCATTTCAATCTCAGCCTCTAAATTGTGATTGGCCTGTCCCCTTTCTTTCAGATCCTCTCTTCATCATAATTTTTAAAGCCTCCATCCTTGCAGAATTCATTTCTTAGATACTTAAATACCCCAGGTACTGAGCATTCTGGCAATCCACTGCCTTACTTTAACATATTAGTAATCCTATTGAAACCAATGGGTGAGACAAGATCTAAACTGTTTGTACCTTATTTCAAAATTGGGAGTGCCTACAAAGCACTATTTCGAAATAAGCACTTTTCTTCCAACTTCCCTTACTCCTCATACAATGAGCGTTACAGGTGTCAGAAGTCCTGCAGCTTGACAGTATTTTGAAATAACTGCCTGCTGTGTAGATGCAGACTGTTACTTCGAAATAACTAGTGTTATTTCAAAATAATGTTGCTGTGTAGACATAGCTTCAGAGAACTACCAAGTTCTGCATGGGTTTCTGTACAATACTATTCTAAATTCTATCATGATACAAAAACTGAGCTGATGTATACAATTACAGTCCTCAAACATGTAGTTTATACAGAAATCCAGAATTCAAAAAGTGTTGATCAGTTTAAATTGCTTCATTACATTTTCTGATTTTAATTTATTTGGTGTTTGAGTGATGTATTGAAAATTCTATTTCAAATGCATTTAGCCTTTTATTCCTTGCAATCCTTTGTCACAGGATACTGTAGTCCCTCCCTTTCCCATCACTGTGTTGTGAGTGTTTTCCCCCTGAGTTCTGCTGCATCTTCTTTTTTCTATATAGTGTTGATATTCTATTCATATAATGGAGTTGCTTTCTAGCTTGCTATTGTTCATAGACTGTGTGTAATTTGGGCTCAACACACTATCATTTCTACTTCCAATACAACTCCAGATACTTATTTGATACAGATTGCCTCCCAACAATGCAACACATCTATTTTACTGCCTATTTTGAATCTGAATTGTCTTCATTTTAAAAACAAAGAAACATTAGAGCTATGCGGCAAATTTAATGAATCATTTTTTTTCTAATCGTGAGGAGAAATAGTCTTGAAAAAATAAATAAAACCACACCTGCGATTTAATTCCTTCCAGATAAATAAAAATACAGTAGGTATATTCTATTCATACAAAATAAAAATATATCTTTTTCTTTTATTTAAATAAATACATGTATCGCTTAGGATAGTCACCAGAATATTAGCATTGTAGGCTGATCTGAACAGTACTCCATAAGCAGTTGCAATATAAACATCCATGCTAATCCTGAAAAGAAAGCCAGCTTAAGAGAGATGTTCTGTATATGCTAATTTTGCTTCCTTGCCTTCCAGTAGATTATGCCAATAAGGTAGGGGTTGGTGTCAAGCATCCTGAGTGTATTAATGTTGTGACCATTTATCTTCTAGGAGCTTAACTAGCCATTAACTTATTTCACACATGATAGGCCAACAGGAATGGCTCTCAAATGTTAGCATGTCTTTGTCACCTGTGTCTGACATGGCAACCTAGGTTTTGGATGCAGTATCTTTCTCCTGAGCCACTTACTCTCTCCTGTCAGACTTAAAGCAAAGATTAAACAGCTCTTAAAGGCTATAGAAAGCATTATACAAAATTAAAATTAATTATATACACCTGTATCTTCCACATTTGTACATTGAGGTAATATATTCTGTGAAAATCACTCTTACAGATGGGCAAGGAAGAGAAATGAGACAGTGTCAAAAATTAGAGGCAGGGAGAAGCTCCAAAGTGAGGAGCTAAAGGGCCTAATTCATCTCAATGTAACATAGAAGAAATGCATTTCTGTGAGTTCTCTTCTGACTAATGATAATGTATGACTGTCACGATCTGAACCTCCCCTCAGGCTTACAGCCGTGTCATTATTGGGGTTAGAGGTGTGTCTTACAACCTGAGTGCTCCCTCCCACCCGTGTCCCAGTCCTTACTTATCCAGTCTCAATACTACCCTCTGTTAAATGTCCTGGGTTAACCCTGTCAGTAGGGCTTCTGCCTCTGAGATATCGCCCGACGGATGGGAGGGGGATCTGGGCCCACCCTCACTCCAGGTCCTTCTCAGGACCCTAAGGACTGGGATGTATCTCTCCCTCTGGTTGGTGGGGCCGATGCTATAACTCACCAACCCACAAACTGCCTGTTGGCTCCAGCACTCAGTCCTGAGTCACTTCCTCACTCTGGTGTGTCACCCGACTAGCCAGCCTCCCAGCGATCCTCCGGTCTTTCCGGTTTCCAGCTGTCCCTACCGATGGCTTCTGCTCCTCCTTCCCCCACCCCTGTCTATCTGCCTGTATGTCTGTGTCTCTCTCTCTCTCCTGTTTGTTTCCCCTCCTACTTCCTCTTTCGTTTCCCTTCCGACTTCTTCTCCTCTCTCTCCTGGGCCCGTCTGGCTCTCTGGGCCCTGTCCCCTTTCCGGTGTCTCCCTGATGTCAGCATGCTTCCCTGCGCCACTTCCAGGGGCGGTGGCAGAACAAGTGGTTCACGGCCACCGAGAGGCTGTACCTTCCCTGGAAAACACCTCGCCAGGGCTTTCAGGGCTTGGGGAACTCTGCGGTGGCTGCTGTCACTGTACCCGTGGCCCCGTCACAATGACCAAAACTGGGCCAACATTTTAAGGGGCTGAGAACTACTCCACTGGTTGGAGGATATTAAATAGATATTGACTTTAACTGAAAACACCTATCAAATTTAGTTAATTAAAAATAACCATTCACCCTTTACATTCTATTTTCTTTTTCTTTAATGAGGTGCTTGAATGTAAGTGTGTTTAAAAATTCATTATGGCTTCTTTCAGATATTTATTATAAAGGCATTATTGATATGAAATTCTGAACTTGCTTCATGGTCAGAATAGGTATTTCTTTCATAATTTAATTCTTCATTGTCCAAACAGCAGGCCAGATTCTCTATCGCAATACAGGTCTCTTCAGCATATGAATGAGACCTGAGCCTGATAGCGCCCTGATGAAATTCAGAGCAACTCTTGGGCTTCTTTGAGTTCCACCACTGGCATATTGATGTATCAGAGCTCTGCTCCACTACCCTGTCTCTTTGCTCCCTGTTCCAAAACGCTCTTCGCATAACAAACCCCTTATACTGGAGTTTGGCAGGTGTTGCAGGACCTTTTCTCCCACAGGTAACTACACTGCAGTAGGAGAATTCAGTGCTAGCATTTGCTACCTGATTGCAGCCCTTTCTTCTCCACCTGAGCAGCATAAATGGACCAAATCTCCTTAGAGCTTAGAATCCTGGAAACATATCCATTCATCACATTAGCTCATTTAATTGATTCCACTTTTGGTCTTTTATGATTTTGTCCAAGCTTGAGAATTTGCTTCTTTTTGTTGTCCAGACTCTAATTAACCTGCACTTACTGGAAGATCGGCAAGGGGTCCTGTGGCACCTTATAGACTAACCGAAGTGTTTGGAGCATAAGCTTTCATGGGCAAAGATCCACTTCGTCAGATGCATGAACGGTTCTTTGGTAAATAACTATTAAAGGGTCAGAGAGAAAGTGGTCACAAGGTCGGGAGACAGAAAAGTCCCCATTGCAGAGAAGGGCAGTTTGTTATAGCGAGGAGAGTTTTTATAAAAACTATCTAAAGGGAGATGGGTCCAACATGGAAACTGATCAGATCTCTTACCATAAAGAAACTGTATGACACAAAACAGGGCATATAACTGTGTGCAACATGTTGCTTCCCATGTGTTCCTCAAATGACTGAATTGAAAAAGACAAAATGCACATAGCCAGTGGAAGCCTGTCAGAGAGATATTGGAGAGTGGATGGATTAAAATAACATATTAGAGTATGCTCAGAGACAGTTTACTGCAGTGGGTAACAATCTTAAGGTATCTGTTTTTTTAAAAAAAGTATTGGATGCAGCATGCACTGAGCATCCTGCGCTGGGAAGGGAGTCTGTTGTCAGAGAGTGAATGAAAGAGTATATTATAGTGTCTTTGCTATGTTCTCTGTTTTGGACAGTCTAATGGCAAGATCAATTCAGATCTGGTGTGTAGACATTCTTTAACACTGATAGAGATATATGTGCTGTGGGAGATATGTGATTTTTGTTCTGAGTACTGGAATGGTATGAATCCTGGGTGAAATTCTACAAAAAAAAACAAAAAGATATTAATTTGGTCAAATTGCGTAGTAGTTTAAAACCATTTTCATTGTTCCAGATATGTTGTTCAACTTCTCTAAAGTGACAAGCAATAGTATTCTTCAGTGGTTTGGGGGTCCCTTCCCCATTTTAGATAATACCCAAAGAATAAAAGGACATAATATTGAATGGTTCTCCATTCTTGACCATTTTTTACCTCAGCCAGATTTTTTTTTTAATGGGAACATAAATTGAAGAAGGGTGGGGGTGAGGAGGAAAGGGAAGGAAGATCTCAAAAAGAGAAGTATGATGCTGTCTTTTTACAGACCATGCAATACCCTCTTGTGATAGCAAAACAAAATGAAGTGCAAATACTTATGTTTTATTTCCATTGTTCTTGTTTGTGCTCTGAATTAAGAAGTGATGTCTGATTGTCAACCAGCCTCTTCCTCTTGCATGTGTTTATCAGCAGTGAAATAGTTTTAAGGAGAATGACTTTTTTGACCTTAAAGCCTGCTGAAACAGGACAAGAAGGGAGCTTTAGAGGTCATCTACTTAAGTACTCTGCCCTCACAGCAGGATTAAGTATTATCTAGAGCTGAGCTACTCAACTTTGGAACCCCCAGGGGCCACAATGATACTCACAGCATATGCCAAGGGCCACAACTTAAGTGTGGTTGCATGTACATGCAAATGTATATGCAAATAGCTTCTTTCACACTGACAGGTATGAATACAAAGATTAAGTCAATACTACACAACACGCACGCCCCATTTAAGCCAGTTCTGATGATATTAATAAAATGCAGTATTTATGTGCAATATTTCCATATGACAGCACTTTTAATGAACAGTGACAGTACAGGAATTTGACTACTAAATTGCATGTCAACAGACAACCATTATGTTGACTCGCCATTGTGGAGCGTGTTCCCAGTGGAGGCCATGTTCAAGGGATCCCACCTGCAGGCCGCATGTTGAGCCCCTCATAAACCCAAACTGCACTGCAGCCGCAAACAAATGGGCTGTGGGCCGCATGTTGAATAGCCCCAATCTAGAGCATCCAAAATACCTGATTAGGGACATAAGGGCTGTTACCAGAGCTAGTGCTACAGAATGTCTGAAATCTCAAGCAGACTTCACTGCATTGGTTTACATTAAAATAACACTCTAAAAGTTATCTTCACATCCACAGGAGCTCAGAACTGGAGTTGGAGGGAAAATTTTTCAACTAAAGTATATCTGATGGAAGATGCTAATGTGTCCAAAACAGTCTTTAAAAATAATCATTTCTGATTAACTCTTCCTTGTGAAGATTTCTCAGGTCCATGATGGAGGGTGAATCCAGCAGAGCAGGGACTTCGGTCTCTGGGTCTCGCACATATCAGGTGAGTGTAGTATTCACTGATTATTGGCTCTTTGTCTCTTCTTCTGAAGAGCTTTTAGTGAAGCCTCTGCTTCAACTCAATGCAGAAATAAAAAAAGAGAAAAACAATAGGAATGCCAACATCTGGTTCATAACAGAACCAGTCCAGTTTTCTGGAATGCTTTGCTCAGGACTAAATTCTGTTATGTAGGAAATCTTAAATTATGGAGCAAAAGGGACAGACAGTAGGGAATAGGACCGATCTACAAACCATTATAAGATGGCCCAGTCCATTGCTGTCTTTAAGTATCAGAAGAACATATAGTATTGGGGGAAGCATGATGAAATGAAGTTAAAGACTGACTTTGTTAAAAAGAGTTTTGACTGGCTTGAAATAAAAGCTAAAGTGATGGGGAAAAAGGCTATAATTATTGGAAGAACATAATGTGATGCTTAGACAGGATGTGAAATCCACTGAGGAACATATTGCAGCTATAATTAGAGACAATGTTTCACTCACTTTAAAATGAGTCATTACTGAATGCATTAGAAAGTAAAATTCTGCGTCTGCTGGGTATCCCATTTGGGATGGAAGGGTAAGACCACAGAGGGAGATGTGAATTTTTCTAAGAAGCTCTCGAGTTAAATACTGAAATGGAAGTGCAAATAAAATGTGGAGTGTTTGAATTTAAAATCACAGGTACAGGAGAAGCAAGCCATCCAGTTTCTAACACCTAGTATTTGTCTTCTGTGATCATTATATTTACCCTTACTGCATAAAGAATTTATGTTGATGGCTAAATGTTGTAAAAGGAAACTTTTGTCATCGAAGAATACAGAACGGACCTGCACACCTCATAAGATAAGAGGAGATGAATGTCTTGAAATTTGATTACTTCAACTTTAGTACAAAATGAGCTGGACTAAGAACAGTCTCTCTATTCATTGCCCTGATACTACAAACAATTTTCAGGGTTTTTTCCCCTACATATCAGGATATGGCTATGAGTGAGAAACATAGGTGTCAATTTCTGATTGTGTTGGCTTTGCAAAGATTTGAGCTTTCTGGGGGAGAAGTATTTTGTGGGGAGCAGTTCAGCATTTATATCTGGCACTATTTCCCCCCAGGCTATTTGGATGAGGTTTTAATTTTTAACCAGCAGTATGTTAAAATAAAATTTAAAAAAAATTACAGTTGAAAGCAATAATAGGAACTTGGTGTACAGCTGAAACTTTCAGACATTCAAAATTTCTTCTATAGAAATATAATGAAAATCCATTCTGAAATTTCTGCATGCCATTCTGAATGTATTCTTAGTTCCCAACCCTGTAACTGACTCTTTACCTATATGGACCTCACATGATACAAGAGACTTCCACATGAACGGTGTAATTGGCAGGATCTGGATGTTAATTACCCATATAAACAAACTTAGCACAAGGTGATGAGGAAGCAAGTAATTGCAGTGTAGTAGTATGAAATACTGACAGAACTAGAATCAATTAAGGTGAACTACAGGTACTCTACTTATGCTATTTATTTAAGCCTAAACATTTTTTTTTCATGTTATAAAAATTTATTCCCGGAGCATAAACTTTGAGGACCAGAGACAGCTCAGATTTTGGAAAATTCACCCATCACAGTAATAGTTGGGAACCTGGACAGATGAACTCCAAGATGTGTTTGTAGTCCGTGTAATGAGAATTGGCTGGGAATTTCCTGTCGAAAAGATTCGCCTAGAGAAAACTGAGTTTCTGTAAAGTAAAATTTCCCATGAGACAACTTTGGTTTTACTTCCTTTTTATATTTTGGGAAAACTCATCAAAACATTGTATTTTAGGTCAGTTCAAAATTAAACTGCACTTCTTTATTGTGGTGCTGCCTCCTGAGGTTTGTATTTCACACTCCCATTATCTCTTATGTGTTGGATTCTCTGGTCAAGCTACATAGTGGCATAGGAAATCATTGCACTCGTATAGCTGCAGAGGTATCATGACCTATGTAGTCTGGCCATGGGAGAATGGGTCATCAGGCAATCATGTGACCTTGAAGTATTGAACACTATGCAAATATTAGTGCAATACAAAATGATTCAATACAGTCAGTTCAAGAAATGCTATGTTTTTATTTAAAATGCAGACAAAATATTTCATCCTTTCTGAATATATTTTTGGAACTATTCATTTTGCAAGGATTAAAATCAATATTACAACTCTCTCTCCCCCCAGTTTGGGACGAAAATATTGAAACCTTGTAATTCCCTAGGGGATGGAAAGTACTATTTTCAGTCAGCTCTGCTTGTAATTAGACATAGGTAAATGGATGCTAGAACTCTGTATGGGAGCCTGTTCTAGCTCCCATTTAAACCAATAGACTGACTGCAATTAGATTTGGATTGTGCCCCTAATTGTTTGGTGATAATTTTGGCCATGGAGATTTTAATGGGTCCGTCCTACTTTCAAAGGGTTCATTTAGTATTTTACACAGTAAAATTTCATCTCCTGCCCTTTTTGGCATAAGAATGATTATATCATGTCCTAGCCCTGTTATAGAAAATTCTATATTGTACTTTTTAAGTAAAAGTTGAGAGGGGAGTAGACAATAGTTTTAAAAGCTGTGAAATTATTTACCAATGATCACACAATCAGAAAGACCCTGTATCTAGAGTCTGCACAGTATTCAGACAAAACTTCCAATTAAGTCAAATAGTTATTCCTATATAAGGTTAATACCACAAGGCCCAAAATTTGAACTTTAATTAAGCAATTCACTTGTTCTCTCAGTCCTACTTGTTTTCCAAATATTGCATATATAACATTTAAAGATCTAAATTCAGTGTAAAAAACCAGTCATAAAGAAGATACATAAATGAAAAGAATTCACATGTTGCATTGCTCTTTTGAAATATTTCCCATGCATGCATGAAAACTACTGAATAGAACAAATCCTCTTTATCGACAGAAACAAGGACAAGCCAGATAAGAGCCATGAAAATTTCCTTCATCCTGCCATCTATTTCTTTGTTTCAAAAGTAGCTAATCAACTTATTAGAAGCCTAAGATCTAAAATCACTTTTTTGAAAATGTTACCTGTGACTTTTTTGGAGTGAGACGTTAAATAACTCCAAACTCATCCATGTGTAGATATCTCAATAAAATTGTCAAAAAGGTGCCAATTGTGATAAGTATATTTGTGTTTGGTGTGGTTAAAGACTTCCATTCAGTTCTTAAAGGATAAAGGTCACCAAACAGCCAGTGAAGTATAAGAGCTTTTGGTAACTACTGACATCGGCAGGATTTGGGTTGAAGTTAAAACCCTTATCCTTTTATTAGCTCTGAAGGCAATGCAGCCCTTGTTTTCAAACACACTTACACTTGCTATATAAAAAAAAAACTCTTAAAACTGAGAATTCAAAGACTAAACTCATTTTGTTTTTCTCTCAAGAGAATATAAACTGGAAAATCTAGTCTGCCACCCAGTGCAGATGCTTCCCTACCAGCTGTCTAAAAAATGATTGGCTGTGGTAGTGGAAGATATTACGTATTCTTCCAGATGGAGATTTAAAGATAAATAACAGAGAGTGGAAATAATCCAATTACAAATAGCTGGAAATGGTTTGGAATAAAGGACTTTCTCAGGAAGAATGTTCTTCATGCATGATTTTTTATCAAATTGATTTGGGACAAATTATCTAGGCTTCCCTAGATGATTATGCAATTTCAATAGTGTGTGTGTGTGCACCCACATGGTGGCGGGAGCAGACGAGTGGCGGTATGGGTACAGGACTACATTATAAGGAGGAAAGATGTGATAATTGTGAGTTAGCTTGCATCTCCAATAAGGTCTGTATTGTTTGCCAGGAGGTGTTGACTTCTGATGAAGAATAGAAACATATGAAGTTCAGAACATAGGAGAACTGGAATGCTATGTTAGAAAAAAGCTGCTGTGAAGAAGAGAAAGGGAACAAAAGTTATTGTGTAGATAGGGATTTCACCTCATATTAGTGGCAAGGGAACATTTATAATGCAATTTAAACCAATATCTGTTTTTTATTTAAAAGGAACTATTAATTATTGTCTGAGTTACTATAACTGCACAAATGGGAATATAAAATCAATAAAAAAAATCTCTGGGCAATGGCTTAGGAATAGTATGTTTGAAACAATCAATATTTCTATAATAATAGCAGAGACTGTGTCTGTTCTATAAAGAGAGGATGACTTGCCCTTCAGTACCTAAAAAGAATTTTGAGCCATAAAAAAAGTTCAAATATAGTTTCATACAAATGACAGCAGATGTAAACTTTTACTTAAAAATCCATTATCATTTCTGAATTGAACACAGAAAAATCAGGAAACTTATTGATAAGTGCGTGTTCACACTTTCTCTCTATGGTGAAATGATAGGCCTTACATTCAATTAACCTGAAAACAAATAGCCATTGTTATGTTCATTAAATGTATGGATTAAATTTTGGGAATGTCAAACAGTTTAAGGCCAGGTTTTTCTTTAGAAGTATGTTAAAGTAATACCACTGAGGGACTACATAGTTTCTTTCATTGCAACCCTCTTGTAAACAGCTCAGAGCCTAGACAGTCACTAACGTGGATCCTGGAATAAACGAAAGTTAGGGAGCAGAAAGGATAAGCTCTTTTTTGTCCAAATCATCTCTGAGCCTAGGCATCTGTTTGTTTGGTCTGAAGGGCAATTTAAAGTAGCCTGGAGATCACAATAGAATCAGGAAGGAGCAATGTAGAGCAAAGTTGATCTCCACTGACACAGCATCAATGCAGCTCTGAGGTTCCTACTAATGTCTCTAAGAACATGACTTGTGATATCTGTGGATGGTAGACTAGCCAAATAGTCACTTGGACCTGACTTGTCTTCCTTTTTCCAGATGCTAAATTGTACCCAAAGACTGAAAAATACATTAAATGCTTTTCTAAGATTAACATTACTTATAAGTAATTGCTATCATTGTTTTCATTTCATTCTTTTCATAGAAATGAGACTGGGTATGTTTTGATGGTACAGATAAGTGGGCATTCAGGTGGTCCACATAGCTATCATTACTATGGTGTTCATGTAACCAAAAGGTTTGAGGACCTCTGGTAGGTTACCCAACCTGGCACAAGTTGCAGTTGAACCACCAGTTCAGGAACTTGGAGAAAGGCTTGTTTTTCATGTGCACATAGGAGAGTTGGGGTATGTCTACACTGCAGTATTTTTCTGGAACAACAGATGTTATTTGGAAAAACAATACTTGCATCCACACTGCTATTGTGTTCTTTTGACAAAAAATTGAAAGACTGGAGGGGTTTTTCCAGCAACGGTTAACCTCTTTCTATGAAGCAGAACGCCTTTTCCAAAAAAGCATTTTCAGAAAAAGACATGTATGGATGTGCAAGAGGGAGTTCTGTTGAAAAAAGAGGTCTCCAGAAAATAACACAGGTGCCTGGTGGCCACTACATTCAAACTCGTCACAACTCTATAGTCCCTGTCTCCTGCCAGCTCTTAAAGGTGCAGGAACCCAGGACAAGCCTTGTGGCAGAAAGCTGGCCCTGGGAACTTCACCTCACTGTGCATCTGCCACTGCCACACTGCTACTGAGCTATGGCCCAGCTTCAAGTCCCCCAAGAGCCCACTGGCCCTCACAGAAAGCATGACCAGGACCCTGCCAGGAGCACAAAAAGGCATGCACTGTCATGGTCTGGGGAAGAGATCCTGGCCCTTCTGGAGGTCTGGGGTGAGGAGGCAACTCTGCAGGATCTCTGCTCCAGACATTGCAATGCCAACATCTATGGCCGGATGGCCAAGGCCCTGGCTGCGAGGGGCCACCATCCCTGCAGCCTTGTTCTGGTCTGATCTAAAGTTAAGGTAAATGAAGTAAAGCTGCTGAAGGGCTACGCCAGGGAGTGCAGCTCACGCTTGGGGGCAGAACCCCATTCCTGCCCCTATTTCAACGAGCATCCTGGGAACAATGTAGCCTCTTCCCAAGCCCTGCTGGTGGACTCTTGGCTGAAGACTCATGTTGTTGCCTGCCCAGGGGTCCCAGATGACGAGCAGGAGAAGGATGCTGAACTGGAAGAGGAGAAGTAGATGGCTAGCACCATCACCCTAAATTTAGAGCTGGTACCCTGGGGCCTGGATGTCTCCCAGGCAACCTCTGAGGCTGTGGAGAGATCATCAGGTGAGTACTCTTAGTTTTTCACATACACGGTGGGGGAGATGGGCACCGGAGGGCTGGGGTGCGATTGTTGCTTGGCCTTCTCGGCCAGGGCCTCATGCTGCAGTCTGTGCATATGGATGCACATCCAGCACCAGTCTTCACCCTGTGGCCCCACGAGGCAGTCCCTGAGCACCCCCAGACTCCTGCTCACAGGCTCTGGGGAGGCCACACACTCGACTGACCCCAGGGGGCGGGGGCTGGGACGCCCTCCCACCATCAGCCACCGCTGGAAGTAGGCTGGGGACAAGGGCGCAAGCATGTAGGCACACTGAGGAGTACCGCACATGAGTAATCCTGAGGACAGCGCTGCCAGGCGCAGGTGGGTGTGTGTGGCTCCCATGGAAGGCCTGGTTGCTTCAGGTCCCTCTCCTGTCCAGGGGGGCTCCTTTGAGCATGCATCTCAGATAGCCTTAGGCAACAGCATCCAGAAGCAACTGCTGACCTAACGCCCTGCCTGAACTGGTTCTGGGTGGCTTTAAACGTGAGCGAGCATCCAATCCATGTGGACACTATCTTTCAAAATAGCAAATCGCTATTTCATTGCTCTTTTGCTGTGTGAACGCTCTCTTCACTTTCATCCTCTGAAGAAGTGGGTTGTGCCCAGGAAAGCTCATGATACCATCTATATGTTTTGTTAGTCTATAAAGTGCTACCAGACCATTTGTTGTTTAAATTTATCCTGTACACACTTATTCGGCTACCCTCTGAAAATTCTTGTGGGGTCTAAGCATTTTTAATTCAGCATTGTGTTAGATCCCAGAGTGTGAATAGCCATTCACTGACATGCTGTGTTATGTAAAACATATTGGGTTGAATGCTACTGAATTATACCATGGCAGCATTACTAGCAAGTTAAGATGGTCTGTATCTTTTCCTTAGAGAATAGGAAGGTACGAAGTTGACACAGATGTACACTACAATAACTCAGGATGTGAATAAAATCATTGTAGTTACTACAGTTCCTTTTCATGTGCAGATAAGTCTTCAGATCCATTTTTGAGAATGACCATGGTAAGAAAGCAGGGGACCAATGTTAATTCTTTTTTTTTTTCCATCCATGTTCAGAATACATTTTTATGTGCACCAAAGCATGTGCAAATGTACACCACCAATAGACACACAACACCTAGCTGTAAGCGCTCTGCTAATCAGCTGGGTGGCATTTGAATTTCTGTTGAGCAGTCTTATAAGTGCACTGCTTACAGGGACCACTGCTTACAGAGGAGTTTTTGAAAATTATGTGTTTAAAATCTAGTCACAAGTGAAAGTGAATTTATGTGTTCAGCAATCTAGTCACAAGTGAAAGTGAATCAGTAAGGCTCTATTGAATAGCTAGATAAATAATATTTTTTTCAGTTGGCAAATTTCAAAAGTCATGAAAAAATGTGCTAAGTTCAATCAAAATATGATATTGTCAATGAAAAGCAGCACATTTTTTAACCTACAACTAAATATTTAATTCTGACTTTAAGCATTTGGTGTTTCTACATTTTTTTGTTTAGAAATTTCTCTTAATTTTTAAAAGTAATTTGAATGTGAAATATCAAGATTTATCATGTTTAAAATGTTAAAGCAATGTTTCAACTCTCTATTTTATTTTAGTGTTTGTTTCAAAACAAATAATTCTGCAAATTTTCAAACTATTTTGGCATTATCAAATGTGCATTTTTCAGTGAAAAAAGTGTTAGTAAAGTTTTCCCAGCTGTATTTAATTGTTGACTTTCTCTACCCTGCACCATTCAATGATTTGTTACAATAGAGATCGCAAACAAAATAACTTCATTATTGACTTATGTTTCCCTGTATTTTTCTTATGTAAGTTAGCAATCGTTCATAAAATATGAAAGGGACATTAAGATAATAATTGTGATTTCTTTTTCTGATGTTTCCTCACTGTTAATCCAGGTTTGTTACTCCATTGCTCTTGTTGCTTAGGAACATAAATTTGAAGAAACAATAACCATTACCTATACGACTGATACCATAGTTTATTAAAATTGCAAACATTTAACTGTCTAATTTACCTTTTCTTGTTTACTTTCACTTGCGTATTAGCATCAGATGGCACAATAAAACTAACATTTTCACTTGCTGGTTTTTATGGAATTGCTAAGTACTACTGCACTTATGTTCAACCTAACTTTGCAGAGAAAGACTGTCATTAAAAATAATTCTTTGTATTCAGAGGGAGACTTTCATTTATACCTAAATGCACTTATTACTTCTCTTTAATCCAGTGTTTAATTTTTTTCAGTTAGGCATTCTTACACTAACTCCATTTCATTAGAGCTTCCTGGTCTTAGTCTTCTCCCTACATGTTTTGATCACATTTTAGGATTAAACTATGTCCATGCCAAAATGGTGAAAAGTCCAGCAAAAAATAGAGAAAACAGATTTATTGGCAGGAAGATGATGTTACGAATAAAGCAATAGAAATAAAATCATATTCAAGGATGAAAATCTAAGGAAGTAATAATAGAACATGGGATGAATGATATGGAATCAAAGATACAAAATTTGAACAATGTAAGCAAAAGCCAAACAGCCAACGTTCAGGCTATGTCTACACTGCACGGCTATTTTGTTATACCAGAAGTATCCCAAAATAGCTATTCTGTGTCTTTTGAGCACACGTGTTATTTCAAAATATAATGGGCTTGTAATTCCGATGTCCCTGTAAACTTCGTTCCATGAGGGTTAAGCGACGTTTTGGAATAGCACTTAATTTCAAAGTTTGGCACTGCCTACACAGCACCAAATTTCAAAATAAGCTATTACAAAATTACTTCAAAATAAGCTACTCAATCTGAGTAGCTTATTTTGAGGTAAAGGTGCAGTGTAGATGCACCCTTAATAGGCAGAAAGAATTAGTATGATACAATGGTTGAAGGGAGTTGAACAGTTTTGTGAAGGGAAATGGAAGTAAGTCACCAGGCTGAGGTAGACTACATAATGATTGAGAGAGGATACCTGTTAATGTGTTTGAGTGTGGGGGAAAGGGGGTCTATTTTAAAGAGAGAAGAAGGAGATAGATGAAATGATTTCATAGGAAAATAGGAGAGCAAAACACTGTATCACCTCTGTGAAACTGGAATTGAGATCTAAATCATATGTGGTCATCTTGTAATCTTAACAAGCTCCTTGCTGCCCTGACACTAACACTTTGATTTCTTTTTACTTTGTGACAAATTGGAGACTCTATCTCTATCATATAATTGCCTGTGGCCATTCACCACTTTTGGATTCAGTCTCTGATACCAATCATTAATGCCTCTTTCCTACAATTTCCTCTGTCCTATTAATTGCTGTGTATCTCTCTCTTGTTTCCCTTTTGATCAGCCCATCCACTGCTTTTATGCCAGCCTTTGAGTTTGAAGGTGTGTCCATTGCTCTGAATAAGGTTTGCACCTGAGAAGCCAGATGGAATCAGTTTATTTTATTAAATTAAAGGACAGATTTGAAGAGCTCCTTTGGGACTTAGCTGTCTTGTGAGAAGAGCAACTATGCTAAAACTTGTGTTCCTCACTATAAGGAAATGAACATACTTGTCAGACAACATAAGATACATGTTAAGTATCTATAGAGTGTTTTTTAATCTTTCAAAATATTTGCTAGTTACTGTATGGATCACCCATTTCTGTTAATTGTTAGCACGCTATTTTTTGCAATTTCCAGAGTGGTAGCTAAACTTTGAATGGGAGTGATACAGCAGGGTATGTCTAGACTTATTTTCACTTGCGAAAGAAGATATGCAAATTACCACTGAATTTGTATATCTTCTTCTGATTGCTTTTTCAAAAGAATTTTTTTTTAAAGCAAGCAGTTTAGATGCAGTTCTTTTGGGGGGGAAAACCCCTTTTTTCGAAAGCACCTTCTTCCTCAAAAACTGAGGTTTACAGGTTCTTTCGAAAAGAGGATGTTTTTTCCAAAAGAACTGTGTCTAAACTGCTTTTTAAAAAAAAAAAACTCTTTTGAAAAAGTTGTCAGAAGAAGATATGCAAATTACCACCAAATTTGCATATCTACTTTCAAAAGTGAAAGTAAGTCTAGACGTACCCATAGAGTAATACTTATATGTTCTAGTTACTATGAATCTATTACAAATCAACATGGTAAAAAGGTGGAGGAGATGAAGGGGAAGGATTTTTGAACCCTATCTGGTTCTTGCTTAAATATGGCAACAACTCTAGTGCGCTTTCAGGGTAGGGTATTTTATTTATTTATATAAGTATCTCTAGAAGTTAAAAACACAAGTCACGTTTCCTTTCAGTGAGGATCATGTTTCTGGATCAAGTCAGAAATTCTCTGATGAAATGTTTTTCCATCACAGAATGCTAATTGCTGAAATCAAAATGATGATGATCTATATTTTGAGAGAGTTCCAGTAGAATCCAGCCAGAGTTTCCTGCAACTCACCCGCTCAGACCCTCAGCATCCTGGCAGATTGACTGGGTACTAAATGCCTGGAAGTAAACCTGAGCAAATAATTTTGTTTTTTAAATTTTGGGGCCGGAACAACAAAAAAAGTTTTCTTTGATTCAAACCATCACTGTTTTTTTCTTACCAAAACAAAGAAAACATTTTTTTCCAGTTGAACAAAGCAAAAAACTTGTACCCAAAACATTTTTGACAGGGTTTCATTTTCTCAGGATATTTGTTGTGTGTATGTGTATTGGGGTTTTTCTTTGTTTTCAAGAGGCATTTAATTTAGAAATACAGCTAAACTCAAAGTCAAATATTTTGTTTTGATTGAAAAACAGTTTTTTGGCTGAAACTATTTACCAAATTCAACCCAATGTTGTGTTTTAATGCTCCCAAATATGCATTTTTTTATAATGTTCCGTTCACTGAAAGGCAATTACTTACCTCTGCCTGGGAACACTAACTTTCTGAACTTCCAGGCTCTTCTATAGCTTTCTTGGCTGCAGCATGAAGGGGCTCCCAGAGTTCATAGACTGCTATTCCCTGCTGGCTCTCTATGGGAATGTCTATACTAGGAATTTATTTTGAAATAGTAACTCCCAAAATAACGATTTCAAAATAGCATGGCCAACTACAGGGAAGCCTCAAAATTAGTCAGAGGCAGGCTTCCTTCATGTGGATACGCTACCTCAACTTAGAGTCCGAGGAAGCACTGGGGAGCAATTACTTTTAATGACACTGGGGAGTAGTTTTTTTTGAAATAGCAGCAGTGGAGTATCCATGCTACCACTATTTTGAAATAAGTGTTATTCTTCGTACAAAGCAGGAGTTATTATTTTGAAATAACCAATCCTTTATTTTGAAATAACAGGCTTGGTAGTGTGGATGCTCTGCTTATTATTTCAAAATAAGGGCTAGACCAGGGCAATGTGAGCTGATGACAAGGAGCTGGAATCCTGGAATTTATGTGAGCCCAAACACTGAGGTTCCCAGCTCCACTGGGGATTCCAGGCGCTATGGTCTTCTACTGTTCTTTACATGGGCTGGAAGCTTTGGGAGAACTGAGTTCTAGGGTCCACAAGTGAGGAGTAGCCTGTCATGTTATTTGTACTGAGGATTCCAGCTGCATAGCTCCAGAGGATGCCATGCAGACTGCCCCAGAGTAAGGACTCCATTCCCATTCATGGAGAATTTTGAACTTTTTTTTCATTTCACATGAAAAGCCAGATTTCAACATATTGAAACCCTGTGCAAAATGGAATTGCCTTCAATCTCTGCTCTTCAATCTCTTAGGCTGTTTTTGAAATGCCCTCATTTACTTCATGATTTACTGACAAATTTCCTTGGTGTATATATTGTTTAAAATATTGAAGTCTTATGATTGAGTGCTCATTACAGCACTCTTAAAGATTTCTGAAGGAACAGTTTGTATTGAGTGTTAGGGATTAGTCAGGCTATACTCCACTACAATTACCCTAATCAAGAGTTCAAGGGAAAGATTTAATTTGGAATTTTTGTTGTGCTATGAAATGTATCTGTAAGCAGGATCTGAGTCAATGAACTCTCCCCTGATCTCTAACTGTAAGTGTGTGTGAGTGGGCAGAAGACTTCAGGAATTGATCTTCTTTGCAGAGACATTCCCCCTCTGCCTAAGTGCACAGTATGATTGATCTATTTTGCTCAAATGATCGCTTTGGCTGGTGTTGGATTGAGTCAGTTATTCCAAAATAACGCTGTTGTATAGACATAGCCTAAGAGTCACAGCTGAAGAGAGTACAGTGGGTTTCCTCTGGGAACCACAGAAGGGAATTGCAGGTGCATTTGCCCTGAATTGAGACATAAGTATGTATTCACCAGTGTTTCTTTATATCTCTCTAAAATACTGATTGACTGTGTGACCTTAAAATCTTAATGTTATACCAAGAGACACGGGTAAATCCCTGGAATGGTAACACAGCTGCAAGCTCACTAACAATAGAGTATGTATGTACTACTGTAAGTGGGGAAAGAAGCAGGTCGTCTCCTGGTTCTATTGCTGCTGACTCAGCAACATTTTTCCATTTCCCAGGGCAGAAAGCACCTCTCACAGGTACTTACTGAATTAGTGATCTTTCCTTTAAGGAGCAACACACTTTAAGTAGTACCACACACAGATCCTGACAGCATAAGACCATAAAGATGGCACACTGGGTCAGACCAAAGGTCCTTGTAGCCGAGTATCCTGTCTTTCGACAGAAGTCAATGCTAGATGCCCCCAGAGGGAATGAACAGAACAGGTAATCATCAAGCAATCCCACCCCGTTACCCATTCCCAGCTTCTGACAAACAGAGGCTAGGGACACCATTCCTACCCATCCTGGCTAATAGCCATTGATGGACCTAAGCTCCATGTACAGTAACATTATTACAGTAACTTTCTGTGAACCAGAAATGGAGTTAAATTAACTAACATTCAAATGTAAAATGGGGAAAAGAGATGTCCTTCAACTCAACTTTTATATTTCATAGTCACAATCACACTTTTTTCTCTTTCATTTTGTCCCAGTATTGCCTCTTGTTTCTACTCTTTCGCTTTTTTTTTCATTTCCTTGTTCTCTCTCTTGGGCTATGCCTTCACTGCAAAATCTTCTGGCAGAAAATATACTAATGAGGGACCATTAGCATAAGTCACAATCTCATTAGCATATTTTCTGCCATTTCTGTCTCTCCAGGACAGGCATAAGGATCTTGCACAAAACAGGGTTTTTGCCCAAAAAAAGTCCACACTGCTTGTTTTTGCGCAAAAAGAAATGGCAGAAAATATGCTAATGAGATTGTGATTTATGCTAATGAGCCCCTCATTAGCATATTTTCTGCCAGAAGATCTCACCGTGAAGACGAAGTCTAGGTAAGCTTCATCAAACTTTTGCCTAATTCTAATGCTACCTGTATTAGATGCTTGTTGTGGTGTTCCTAAATAACCCAGTCTGTCTGCTCCCTCTCAATGACATTCTGCTACCTAATTTGCATAGGCTGAAAGCTCTTACTCATATGAATATTCCCAGTGAACTCAATGAGATCATGCATACTAATAAGGGATGTAGGATTGGTCCTACAAGCTTGAAAAACAAACTGTTGGTATGTTGATTTTTAGACCTTGAAAAATCATGTAATTTAGGTTTCCATTCCAAGCTAAGTTAATTTAAACAAAACCTTTTAGTACTGTACTCATTGTTTCTTTCATTATCATACAGGAAATTGTAGTTTTAATTATTGCAAATGATTTCACTTAGTGGCTTAACAATAAAGTGAAGGAGGAAAAATACATGTTACATTTAGCTTGATTGCAATATTGGAAGAAAACTCTTAGAGCGAGTAAAGTTTTAAATAGCTAGTGCTGTTTTGTAACTTCAGTATCGCTAAAATGACTCATAGTATGTGAATTTGAAAATACAAGTGCTATGTCAGATACAGTGATGAGCACTCTGCCCACACTCTTAGCAATGCCATTGCCCTAGTTTGTCCTCTTGTGCACATATGTGCTCTCGTTTCAGCCATTGAAAACAAACAAACAAATTACAAACACTGAATGAACATTGTAATTACAGAAGACTGTACTAACCTTCATGAGAGAGTTCGGTGTGTATCATTTAAACTAGAGCATATCATCTTTATATCCAAACCCACACAACTAGTTTCTTGCATTTGCCTTCAAAGTGACAAGTTAATTTTAATTTGTGATGGATACATATCCAGATACAAGGAAACAATACATAATTTAGTATTTGTATCAGAATAATTTAGCTTAGTCATTGTCATATTGTTACAGCCCAGATACATTGCTAGGTTGATTCTGTCTTCCTTATTAATTCCTAAATCTACATCAGATTAAATCTTTAATACAGTTGTTAAAATGCTAATCAATACAACATCCCTTCTAGAATGGGTTCCTTATGAAGTTCAGTTTTGAAGGAATCAGATGTCACACACACACACTGGAAGCTTTGACTGTGTTCCTTCTGCTGCCAGTCCTCATCACGCACAACTAGTTGGTTCTCTTTTTCTCAGTAGCATCAGATCCATATTGCCAGGCATTTGTACACACAGTGGGCCAGATTTTTTGCTGGCATAAGCCAGTATAGCTCTAGCCTATTGTCTTTTTTTACTACAATCAAATAATATCAAATAATATGAAATCCCACTGACTTTAACTCTTTTCCTGCAGAAAAATATAAATTTGAAACAAAAATAAAAAGCCAAAGATCTGACACTTTTAATCTTAATCTTTCTAGAACTGGTGTAATGAAGCCGGGCATTATAAATCTATGTTGGAGATCTTGTCAGTCACCTGTGCTTTTGGGAGATGGGAGGATGTGTGTGAATGGACAAGGATGAGATATTTATTTAAAATGGAAATCTTGACTATTTACATTTGTGTCTAGAACTGATTTCTGTCTGTATAGGTTGTGTGTATGTTTGTATGTGTGTTTTTTTAATCATATTTCTTGACCTTAGAGTTTTTCTTCTTTCATTGTCCTTTGAAGACCTTGCTCAAGGATAGAATTCCACTGGTAATGGAAATTGGGTCCAACATAACAGTGAATGGGATAGTTTCATGAAATGGAAAGTAGAGAGTGAAGGAGGAGAAATGAAACACTGTGTATAGGTGACAAGTTGTGACAGGGTCAAGATTAGTAAACACAGCCCTCATAGAGTAGGATGAACTGAGCATATAAAACCACTAAGCAAGTTAGCCTGCTTCTTGGTTTCCTGTGGCTACTCTGGAGGCTAGGAAGTCTAGAAACAGGTTAGGTTTTGTGCCAGAGCTGTGGTTAGGATAGGGGTGGAGGGCTCTAGGAGTTGCTTCCTGCACTCTTGTTACTGGGGTCAGCCCTAGTCCAGAATTTTAGAACTGCTGACAGTTCTAAGATTTCCTTCAGGTGTGGTGAGATAAAAGGTTTGTTTACATTGCAAATGGCAGCTAATGCAGCAATATTTGTTTGGATATTGCAGCTCAGGCCATCAAGCCCAGATGACCCTGTAGGTTGGGACTAAATGGTGGTTTAGTTCTACTCAAGACATTTGAACTCAAGATGGAGCTTGTCTCTGGGACCCCAAGAAGTGGGAGCGTTCCAGAACTCAAGCTCCAGTCAGAGCCTGAATGTCTACGTTGCAATTAAGCAGTCTCAAAGCCTATGAGCTTGCATCAGACGGCACAGCTCCAGGTTCTTAACAGAAGCACTGACACACCCAAACTGTCCAGGCTTTGTCCTTTGTTTTCATCCACATGCACTTCGGAGTAATACTGCGCCAAAAAAAATTGAACTTTCACAAAGGTATCAGCATAATTCTGAATGCCAGGAAGGCCAAAGCAATCTGCAACTATTTCAGTTTGGAGACTGTGAAATTTCAGTATCTTTGCTTTTTGTTTTAAAAACCTGTAAGCAATTGAGGAAAACACAATTTCTTCAAAATATGTAGATAGAAATGCATCACATACCTTGTACTCCTTGTAACTTACACAGTTAGCCAATATGTGGGGGTCTTGTCAGGTTGTTTTTGTCAGGAGAAGAAAATGATGATGAAAGCAGGTATTTCTTTGATACAGTCCTGTTTATTTACAAAATAAACTGCTGTTTTCCTGGACATGAGGAATCCAATATCAGTAGAAATTTGCTTTACTGGAAATTCCAAGCCTCTTTCAGGCTGTACTCCAACCAAAAAGCTCTCTCTCATCCTTTTTTCTCCTTGGTTCTGAGTTTCTCCTTGGATTGTTGCTGCTTCTATACATGTGCATGCATACTAATAAATTCCAATCCACCTGCATTTGTATTCAGGTCCCATTGAAACCCCTCCACCCACATCACTTTCACTTCTGACTGGTGTTGCCTGTGATTTGTTCCCAGGGTGGTAGCCAAGTATTCCCTGTATACTGAATTCTTGGGCAGCCACCCATGAGAGATTCAGATGCTAGCCAGATGATTAGCAGAGCACTCATAGCCCTTCACATCTGGCAGCATGTGTTTTGACTGGAGGTGCACATACACTCATGCCTTGATGCACATAACAAAATTTATTCCACACATGAATGGAAAAAATAGAGGGAACATCGGTGGTGGTGCCTTTTGTTCTGGCAGTCTTGTTTCTTAAAAAAGCTTAACAATTTCTTACTTTTACTCTGATGAAGGGTGGGTGTTATACCTATTGTTAAAAACAGGTTAAAAATAATGTATCCCTTGAAGAATAATTATACTATTTCGTTATATAAGAAAAAGGGGAAGCTATTATATTCAATGGCAGCTGATTTAAAACAGATAAATAATGTGTTTTTTGTATAAATTAGTGTTATCCAAATATTTTAATAGATATTTTTGCTAATAATAACTGGCATAATTTTTTGCCACTATGGCAGCCTCCATCTTGAGGTCAATCTGTGTTTAGGGCAAACTAAATGTCCCTTAAAGTTGGGAAGAAATTCTCTTCCCCATCTCATAATACTGTGTGAGTGCCCTGGTGCAATGTTGCATTTTCCCATTGTTTGAGGCATCTAGGAAAGACCACTTCAGTAGATGGGATCTCAGAGGGGAGAGACATTTGATATTTTTTGGTATGGCATATTGTGTTTATAACTTATGGGTGTAGTCTGCTTTCTTTGCAAAATTTTTATAATGGGAACCATTTTTTAGATTGAGTTTCTTGCTACAGTGCATTGTATTTACTGTACGTAGTATAAAGACTATGGACCAAATCCTCAACTGGAGTCAATTAGCATAGTTCCACTGAAGTCAATGCAGCTACAACAGTTAATACCATGTGAGGATGTGGCTGAGTCCAATTGTGAAGACATGTATGTGTGTACATTTATATTAAATATATATGTTATGCCAATTACATGATATGCATGACTCGTGGTCAGATGATGCATCCACCCAAAGTGATGTTGTTGTCAAAGCCAATTATTCTGCATATTTATATATTCTGAATATTGCACATTTAACAACTGATTTTTGAAATGTTTTATAAAAAATTTCTTCTACTATTTGTAAAGCCACTTCCCTAATACCACGAATCAAAGGTAGGTGTCTTGGTTAAAAGAAAAATGACTAACTTTTAGAAATGTCTAATATTTAGCATCTTTGACATTGTCACCCTCCACCTTTACTTTAATTTCCTTCCCCCCCCCCAAAAAAAAAATCCAATTTGGAGCTTTAACTCTGTGCCTACTGTAGGGGCCTAGGAACATGTTAAATGAACTTGGATGTAGAAATTCTGGCTACGTGTTCAGTGCAGATGGACTGTTCAGAGATTTTAGCAGCAAATCTCTAGCAAGCTCTATTGATCATGAGTAAATGGAAATTTACAAACACAACTTGTCCAAATCTCTCTGAATTTTCTGGACAGACTGATCCCCTGGCCAAATTTCAAATTTCTGCTCCAAAGTATAGAAAAGTACGGTTCTTTATACTACAACAAATAAAAACTATTGCCAAATCTATCTTTTCCTAATCTTATTCCTAAATAGCAGAATTGTTTTAGATGAAACAGTCCAATAACATGTAGCCTCAGAGAGATCCCTGGAATGAAATATTTCACTCCAAATAGTTGAAAATCAGCAAAGTTATTGGCAACTTAACTAGAATGGAAAGTGTTATGCCACCTTAACTATAGGAATCACTACGAGCTCCACCTTTACTCCACCATTTAGCATTTCATTTGAAATATGCAATAACATAATAATAATAAATAAAACCTCACTAATAATTTCTGTAAAGACAGCAAACCATTTCAATTTAGACCAAAAAAGTGAGCCATGCTAAAACAGGGATTACGACTAGAGCACATCTAATATGCATTTGCAGATAATGCAAGTGCACAAACCATAATCAACGAGCATTTCTGAAGAATCAGGAATGTTATCAAATGCAGTGCAGCAAGTACCGCTGCATATCCTCAAATACAATGGAGTAACTCAGGCACGTACTCAAAACACAAACTAACAATTATCTCTATTAACCTTGTGGCTGATGCACTATCTATTATCCCTTTATTCTTTTACCCCAAAAGCTGGAAGAAGATAATAGTCTGAAAGCAGATGGTTCTGTATTTTAAATAGCTAATGTTAACAACCAAAAGCACCCACAGTACAGAGGGTATTTATTGCGGGTATACAAAACTCAAATAATAAGATTAGCCTCAGCCTACATCTGGCGCTTCTTCAAGGGAATAAGTCAGATGGTTTAGTTTGGCTGAACTATCTGTGTATGAAGACAACATTGTTGTAAATGCTTATTAGTCGGGTCTGGCTGACAGCCATACAGGAAAACAGGTGGTCACATCAGGTAGCAAAATATCAGAGCAGGAAAAATATTTGGTAGCCATTTATTGGGTGAGAGGTGGTGTTGGCTGGGAGGAGCAGTCATTTTCCTAATTTTCCTAAGGCTGCAAAAAAGCCTTGTACCATATAGATATTCACTTCAGTAAGAGACAGAAAATAGAGATATAGACATGAGTTACAGATTAGCTCAATTGCTTTGGTGAATTTGATTGTCAATGAGTGTTTCTGTTACCTCAGATATGTTGGGCAATGTACCCTAACAAAAAAGGGAAACACTGAGATACTGTGCAGAAGTTGGAAACAACGAATGCAAACTAGCTTTCTTCAGCAAATTCTGTTTTCCCTTTCCATGTGCAGGATTCTTCAGACTCTGCCTTCTGGTGTTTTATTGCTGTTAAGACACCATTTTTAATAATGAGTACTGGTCTTCCCATGTAACTGAGGCCATTTCAAAAACTTTACCTGTGCAGATTAAGGCCCTGACATGGAATGATGATTACTTTTTTTTTTTTAAGGGTGTTACTCTGCAAGCAGAAATGTGTAACTTACTTCAATTTTGGCAGAAAAAAATCCCCTTGCTCTATTTACAAGCCTCCTTTGTGTGTAGCTAATTCTTTGAGAATTCCTTTAGAAAATAATAATAACAATGAAAACTTAAATCTCAGCCATCTGAGTATTGGTTTTAGGTGTATCAGAGGAGAACTACTGTTTGGATGAGAGTATTTATATTTCAATAACTATTTAGAATTAGTCAACTAAATTTTGATTCTGCTTCCCAGATATCAACTAGGGGTGGGATTTTTTCAAAATGTCTTAGAGCTGGCTAATGTCTCTGCTTCCATTAATGTCAGATTCCCAATGACTTAGGTGGGAGCAGAAATGAGGCAATGTGAAGTACTACAGATTAATTTGGTAAATTCTTATCTTTTCTCCCCATTTTACTGCTACAAAGTGGCAAAAAAGTATGAAAATGTTAGGTTCTAATGGCCATCCATTTCTGGTTTTAAAGTGTTACTCAGAAATCATGTATCATTTCATTTCAAATTCTGGTAGAAATTTGATAACTTTCTCTCTGTTCCACACTGTCACATTTGGTATTTCTATGTATTTGTAGATTTTGTTTTAGACTGGGCTTATGATGGAAACTCAGTTTCACCTAGAATTATTTAAAAAAAAAAACCTCCTAAAATCACATAGAGCTAAAACATATAGGGAAGTGAGGACTTTTTAAAGACTCTTCAGTGCTAACTTTTAAGCTGATGTTTAAATGATGTACAACAATAATATTTCTGAAAGAACTTCCTGGATTAAAGTCAAAGCATAGATATATTTTCAGTTATTTGGGATTGCCTTAGCAATGTTGTTAAACCATAAATTCTCAGCAGAAGTAGGATTTGGCCTCTAATTATAGATTTGTTGTTTTTAAATTTTGCCATATATTATTTTGAGGCGAATAACACAGTGAACATTAATGTTTTAAACATCACAGCTAAAACAATGATCATTCAATTAAAGTCTCAGTCCGAAATAGTCTATACTAAATCAGTGCATTACATTTTGAAGGTTCTATCCTTCCACTGACATATGAAAGATTTATGTGGGCAACTATCATCAAGGTTCAATAAATGGCTGTAATATGCTTAATTCCCCTGCAGATTGATAGGAGTGCAGCCCTTTTAATAGTTACTATCATACTCCTCTGCATTCAGAGTGACTGAGCAATATAAAGACACAGTTCCTATAAATGTCAGGGCCCTCAGAAATTTTACAGCCTACTGGGCCAGTGCGTGTGCCAGGAACAAAGGAATTCTGCTGCAGCTTTTTATCAGTCGTTTACCATTTTTTCAGCAATGGTGCTGTGTGCCTGCTGATTCCACTGCTGGCTGCTCAGTTTCTTACACCGAAAAGAGCATCCACACTTCACTGCTCACCATCCACTGCTAGCTACTAAAAAAACATGCTGTGCATATTTTATATTCATTCTATCTGGAACTCTCCTTGCTATCAGTGGGAGTTTCTCATAAGGAAAGAGGGTGAAATATGTCCCTTTGTGAGTGTTTCTATGTACTATATTAGAACTGGTCAAAATAAGTTAAGAGGGGAAAAAAGCAATCTTACACTGAAAAACACCATTTTGTCAAAATTTAAATGTTGCCTGGAAAAAAATAGATTTGAATGAACTCTTTGATGGGGAAGAAGTCAAGCATTTATTTTAGATTTTAATATATTAAAATTAGAGCTGTCAAGTGATTAAAATTTAATCATAATCATACTGCTAAACCATAATAAAATGTCATGTATGTAAGTATTTTGGATGATTTCTACATTTTCATATATTTGTATTTCAATTAGAAGACAGAATACTAAGTGTATAGTGCTCACTGATGTTTATTTTTTATTATAAATATTTTCACTGTAAAAAAAAAACCAAAAGAAATAATATCTTTATGTTCCCCCATTTCAAGTACTGGAGTTCATGAAAATCTAACATACAGATGTAGTTATGTATAAAAATAAAACGTCAAACTTTAGAGCCTACAAGTCCACCCAGTTCTACTTCTTGTCTACTGAGACTAACAGGATTGCTTATATGTGCAGGAAATTATGCTTCCCACTTCTAGTTTACAGTGTCACCTGAAAGTGAAAACATGTGTTTTCATGACACTGTAGCCAGCATTGCAAAATATTTACATGCCTAATGTACTAAAGATTTTTATGTTCCATCACACTTCAACCACCTTTCCGGAGGATCTCTGTCCATGCTGCTAATGGTTTCTGCTCAATAACAATCAAAAGCAGTGTGGATCAACATAGATTCATTTTAATCATCTGAGTGAGAAGCCACCAGCAGAAGGTTGATTATCTTTTTTGGTGGTTCAAGTTCTGTAGTGCAGTGTTTCCCAACCAGGGTTCTGCGGAACCCTGGAGTTCCACAGACCATCGTCAGGGGTTCTGTGAGAAATCGTGGAATAAATAAATTAATTTTTTTCTTACAATGTAAGCTTGACATATATATGTAACAGCTCTTTACAAATAAATGTTCTTGACAATACTTTATCAGTAATTGAATTGTGCTCCCTACTGTCAACTTTTTTCTGGCCAAGCAAACGTTTTCATAGGTAGGAGTTCCTCAGGATATGAAAAATTATTAAATGCAAACATATATCAAAATGCAACATTTCAGTGGTCTTTTTGTATTAATTTTAAACAAAATATTGTTGAATTTGATCTATGGCAATATAAAACTTTTAAAATGACATTTTCTTCTATGGTGATTTTTGTTCTATTGAGTAAATCTGTTTGCATCAAATTCAGATTTTTAATCTAGTTGGTGATTTCTCAATATTTGCAGCTCTATAATCTGAACTCTGTGATCCTGATCTAAATTCAACAGATGTTAATGAAAAGACAGTGAACTAGGCCTGTAATCAACTTGTTGAGGTTCCAGCTATGCAGGTATCGGGACTATTTCAACCTGTTCTACTAAACTTGTGAATCTATAAGCAATTTAACTTTTTCCTACTTTGGCCTCATTGGCAGCATCTAAGGAAGAAAATAAAATAGGGTAAGTTTGCCGAAATGTCTTCAATGACTGAAAGGGAAAAATTTCTACCGTAAGGTAAAGGAAACAAATCAGTATGCAGCTGTTCACAGAAGAAATAAAAAAAATGAGGGAAGCAAAAAGGATCAAGATACTGAGAAGCCCTGAACAGTGTAAATGATTGTCTCCAATTGACATTTAAAATGGATTTCTAAAGCATCCCAAATACTGAACTAAAAGCTAGCCTGAATTTTAAACAGGGCTTATTTTATCTTGAGAGAGGTGATTGATTGCAATACAAACAATTTTTAATAATGGATTTGGTTCTTGAACTACATAATAAAAGTAATATCACATAAGAACAGCCATACTGGGTCAGAACAATGGTCCATCTAGCCCAGTATCCTGTCTGCCGACCGTGGCCAATACCAGATGCCCCAGCGGGAAGGAACACAACGGGTAATCCTCACATGATCCCTCTCCTGTCATCCATTTCCAGACAAACAGAGGCTAGGAACACCATTCCTACCCATCCTGGCTAATAGCTAACCTCCATAAATCTATCTTGCTCTTTTTGAATCCTGTTAAAGTTCTATCCTTCACCACATCCTCTAGTAAGGAGTTCCACAGGTTGACTGCACAAGTTGTATAGTTATAAGAGTGTTACCATGCTCCCCATATCTCACAACTCACCACAGGTATCTCAGTATTAATGGAGGGAGACAAGGTGGAAGTGGTGGTGCAATTTGTATTACCAGTAGAAAGTTAAAATGTGGCTTTCCCACTGCATGTCCAAATTTAATTTAAAATACAGTAAAACTCCAATAGTCCGGCATCCAATAGTCCGGCACTCCTGATAGTCCGGCATCAAAATGGCAAGAGCCTAGTGAGTGAGCTTCAGCAAAAAATGAGTCACAAGGTAACAGCAGCAGCAGCTGAACTGAGCAAAAAGGGTAAAAAAGGCTTAAAAAAACCTAAAACATTACAATATACTGTATACAGTATGTACAATAAAAAGGGTTAAGAACATTTTATACACAGTATATAGTGTATACAGTATATATATATAACCTGCTTATAGTACCTCCTAATAGTCCGGCATATCTGATAATCCGGCACCACTTAAGTCCCATAGGTTCCAGATTATCGGAAGTCTACTGTAATGCCTTATGAGAGGTGCAAAACCACTCAGCATCTGTTTTTGCCCTAATCTTTTTATTGTAAAAGATAACATTATTAAGTTTCTGGGAACCCCACGCTAGGCCTTATGAATAAAAAATTAAAAAGTTTGAGGCTCAGTTCCTCAGCTGATGTAAATTAACACCACTCTGTCTTTGAAGGATATGCAAAGTCTTGAAAATGCCCAACACAGCTTTTTGGTGGTAGGGAAGCTGGTCTAATGTTAATAAATGTATACAAATGCAAAGACACTTTGCATCCCTTCAGTTGATCAGCCATTACACAAGCACCCTCCTCTCCTCTAGCAATTGAACATCCTTCTGTTATTTCAAAGTGTGCCAAAGGGAAAGTATGGGAGATTAAAAATGCTGCTTCAAAGGGCTCATTGCCGCATTGGCTGGGGAAGTGTTCATAAGGATTTTCAGTGAGGCATAGAGCTGCGTGGCTGGGCCCATGAATTGCTTCTCCAGCAGAGATGAGAGGTGAATGCGGCAGCTTCAGAGCAAGAGACTTGACATGGATTCCTCATGCTATGTATGCTGCCACCTTAGAGCAGAAAGCGAGGGGAGCCCCCGGAGCAGCAATTCCCCATGCTGCCTGAAACATGAATATTCAGAGCACGTGTTTTGGGGGACAGACTATATTGTGGCTCTTCTGAATTAAAGACCTGCCCTTATGCAATCCTTCACTAGTAATGCTATGCAATTTCAACAAGGTTTAACCATCTTTTAATAGAACAGGCTAAATGAATAGCTTCTATCCATTGAGGTCAAGCCTGTGACAGACAAGTAGGATCAAATCCTCCATTAAAGTAAACAGATGTAATTCCATTTACTTCAATGGCCACCTTACACCAGCAGAGAATTTGACCCTTAATATTGAAGGGTCTTGTTACATATCTTTACTGAAACATAATACAACTTCCAGCATTGATCTCTGCATGATTTGATAGATCGGTGACTAAGTATTCCTGTACATGCTTTTTAGAAAGGGAGGTATCAGCAGTTTAAAATCTGATATTAGTTAAAGGCTATTGGTTTAGAGAACAGATGGAGATTAAAAATTAAAAAAAACAGTGAGTCATCAGAATCCTCTTTAGAGATGATCATCTAGATTTCTTTTTCTTCAGAAAAGCCCCTTCTGTAAATGTTATGTTCTCCCTTAAAATATATTGGTAACTCACCCACATGTAAATGAGGCAAGTATGTTGGTCAGAAATTGATCTACAAATTTTAGAAATAATTCTAAGCATATGGTATAAATATTTTAATTTATGCAAATACGCATCTAATGTGATAGATGCATGTTTATAGTTGCAAAAATCATCATTCCTTCTATACAGCTTTCGGCTTGTTAGATTTCACAAGCTAAGCACTGTCTGTTTTGTTCAGTATTTGCGTGCCAAACACCCAGCAAAAACACCCAGTGCTGCAAGAAACATTGTTGGGGAATGATTAAGTGGCACTTTTGCCAGAGCCAGTATTGATCAGTCCCCCAAAATGGAAATGTACTGCTGAAGATGCTATCTATCAAAGTAAACACAAAGCCCAGTGTCCTGAGAGAAAAGTTAGGATATTGTTTCTTTAAATTTTAAGCATAAAGAGAGGCAAAGAGAAGATTCTCAGCCAAAGTTCCACAGAAAAGCAAGCACAGAGAATCAACCACTTTACACTTTAGGGATCATTTTGTTTTCTTTATTCTAATAATGTTCCTTTTCTTATAGCCAAAAAAAAAAAAAAGTTTTTCCTGTAATGTTTTTCCAATTGTATTTCAATTGGAAACAACATTTAATAATAAGCTATGTCCATATTAATAATAAATGAAGTTCTGTAAACTACATTTTAATGGTTTTTATAGGCACTCTTCTACCACCAAGGCAGCTTTATTTCACTGCTGGGCATATTTGATGCTGTTTATATTATAGCCCTGATGAGTAGGAGATATCATTAAGATTAAGAAATAGTTACATTCTAGCAAGGAAAATACCTACACATTCACATATATGGGCCTTGTTCATGTTAGAAGCTGTGCACAGCCAAATCCTCTGTTTCTTAAGGGCTGTGCTTGGTCACAGGAATTAACCCATGATGATCAGTTTGTGGGGCCAGGCCCACAGCTTTATGAAATGTTTTGTGGTTATTCAGTGAGATATCAGGCAGGAATGTTTTAAAGGGGCGTAAGATGTTAGGTTCCAAACTCTCTTAAACATAATTTGAAATCCTAGTCTCACTGAATCATAGAATACTAGAACTGGAAGGGACCTTGAGAGAGCATCAAGTCCAGGCCTCTGCACTTACAACAGGACAAAGCACCATCTAGATCATATGTGACAGATGACTGTCCAACCTATTCTTAAATATCTCCAGTGATGCAGATTTCACTTTATCCCTAGGCAATATTTTCCAGTGCTTAATACCTCTGAAAGGAAGTTTTTCTTAATGTCCAACTTAAACCTCCCTTGCTGAAATTTAAACATATTGCTGCTTGTCCTTATCAGAATTCAAGGAGAACAATTTCTCTCCCTCCTCTTCGTAATGCCCTTTTAGGTACTTGAAAACTGCTATCATGTCCCCTCTGTCCTCTCTTTTCCAAACTAAATAGACCCAATTATTTCACTCTTTCCTCATAGCTTATGTTTTCTAGACCTTTAATCGTTCTGGTTGTTCTTCTCTGGACCTTCTCCAATTTCTCCACATCTTTCATGAAATGTTATGTTCAGAACTGGACATAATACTCTAAATGAGGCCTAATCTGTGCAGAGTAGAGGGGAAGAATTACTTCTTTGTGTCATGCTCACAACACTCCTGTTAATGCATCCAAAAATCATGTTTGCTTTTTTTGCAAGTGTCACACTGTTGACTCATTTTTAGTGTGTAGTCCACTATGACCCCTTGATCGTTTTCAGCAGTACTCCTTCCTAGACAATCACTTCCTATTTTGTATGTGTGAAACGGATTGTTCCTTCCTAAGTGGAGTACTTTGCATTTGTCCTTATTAAACTTCATCCTATTTACCTCAGACCATTTCTCAAGTTTGACCAGATCATTTTGAATTATGACCCTATCCTCCAAGCACTCACAACTCCTCCCAGTTTGGTATCATCTGCAAATTTTATAAGTATATTCTCTATGTCATCATCTAAATCATTGACGAAGCTACTGAACCAAACTGGTCCCAAATCTGATCCCTGCTGAGCCCCACTTGTTATGCTCTTCCAGCATGACTGTGAACCATTGATAACTACTCTCTGAGAATGGTTATCCAACCAGTTATGTACTAACCTTATAGTAACCCCATCTAGGTTATATTTCCTTTGTTTATTGATAAGGTCTGTAGCCTGATCTAAGATTATGTTTAAATTCTAATTATCCACTTTTAGGGTTGACTGGTTCTTTGTCCCAGGATCAGGCCCAGTATTCAATTATTCTGTGATTGGGAACCCTGATGTGCATGGTTACAACACACTATAGAAACTCTTGTCCTTTCCTATTTTAACTTCTGATCCTACCTGATTTTTCACTGGCAACCTACTCAATTTTCATTGGCAATTTTCACTTATTATTCCTACCTATAGTTGTAGTGGTTACAAGCAAATAGGTGTATTTACTATGCATATTTTCTGCTTTACTCTTCTCGTGTACCACTAGTGTGTTCCAAATGCTTGAGGAATCTGAAAGAACTAAGGACAGGTTTCATAATCAGACTAGGAATTGACTGTTAACACGCATAACAGCTTATTTGAAGATGACAGCAATTTCCTGCTGTTTGAAATAATACTTCGCTGATTCCTAAATGGGAGTTCAAAGCTGGTTATGATAAATAAATATATAGATTTATATATATATTGTAGAAACTGAAATGTGGGTGGGGTTGGAGTTTTTCTAAATAGTATTTATCATTTGTTAAGTCAAGAGACAAAGTAATTGATATATAAGTATAAAAACATAAAAGGAGTTACACAACATTCTGTAACCACTGAAGAAAGTGAGAAAGGAATTTGAACAGGAAATAGAATGCACTACATTTCAGAGGTCTGAATTTGAGACTCTAGCTCAGTACTTCATTCTTGAGCTGATAAAGACCCCAGGGTAGAGGTATCAAACTCCTCCATAGGATGGACGGAGTACCCCTGTGGCCAGTGCAAAAAGAGTATCTGTGAGAAAAGGGAATGTTAAGAGTTTTGAAACTCTGAGAACATCATAAGAGATTGATACAGGAGGAAAAGGTAAGTTTCATTATACTTGGTAACAATATATATGCATACAGTGCCCAAGGGAATATTTCATTGAATCAGGCATAGATGCTGCATTTGCTTAGGGAAACCAGCTCCCCCATTCTCCCCCACACAACACAAAACCCTAGAAATTTGAGACTCTAGGGTCAAAAAAACATCATTTTAGATAATGTCTTATAAGATGAACACAGTAGCCAAAACAGACATCTCTGAACTGAAGAAATCAGTTGTCTCTAAATGGAAATTTCAATGTCTAATTTAGTTTTCCTATTAACACAGTTACTACAGAACATTAAAACACAATTAAAGCTATACAAATCTTTTTTCCCAAAAGGAAGTAGTAATATCTGTATAATTTGGGATGTATGTCTTCCTTTCTATTAGTTTATAAGCTAGTTGAGCATCCAGATCGAAGATGTCAAACCTTTTAAAAAATGAAATGAATTAAACTGTGAAGTGACATACTCTGCTGTATATAATATAGTGCGTTTTATCAAGCTTTCCCTTTTTCATGGCCTCCATGCGAAAAATTCAAAACAAGGAACAAACAAGAGCAACAGAAAATGTGTAAATTTTTGAAATGGTGTCATTAATTTGATGTATAAAGTACTTTATTGTACTGAGAAAAATGCTTGCTTCATAGATTTCAAGGCCAGAAAGGGGCCCTTTTGACTATGTTGTCTGCCTTCCAACATAACACAGGCCATAACATTTCCCCCACAATAATTCCTAGAACATACCTTTTTAGGACAAAATCCAGTCTAGAATTTCAAATGTTCAGCAATGGAGAATCCAGAATGACCCTTTCACCTGTAGAGTTTAGAGTATAATTCTACTCTGAACTGTGACTTAAAAATAGCATGTGGAGGTTCTATCTTTTAATTATTCCAAACCCAGGGTGCATCTAGACAGCACCCTTCTTTTGGAATAAGCTACGCAATTTGTGCTACACAATAGCTAGAGAGTTTAAAGATGCGGCATTGCTATTTCAAGATTACCTAGGGACGTGGTGGAATCTCCATCGCTAGAGGTTTTAAAGTCTCAGCTTGACAAAGCCCTGGCAAGAATGATTTAGTTGGGCTTGGTCCTGCTTTGGGCAGGGGGCTGGAATCGATGACCTCCTGAGGTCTCTTCAAGCCCTATGATTCTATGATTCTATAATACTTCCGGTAACCCGAAATAGTGCCGCAGTCTAGACGTACCCCAAATGTGCTCACCCCACTGCAAGCATATATTTCTTCTAACTACCAGTCCTAATTGAGCCTCTTTAAGATGCCTCAAGTTGAACACCCAAGTACTGAGGCCCTCAAAAATCACTTCTAAAAATCTTGGTTTTATTCTTACCTAGTTTATATAAGAAACATTTACACTTGAATAGGAACCAATCATGTTAGTATAACTATATTACTGCCACTAAAATAACTTGTCTTCCTAGTTTTTATTCTAAGTGATTTGCATAAATATCTCCAAACTGATTCTCTTTAAAAGCTATTTCCACCACAAAACACCAGTTGCCAGTGGCATGAAGAAAAGTGGGTCAAATGGATCACATATCATTAGAAAAGAAGCAACTTGATTGTAACAAGGCTATTCTTCTGGTCCCTGCACCTTCATTGACTGAATGGCTACACTGGCCTTAGATCTTTTAAATTGTTTTCCACAGACTGCCCATCAAGCAGAAAATTTTACACCATCTGATTAGACAATGCAAGAAAGCATTAATGCAAACTGCTACCATAATTTCAATGTACCATGCCTGTTCCACAGTCATTATTACTTTTCAGATAAGAAAAGGCAGTTACAGAGTAAGTTACACATCAATTATTTGTTAAAGAAATTTTAAGATGTTGGTAGCTATATGCTCTTTCTATGAGTGGGATTGAAAGAGCAGGCTACAGTTTAAAACTGTCACTGCCAGTAATAATATTCAAGGGACTAGAGAAAGAAGCTTTTCTTTTTAAACAAAACAAAACCCTGTAGGCAGTCCCAGGCATGTAACCAATTACTTATCTACTTGTCCATCTACCTTTTGTTGTATGAATATTTTTCACAGTATGAATATCTTAAGACCTTCATAGATACTTACTGTAGATTGTCAAATTGCTGTTACTTAAAAAAACCCAAATGTGATAGCAGTTCATAATGGGGGCACTGCTGTCTCAATCACAGTACAGCAACCACTGTGCGGCACAAAAGAGGTGAGGCAGATATCTGCAGCAATTATTTTGGCTTTAACTATAATAAACTGTTGGGCAATTTGGTTGCTCCGTGTGCAGACCAAAATTTGGTTTTATAATGTTCTCTTATGAGCTCTGTGAGTTGAACACAAATGTGAGGCACCAAGTGCAAAGGTACACAGAGTACTTATTTATTTAAATGCCTGAGGAAAAATCTTCTTTCCTTAAACACCTGAACAGGCTTCTTTCCATTATCTTCATTTATATTGTAAATGTGAATATGGTATTCATCTCATTTGAACTCATAACCTCCTTTCTCATAATGTTTAACGACTCAGAATCCCAGCTCTACCACACAGATGCCCAGTAAAGTTTGCTTTTTCAGGGCAGACATTTTCAGCTACTCATGTATGGATTTCTTTCAAAGTCTGTCATTGTTCCTTTCAGAGTCTAGACAAGCTGATAAAACCTTGTCAAAGCTTAATGACTCCACATGACAAGTGAGCCTTTCCTTCTCTCCTCCCTATGCCTTATCATAATTCTGGTCTTTACTCCTTGATTATTCTGCACTTACATTCATATAAGATCTGATCTGTACACTTTCATAGACTAAGTGAAGGAATTTTTTATTTTGCTTGTCCTTATGTGCATTTATCCCTGTCCATTAAATTATTGTGTATTTCTGTTCATATTAAACAAACAATTTTTCTGTGAATGTGCCCTGAAACATCTGAACATAAGTGCCTCCTTCAGACTGGCAGACTATGAATTTTGCTTACCTTTGCTTGATGTATATGTTTTTACCCATTCTTGTACCTTGTCCTTGAGTGCACTTTTTTCTTTCTTTTTCACCTATTCAATTTCAGATTTTAATCTCCTTCCATTAGATCTCTGGAATCTTCTTAATTTGTTTGGGCACTCCAATAACTTTATTTTCTTTAAAATCTTATTTCAAAATCCCAATCCAGGCCCACGGTCTTCATTTACTGCTTTTACTTCATATTGCAATAAGCAAAACTGGAAGGATATGAAATAGCTATCCCGTGTCTTCACAGCAAGGCCGTTATTTTGGATTCACTATTCCAGCATCCCTTTAAACCTCATTCTTAGAGGAGTAAGGGACATTTCAGAATAGCTACCACCAGCTATAGCTCTGTGTAGACAGCGCCAAATGATGAAATAAGCTATTTGGAAATAGCATCAAAATAAGATTTGCAATTTGCATAGCTCAAATTGCATATCTTATTTTCAGTTATGGTGCAGTGTAGATGCAACCTGAGGCTATGTCTAGGCTGCAGGCTTCTTTCGGAAGAACTTTTTTTTGGAAGAGATCTTCCAAAAAAACTTATTCCGAAAGAGAGTGTCCACACACAAAAGCGCATTGAAAAAATGATCTGCTTTTTCTACCGACAGCATCCATTCAGTGTGGACGCTATCTTGCGTTTAAGATGTGATTACTATGGATGGAGTGGCCACCAGAGCACCTGTGCTTTTTTCCTTTTCCCTCTTCTTTTGAAAGAACTCCCATTTCCCCATCCACACATGCCTTTTTTCCGAAAGAGCTTTTTCAGAAAAAAGCTTCTTCCTCATAGAAAGAGGAGTACCAATGCCGGAAAAAACTCTCTGTTTTTTCAATTTACTTTCAGAAGAACATGATTGTGGTGTGGATGTAACTCAAGTTTTGTCAGAAAAATAGTCATTTTTCTGACAAAATTCTGTAGTGTAGGCATACCCTAAGGCTATGTCTACGCTCACGGCTTCTTGCGGCAAAAATATGCAAATGAGGCTAAGAATGGAATATCACTGAGCCTCATTTTCCTACCTAATGAGCTGCCATTTTTGCAGAAGAGCTCTTGCGCCAGAAGGAGATGTCTAGACTGTTCCTTCTTGTGCAAGAAAACCCCTCTTGCGCAATGCCGTTATTTTTTGAGGAGTAATGTTAGTTCGAACCATGGGGTTTGGTTCGAACTAACGCGTCCTGGCGCGCACTTTAACTTTTGGAACAGCTGTTGAGTGGAGTAATGCGCCGGCGAGATCATGCTAATGAAGCGCGGGATATTTAAATCCCCGCTTCATTAGCAATTTTGGTCATCTACATTTGCATCCCTAGTTTGAACTACGGTGCAAGTGTAGACGTACCCTAACTGGCGTAATGGCATTGAGCAAGAAGGGTTTTCTTGCACAAGAAGGTGCAGTGTAGACATCTCCTTCTGGCGCAAGAGCATCTTCTGCAAAATGGCGGCTCATTAGGTATGCAAATGAGGGTCGGCAAAATTCCATGGTTAGCCTCATTTGCATATTTCTGCTGCAAGAAGCCGCAAGTGTAGACATAGCCTAAGAGAGCATAGTCTCTGATCTTCTCCTCTGAAGTTGATGGTAAAACTTTCCAGGATCAGGCCACAAAATGCTAATTCTACATGCCCCTTTCCTCTATGAGACACAGGCTAATCCTTATGTGGCAATCTCATAATTTCCCCCAGTATCTCTGGCTTGTTTTGGAAGTTCAGAGCTTTCATTCTAAGTGTGTATGGTGCCTAGCACCATGGTGTCTTATGGTGAGATTTGACCAGGACCTGAAGGCATCCCTGCAGTAACTATTAAAAACTATTAAACTAGAATAGGCATATAATTTCTTAAACTCAGTTGCAGATTTATTTTTTTTTAGTGTTTTGGGCTTGAAGTCTCCTGTCTCAGATGTATTGTTTGTTTGGTTTCCTACTTTTCTTTGTTCTTTTAATGCTGCAGGTATAGGGAGGGTAGCTGATCAAGAAGAGGTGGGAAGTGTTAAACTCTTGTCAGACTTGGAAAAAGCTTTTCTTAGTATTAAAATTACTTGTTCCTCTGTCTCTAGAATATACAAAAGAAAAGTTTCAGTCAAGACAGAGTTTTAAAATGACATTAATTGTTTTATAGCTTAGAAAAAAGAGATAAGTATTTGCAGAGGCAAAGGAAAAAATTGGCAGGGTCTGATATCAAAAGGTTTTCAGTATTAAGCCTCAAGAGGGGAACACAAAAATATATTGCTAGAGCATAGAAGGCACTATTCTGGTTACACATCATTAATCCTGATAAAGACCAACAATATGGAAGGGTTGCAGGCTAGCTGGAATAATGTAAAATTTGTTAGAGTTTTCCTGCAGAAGTAGTTCAGTAGCAGCTTATGGATGAATACATTTTCCCAGATCACAAGAATCCATCTTCCTTTGTTTACAAAAGGTGACTTTTGGGTGTGTCCTTTCTTTTCAAATTACAGTTTGTGGTATAGTTTTGTTTAGATAGGTTTTTGATTCCTTCTACCCACAGTGCAAACATGGGGCAATTGTTAATCCCCATAGGAACAGCAGGAACACAGTAAGAAAGTGTACATATACCATTAATATGAATTGTGTAATATGGTAGGAAACTATATACAATCCATATTAAAGCTTTCCAGTGTTCCAGTATGCACAGTGCCTGTAGGAATGCACACCATTCTACTGCTAGTACTGATTACCCTGCATGTGCAGAAAGATTTTGTAGAAAGCAGGTGTTAACATGGCAGAGTAGCCCTTGTATTTCAGCAAACCAAACAGCTGTTTCTGACTGCAGTGGGAACAAGACAGCCTCTTTTGTGACTGTAAAAGCTCTTGATAGCTCTTTACTCCATTGCTCCTTTATGAGAAGAACTAGACAATACTCAACTTAAGTTTAGTTTTAAAAAATTGCTGAAGAGTATGTCATTTCATTTTTAGCTTGAGCTTTTCCGATACTATTTTTGTGTTATACATAGAAAGAAATTGGCTTAGAACTGAAATTAACCTAAAAGAATGAATTGTGGATGAAGGATTCTACTTAATAGTTGTACATAGTTGAGTCAGTAAATGACCTCTAAGTGTGTCTTTGTCCTACAAGAGACCGATATAACCTGACTTAACTGCATTTTGAATAAAAGCCTTTAATAATTGCATTTTTCTAGTTACATGTATGTCCCCATCAGATCCTGAAATAAACTCCATTTAAATATTTTTTAAATACTAGACCTGCCTCTAAAATATATGGGTCATATTCTGTTCTTTAACAATTCATAGAAAAGGGGAATGATGTTGCAGGAAAAGAGATAAATATGAGGACAGAAAAATGTGTATTTTTAATGGCACGCACAAGGACCAAATTCTTATGCCATTTCAGAATTTGGCCCATTGTCTACATCTTGCAGGTGATATTAGCAAGTCCCTATTACGGGCCATGTATTGCTTTTAATTTCTGTTTTTCAATAGATTTTTCACATCAGGTCAAAATGGGGAAACACACAACAAGAGGAAATGTAGCTATTAAAGGTTTTTATTCACACAGTCTTTATGCCAGTTATGTTTATGTCTTATAGACAAAACAAACAAAATCAAAAACACTGAACGGTCATTTACTGACTGAAAAGCGTGTGATCGAAAATATAATCCTTAGTGAATAATTCTTTTCTTAGACTCTGTTTGTTGGTGATTTTCTTTTTTCTATCAGAAGGCCTTTTCTACACTGGAGTTGCTAGGTAGTGTATGTGTATCTGTACTTTGCAATCAAAAGCAAGCTGTGTCCATGCTGCAGTGTGTAGCTACTAGCTATCGTGAAAGACTCCAGCAGGAGGAGGCAGTTGGAAAAGGCTCTGTCATAGCATTTCTTTACAGTATCTCCCCTCGCCTTCCACCCACATCATAGCCTTTGACCACTAAGTCCAAGGAAAGAGTCAGGTAGCTCCCTGTAGTGGGGAAAGACTCCAGCTCCCACAAATTTTACCCTCTGGCTTTTTCTGATAATGGAGCTTTTCCCTAGACAGGGGTGAAACTCTGGTAGTGGGAATCAGCATGTTACTAGATTGCTAAAGATAGTACTGTCAATGGGGAAAGCACTGCTTGGGCATGTAGAGGGTTGTGTAGGATATTCAGCCTAAGGTTCTGTTCTACATTTACTCTACTCTCATAAACAACATGTCACCATCTACATGGCTATATATACCTATGCTTGCTAGATGTGTACTGCCTGTACCCTACATGCTCTCTTTATTTACATATATTTTGAGATAAAAAGCAGAGCAACATGATTCTGCTGCTCCTGTATTTAAAAAGAGGAAGTCTGCCAATGTGGAGGGAAATGGTTATAAATGTCTTTCATTGCAGAGGGTACAAAAAGAGTGTTTGAAGCTGGGTAACAGATTTAAATTTCTTGCTTTTCAACTTGAAATTCATTGCTGACATACTTTGGGGGAAAAGTACAGTCAATACAGTAGAATTTTGTAAATATAGTGTTTATATTAAAATATCATTTTCCATTGAACTCTTGCAGAAGCATAAGTACAGTTTTTTGAAAAATTGAAATTACCTGGTATAATGCCTTTAAACATTTAAGACTCAGTCATGGTCTTTGATATGCAGGTGCACACTGCTGCCTATCGAGGTAAAACACCAGCCACCTGCGTAACTACATGTGTTGTTTTTTTTTAAATTGTTTTTTTAAAGCAGACTCTCAATGATTTCTGTTTATGCACAATATCAGAGGAAAGGATCAAGACATTAATTGGACTCCTTACCAATCTTTCGTATGGGATTATCTACACACGGAGCTATTCAGAAATAGCTAATCCTGTATAATTCTCTTCCTCCACAAGTGAATGCTTCTCTTTTTCCAGAGTAAGAGCACCTTGCTCCTACTATGTTTAATCCAAGTGGTGGATACACAAGCCAAGTGAGTTATTGTAAAGAACAAGGTAGTTTGGTTAAGCTAAAACATCCAGGTGGGTAAGATAAAAAGGGACAAATGGTGCCCTTATCCCGGAATACAAATGTTCATACATGGAGCTAATCAAGATTAGCTGTTCCTGAAAAACACTGCATGTTGGTACTAAATATCTAGGCTCATGATTCTCAGGTGATGTAAATCAGTGTAGCTCTATTGATTTAAGTTCATGCTTAAGTGCTTGGTTGAATCTGTGACTAGAATTGCTTATTTGGCTAAGCAACTTGTTTTCCTTTATTGTGATGGAGTTAGACTTTTAGCTTCTCCTTTCTCTCTTTTTAAAGTTTCATCAATTAACTTTCTCCATGAGATAAATATCAGGAATACATGAATGTGACGTTATTACAAATAATGAAGTTATAAAATTTTAGTTGAACAGACTTTAGACATGGAGTTAGATTTCAGGGCAGGGAAGGTGCAGAGAAAAAGAATGGACAATTTTATCACCTGGAAATCATTTATTTTTTTCATGAAAACTACAGTGAGGCTGATTTACTTTCTGGTTAAGCATCACATAAAGCATCTTGTTCATATGTTCCCTTTTTGTTGTATTTTGTATAATTGGCCTTAATTATTAGCCATTTTAATGTTAATGAAATGTTACTGAGCTATAGAATTACTTGGTCCTTTTCCAAGGCCTGATCTAAAGCCTATTGGAGGATAGTGGGGGAGATACCTTTAAAGTGTTTGACTTCTTGGATAAAATAAAGATAACTGAATGTCTGTAATATATGACGTATTTCATTACTTTAGTTCTACTTTCCAAATGCCAAAAAAGTTCTTCTTGGCAGTGAATTTTTACACACGGTATTTATCATAATGTGAAAAAGATTTCAAGTTTTAACAATGTTTTCACTGTTAAACAGGTTACAAGGAAGATGTCTTTTCCCCATAAAATAAAGCCCAATTCAGAAAAAACAAACAAACCCTTAAACATATTAACCGTAATTTCTTTGGTGGTTGTGACCTAATAGACCTATTTAGGTTCTTTGTTATTGCTTCTAATAAGAACAACATAAGAACAGCCATGCTGGGTCATATGAAAAGTCCATTTGCCCAGTATCCTGGCTTCTGTCAGTGGCTAATGCCAGGTCCCCCAAAGGGAAATAACAGAACAGGTAATCATCAACTGATCCTGTTGCCCATTTCCAGCTTCTAACATAGAAACTAGGACCACCATTTCTACCCATAATGGTAATAAGTATTGATGGACCTATCCTCCATGAATGTATCTAGTTCTTTTTTGAACACTGTTAAAGTCCTCATCTTTACAACATCCTCTGGCAAGGAATTCTATAGGTTGTGCATTTTGTGAAAAATAATTCCTTCTATTTTTAAAAAATCTGCTAATTTCATGTGGTGACCTTAGTTCTTGTGTTATGGGAACAAGTAAATAGCTTTGTCATGTTTTGCACACCTCTATCATAGACCACCCCCCTCCCCACACACACACAATTAATCTTGTCCTTTTCTAAGATGAAATGTCCAAGTCTTATTAATCTCTCCTCGTGGCAGCCTTTCAATACCAGTAATAATTTTTGTTGTCCTTTTCTGAACTTTTTCCAATGTTAAGATATCTTTCTTGAGATAAGGTGACTGCATATGTATGCAGTATTCAAGATGGGGGCATATAATGGTTTTATAGATGCAATAAGATATTCTCTGAGGAATATGACTAGTTATCGCTCTCCTTTTTTAAAACTGACCATCTATTTCTACCCTTTGTTTAACTAGTTATCAGTCCATGAGAGGACCTTTCCTTCTATCCCATGACAGCTCACTCTGCTTAAGAGTCTTTGGTGAGGGATAACGCTTTCTGGAAATCTAAGTACATTATAGCCACTGGATTCCCCTTGTCCACATGCTTGTTGATTGTCTCAAAGAATTCTAGTAGATTGATGAGGCATGACTTTCCTTTACAGAAACCATGTTGATTTTCCCCCAGCAAATTATGTTCAGCTATGTGTCTGACAATTCTGTTCTTTATTATAGTTTCAACTAATTTGCCTAGTACTGAAGTTAGACTTATTAGCCTGTAATTGCCAAGATCAACTATAAAGCCCCCTTTTAAAAAAAATGGTGTCACATTAGCTATCTTCCAGTCATTTGCTACAGGAGAACATAAGAACATAAGAATGGCTGTACTGGGTCAGACCAAAGGTCCATCTAGCCCAGTAGCCTGTCTGCCGACAGTGGCCAGCATCAGGTGTTCCGGAGGGGGTGGAGCAAAGACAATGATCAAGCGATTTGTCACCTGCCATCCCTCTCCAGCCTCTGACAAACAGAGGCCAAGGACACCATTTTATCCCCTGGCTAATAGCCTTTTATGAACCTAACCTCCATGATTTTATCTAGCTTCTCTTTAAACTCTGTTATAGTTCTAGCCTTCACAGCCTCCTCTGGTAAGGAGTTCCACAGGTTGACTATGCGCTGTGTGAAGAAGAACTTTCTCTTATTTGTTTTAAACCTGCTACCCATTAATTTCATTTGGTGTCCTCTAGTCCTTATATTATGGGAACTAATGAATAACTTCTCTTTATTCACCCTTTCCACCCCACTCATGATTTTATATACCTCTATCATATCCCCCCCCCTCAGTTTCCTCTTTTCCAAACTGAACATATAAAGGTTAAGTTATAAATCACAGTTAGTAGTTCCACAATTTCACTGTTGATTTTTTTCAGACTGTTGTGTGAACGCCATCTGGTCCCGGTGACTTGTAACTGTTAAGTTATCAATTTATTCCAAAACCTTCTCTAATGACACGTCGATCTGGGACAGTTCCTCAGATTTGTCACTTAAAAAGAATGACTCAGGTTTGGGACTCTCCCTTGCATCTTCAGTTCTGAAAACCAATGCAAAGAGTTCATTTAGTTTCTCCACAAAGAGTTTATTGTCTGCTAGTGCTTCTTTAGCATCTTTGTTGCCCAGTGGCCTCACTGGCTGTTTAGCAGACTTCCTGCTTCTGATGTACTAACAAAAATTTTTACTATTACTTTTTGAGCTCTTACTTTTTACTTGTTTGGTATGTACAGTGACAGTTTTTGTCTTCAAATCATTTTATAAGACATTAACTAAATAATAATTTAAAAATCACTTATTCATATCTCCTATTTGCTTGTTGGAACCCCTATGGTTATACTCAGGGGATTTTTTTTTCCAGTATGAAAAATTAGAATAGGTATTGACACTTGTAATGTACTTATCTAGTCAAGCCAAATTTGTCCATACGTTTTCTTATATCTGATGATCCAAATGACAACAAGAAGTCTTGTCCAAGAAGAGCATTCTAGAAGGGAGGGAAATCATATGGACAAACCTCTGCAACATTTCCGTATAACCATGTATCATTTTCATATATGGATGAGAAGCAGCGAGGGATCCTGTGGCACCTTATAGACTAACCGAAGTGTTTGGAG
>CM057845.1:150426637-150486005 GCA_030068395.1 Apalone spinifera
CTCCAAACACTTCGGTTAGTCTATAAGGTGCCACAGGATCCCTCGCTGCTTCTCCAGATTCAGACTAACACGGCTACCCCTCTGATATATGGATGAATCTCTGTAACATTTCCATATAACCATGTATCATTCTCATATAACTTTGTATTAAGAGAAACTTTATAAGTCTTTATATAGATAGATGTTGTATAGATCTTTGCTTCTTATAGACCATAGAAACTTTGTATTAAGCCCTTTTTGTTATAGGGCTTAGGAATAGGAAAATGCCTTTTTCTAGGAGTAGAATAGATCTCTCCCCTTTCATTGATTGCCCTGTTGAAATGAATGAGGTGTGAATGGAGAAGCCTTGAGAGGTGAGCACCTCCAGCAGCATTTGCAAGGGTGGAGAGGATCTGGGAGCCAGATCCAAAGACAACAAGACTTGTGAAGTGAACTCATTGAAAAGAAGATTGGACATATAGATGGCCTTGGGAGTCAAGCAGCCAGTGTCTCCCCTTGGAAGGACCCTCTTTGAAGCAGCATTAAAAAAGGCCAGGTAATGACTAACTGGCTGAATGAAGGGGTTAAAAATATGAGGCATGTTGCAGAGGGACCCCGGGTTTTCATCTTGTCAATATGGGAGCCTCGATCCGGATTGGCAGAAGCCCGGCTCCACCCCTCCCCCATCTGACTTATCTGGTCAGTGTAGTTATGGGAAGCAAGACGTGTGTGTGAGAGAGAGTGCATGAATGTAATGTATCATATGCATATGATAAAGTATTGATTGATCTATGTATGTTCAATAAATGTGGAGTGTTGCTTTAACCCCTGAAAAAGATCCCGGGTGCTTCTTTTAAGCACAACAATCAGCTATCTTCAAGAATGAGAAAACAGAGAGATTATAACGTTTGAGTATAGAACATATTTAGAAAATGTAGAAGTAAAACGTCTGACATTGTTCAGGTAATTTGGAAAACACTTTTTTTTTCAGATTGTTCTAATACATTGCATCAAGTTTAAAAAATGGACACGCTGGGCTTTTCCTTAAGTTATGGAATATTTCATACACTAATTTGCCTGCAGAGCCATTTCTGATTCTGTGTCTTATGTTCTGAAAATATCATGCTTAAGGGCACTGTCAAAGTTCAGCAAGCATTTTTTTTTAAATACGGATGTATTCTGTTTTCCTCCTTCATCAGAGGTGGTGACCATTGGCAGAGATGGGAAGGGCCAGTGTTCTAAGGTGGTACTAAGAAGTCTCTTTATCAAGTGCTTGGCTGTCTGGTTCTTGTTCACTTGCTTCCAATCTAATGACCATATTCAGGGGTGTGAAGTAATTTTCTATCAGATTACATTAACAGAGACTCCCCCTTCTCCTCCCCCCCCCCCCCCCCCCCCCCCCCCACACACACACTTTCTTCTACAGAAATGTACAGTTTCCTTGCTGAGTATATAGTAGAATAATGGAATACTAGGGTTGGAAGTGATCTTGGAAGGCTGTGCTCAGAGCAGAACCAACTCCAACTAAATCATCCCAGACAGAACTGGCCTTGAAAACATCTACAATCTCCTTAGCCAATACATTGAAGACTTCACCACCCTTCTAGTGAAATAGTTTTTCCTAGTATACAACCTAGAAAGCCCACACTGCAACTTGAGGCCATTTCTTATTGTTCTGTCATCTGCCACCACTGAGAATAGCCTAGCTCCATCCTCTTTGGACCCCACCCTCGTTCAGGGAGCTGAAGACTTCAGTCAAATCCTCCCTCCCATCACTCTTCTCTTTTACAGACTAAATAAGCCCAGTTCCCTCAACTTCTCTTCATAAGTAATGCATCCCAGCCCCCTAATCATTTTTGTTGCCCTCCAATGGACTCTCTCCAATTTGTCCATATCCTTTCTACACTGGGGGTTCCAAAACTGGACAAAATACTTCTGATGTGGCCTCACCAGTGCCAAATGGAGTAGAATAATCACTTCCTACAGTCTGCTGGCAATGTTCTTACTAATGCAGCCCAATATGTTGTTAGCTGTCTTGGCAGTAGAGGCACACTGTTGACTCATATCCAGCTTCTCATCTACTGTAATCCCTAGATCCTTTTTCTGCGGAACTGCTGCTTAGTCAGTCGGTCCCAGCCTGTAGCAGTGCTTGGGATTCTTCTCTCCAAAATGAAGGATTCTGCTTGTGTCGTTGAAACTCCGATTTCTTTTAGCCCAATTCTCCAATTTATCTAGGTTACTCTGGACCCTATCTCTACCCTTCAGTATATCTACCTCTCCCCTTCTAGCTTCGTTTTATTAGCAAACTTGCTGAGGGTGCAATCTGCCCCATCATCCAGAGTATTAATGGAGATATGAAACAAAAATGGCTCTAGGACAGAGCCCTGGTGTACTCTGCTTGATATCAGTTGCCACCTAAACATTAAGCCATTGATCATTTCACTATCCTTTGAGCCTGACGATATACTCAGCTTTCTGTCCACCTTATAGTTCATTCATCCAGGCCAGTCTTGTTTAACTTGCTTGGAAGAACAGTGTGGGAGATGATGTGAAAAGCTTTTCTAAAGTCAAGATATACCACATTGATCACTTTCCCCATATCCACAGAGCCCATTATCATAGAAAGCAACAGGCTGGTCAGGCATGACTTGTTGTTGGAGGATCAATGTTGACTGTTACTGATCACTTATCTCACTTAATTTATTCCCTGTCATTAAAGGGTTCGTAGGCAGTGGTTCTCCTCAATACTATCTAATTCTTGCCTGTTGCATACAACAGTTGTGTCTTCTGAAGAGTTGAATACTTTGGTCTAATTCTTTTGCAGGGATGGCTGGCACTAATAGCATGTGATATACAAGAGGTCAAACTAGATCATCTAGTGATCCTTTCTGGCCTTTAACTATGACACTGTGTTTCAAGTTGGGTCTAACTTATGAATGTGCTGACAAACTGATGAGTGTCAGTGGAAGTGTCTTGGCTTTTCCAAGAAGAATGAAATAAATGTTTTACAAGGTAAAGCTAAATTGTGGCCATTGTGTAAATTGTTTTCCACTACTTAGCTATTGCACAGGAGTTTTTAATAATTCCATTTGACAAAAATAAGACAGTCTTGCTCAGTTAGCTAGTGACCATCCTACATTCAAAACAAGTGAATACCAGATAAGATCCTTGAGCCAGGTTGGGTCTTCACTTACTCAGATTACCTTTGGTGTAATTATATTAACCCTTACACTGGTCTGTGGAGGACAAAGGATAATTTTATTCACTTCAGAGTAGGAAAACCATAATCTACAATACATAAGAACAGAGATATTATATTATACCAAAGATTCATCTAGCCCAGCATCAGATCTTCTGGCAGTGACTAATGCCAGGTGTCTCTGAGGAAATGAACAGACTAGGTAATCATTAAGTGATGCATCTGCTGTCACCCATTCCCAGTTTCTGGCTAACAGAGGCTAGGAACCCCATCCCTGCCCATTCTAGTTAAAAGGCAATGATGGACTTATCCTCCATGAATTTATTTAGATTTTTTTTAACTCTGTCATAGTCTTTGCTTTCACAACATCCTCTGGCAAAGAGTTCCACAGGTTGACTCTGGATGGTGTGGAAAAAAACTCTTCCTTTTATTTGTTTTAAATGTTCTGCCTATTCATTTCATTTAGTGAAATTCAATGCCTTCTGTTGTAAGGTACTGGAAAGCTGTGTCCTAGTTACAGAATGTTACACTTTTCTAGTATAACAACATCTTTGTTACCAAAAAGAATTTTATACACAATGTACTTTACTTATTATTGTACACTTGAGTCATTTTTAGGAGAGTGTTTATTAGGTTACATGTTATTTACAACTTGCATTTAATAAATATCAGCCATCAGAATGAACCTCATTTTCTTCTTTCCTCATTGTATAGGAGTGGGCAAGCAAATGTGCTTAATTGTGTTTTCATCTGAGCTACTAGAAACTGCGCCAGATTGTTAGACATGGAAGACTGCTTAATATCAGTTTTGTCCCCAACAGGGGTCTCTAAAGACCTGGTTGCCAGGAAACACAGAGCCAAAGGTACCTCTACAGACAGTAACACTGGATGGTTGTTTTCTGTGGAATTCTCCAGATCTTTAATTGCTCAGAGAAGTCAGTGATAGTCTGCTTATCTATTCTCATCTATGCAGAGTTGCTTGTTTTTTTCACCCTTTTTATTCTTTCAGCTTCATGAAGCATTTGCACTGCTCTGCTGGGCACTTGATAATCAATTCTCTTATTTCTATTGTCCTGCAATAATTTATGCAGTGTATCCAATTAATATGCACCCTATTAAAATCTCCTAAAGTGAAACTGTTTCACTTTCTTTGAACTTTTATTTGAAATCCCAAGCTCATTTAAAATTGAATGAATCATTCCTCCTTGATCAACTGTAGATTCTTGTTGAAATTTGAATATTGTATATTGGAGCCATCCACAGATTTTTTTGACAGCTTGAGTACATTTCCAGATGGTGTGTAATCACCATTCCTTTTAAAATCTGTTTTTATAATGGTGATAATTAAGAATTATTTTCTGGGTCTGAATAGACGATAGACACAAATTGCAAATTGGTCAAGAAAATAGTTGGCAACAAAGGTGTGAGCTAAAATCTATTTTAGTAGGACCGGAACAGAGTCATATGCTACCTGTAGCAGAAACAGAAACATGCTAATTAGCTGCTTTTGGGAGCAGAATAACTCTGATTTAGATGTTTTCACTGATATATGAGCAAAAACATTATTTGGTGGTCTGGTAAAACATTCATCAAATAAAGTTCAGCATCTATGAAATGCTATTTTCACCAGTAAAATGACTCTTTGCATAATGTTGAGTGCTATACAAGCATTTTTTTTTCTCAAAATAGCAAAAAGCAATAGTCAAAGCCTTTTGGAAATGTAATTAACGTTAGCATGATTCATTTACAAGAAAAGTGCTTGAATGTTCTTGGGTTTTCCCAAGCTTTCTAAATATTGATACCAAGCATCATATTTATTCAATCAGACTCATAGTTATTAATTATAGAGCTGTAATTAAGCTTGGTACTTAATTGTAAAATATTATTTTCAGGTACTTAATGAATTAAAGTACTTAGCTATTTGCATACAAAAAAAGTGTTTTAAAAAAATAACCACTCCAAATTATAGCTGTCCACTTCATCTGAAACTATTGTGATTTTGCAACATGGTATCCATTCTAAATTTATTCTGTTTGGCTGCGTCTAGATTGGCAAGACTTTGCGCAAATACTTTTAACGGAAATACTTTTAACAGAAAATACTTTTAACGGAAAAGTTTTTCCGTTAAAAGTATTTGCACGAGAGAGCGTCTATACTGGCATGTGCCTTTGCGCAAAAGATTTGCTTTTGTGCAAAAGCATCCGTGCCCAGTGTAGATGCTCTCTTGCGCAAGAAAGCTCCAATGGCCATTTTAGCCATCGGGCTTTCTTGCGCAAGAAGTAAACGTGGCTGTCTACACTGGCCCTCTTGCGCAAGAGTACTTGCTCAAGAGGGCTTATCAGCGAGCAGGAGCGTCGGAGTATTTGCGCAAGAACCACTGATTTTGTACATTACAAAGTCAGTGTTCTTGTGCAAATACAAGCGGCCAGTGTAGACAGGCAGCAAGATTTTGCGCAAAAGCATGCCAGTCTAGACGCAGCCTTTATGTTTCTGTTGCTGACTCAACATATGACCAGCTGCACCATTTTACACAAAGCGGAAGGAACATCTAATGCAGGAGTAGAGGTAGGTTTACTGTGTAACATCTAGTTTGGAATTACACTTCCCACATGCCCTTTCTACACTGGACTGGACTGAGTGCTCTCAAGGGTCCTCAGTACTAAGCCTATTGTAACTATTGGCCCACTGAATATAGCTCTTTTTATTGTCATATGGATTGTGATGGTGATGACACCGCTAGGAACAATGGAGATCCCATAAGAGACCAAGAAGGCCAAGAAGTGATTCTGCACTTATTCATGGAGGAACAGGTTGCACAGGATATAGGTGAAGATACACGCTACGGACCAGCTCCTGACCAGGGACTGGAATCCTAGGCAGGCAAGCTACAAAACAAAGAAACCCCCACCTTTTTATAGAGACAAGATTGTATTGTTAAATGTATGGTCTTTGGAAGTTGTGTGCAAATAATTTTCTTCCATGAATAACATGTCACACATTGCTTGCTTTGTTTATATGAGAAACCACACTACTGATCATACCATCCCCATCTCTCTTTCTACCTTCACCTCTACCAACCAACTTTTGCTACATCTGACCCCAAATGGATCTTGATCAAAGAAAATGTCTTACATACTCTGAAGAATTTTGAGTACAGGGTATGAGTATGTTTTGCTGTGCAGAACTTGTTGTTTAGAAACTTAGAAAAATATAATTCAGTGTTCCTCTGTATGAGTAAATTTCACAATATATTGTAGGTGTGTGTGTGTCCACATGGAAAGGTATAGTCCAGTCGCTAGTTGGATCATAGCTCTGGTTTAGAAGCATAGACTTACCAAGTGTCAACAAGTTGTAGACCATGAAGATTAGAAAGCTTGTCAAGTTGCAATTTATGCCTATCTCTATCCATTTCAAGTCAGGCAGGCAGACCTAGTGGCAGGGAACATAGAACAGAAGAGGATGGTTTGATAGCCCTGGTCTACACTAGGAATTTATTTCAAAATAACCCCCCTTAGGTCAAATTTTTAGCAGAGTGTCCACACTATAGCTGTGTCTAGACTACATCCCTTTTCTTGAAAAAGGGATATAAATTAGACACTTCGAATTTGCAGATGAAGCCAGGATTTAAATTTCCCATGCTTCATTTGTATAATGGCGGCTGCTTTTTTTGTTGTTGTTGTTTTTTTAAATGGGGCTTTTCAATAGAAAAACAGCAGTTTAGATGGGGACCTCTCGAAAATAAAACCCTTTTTTGAAAGAGCCCATACTCCTCAAAAAATGAGATTTACAAGATCATTTGGAAAAGGGTTTTATTTTTGAAAGATCCCTGTCTAAACTGCCATTTTTCTATCAAAGAGCCCCGTTTTGGAAAAAACCGCGGCCAGCATTATGCAAATGAAGCACAGGAAATTTAATCCCAGCTTCATCTGCAATTTCCAAGTGTCTAATTTAAATCCCTTTTTTTGCGAAAAGGGATGTAGTCTAGACACAGCCTATCAAGCCCATTATTTCAAAATAATGGGGCACTTTTTTTGAAATCTGTACTCCTGCTTTTCTCGGGGAATAATGCTAATTTTGAAATAATTACTTTGAAATAGCATTACTGTGGATACTCCGGTCCTGCTATTTCAGAATAATTATTCCCCAGAGTAATTAGAACTAATTGCTCCCCAGTGCTTCCTGGGGCTCTAAGTTGAGGTATTGTGTCTACATTAATGGAGCCTGCCTTGGACTAATTTCAAGGCCTCCCTGTAGCAGGGACACACTATTTCAATTTTGTAAAATCGAGAATTAAATTGAACTGAATTATTTTGAAATAATTTCCCAGTGTAGACATGCCCATAATGAATGGATTTAAAGTTCCAGTTAGCATAGCTTCATGCTACTTTCTCAGCAAGAACTGTGATGGTCTATGATCTTTAAAAAGTTCTTCTTTTTTACTGGTAGGCAGGCTACTTGTCAAGGTCATTGGAGTGGGGGGAAATCAGGGTCATTGGAGGGTCATTGGAGTGGGGGGAAATCAGTAACTCTCTTTTAGGGTGAAACCACTATGTTTTGGCTTAGGCTTTTAACAATTTTCATCGTTATTGGGATTTTTTTTTTGCAACCCCTTTCAGCAAGTTTATCACACAGCATGAATTTTGGTGGTCTTTGAGGTTTACTGGAATTGTAAAACTGGGTCACCTTGGTGGGTCACCAAACACATCTATTCACTTACATGTTGTGTGGTGACCATTCACTATTCTCCTTGGCATGGATTGATGCACTACTGCATTGAAAAACCACATCTTTTTTCCCATTTGTGTACTCCAAAGACATTTATATCCTCAATATCAGTGGTTCTCCAAGCGTGGTCATGCAGTGTAGACTGTTTTGCAGATGAGCTGCAGGCTTGGAGCTCATTTCCCCCCTCACAGGAGGGAGCTTGCATGGCACTCCAGTCCCGCACATCCCCCTTCTCGCATGATTGAAGAGCCAGTGCTGGCTTCCCACTGGGGATGAGGGGGGGGGGGGTGAGCCAGATGAGTTCCAGCTTGTGGAGGATCTCGAGCCCCCAACCCACTCCTGCACTCGCAGCCCACTCCTACACCCATTTTGTCATCATGGGTGGATGGCTGGTGGTCCACAGAAAGATTTGCATTGAGCTGGGAGGGCCACAGGCCAAAATGTTTGAGAACCATTGCTCTGTACATTGTCCAGCCCTAAGGAAAGGAAGAACTAGTAATTTAGCCCAGCAGAGTTGTCCCCTCCCCAAATCCATGCACAATGGTGAAATTAGTGAAAAAAATATTATATGTATTTCACCATTCCATGTGTCTAGTCCTTACACATAGAAAATTATAGTCTTCTAAGAGTCTGGGAATGGAATGGAGGCACAATTAGATTCTTTATGTTTAAAAGTAGCAAAATGCAGCCCTCCGCCCACATAGTATCTTTTGTGGGAGGATATCACATAGACTTTCTGAAGTTATTTCATGACTTCATACACACACAATTTACCTGGTGGGGGGGAAAAACCCATACATATTTGTGCCTTCCCTTCCCTTGTCTGATTTATTAAAAGCCTCCAGCCCTTCAGTTTTGGCCTTCTATCTACTGTGTGATACAGAACAGAAACAGGCAAATGAGGACATAAACAACCTCAAGCACAGATAAAATGTACATGCAAGAAAACACAATGGCTGCATCTAAAGTGGCAAGTTTTTCCGCAAAAGCAGCTGCTTTTGCGGAAAAACTTGCCAGCTGTCTACACTGGCCGCTTGAATTTGTGCAAGAACACTGGCAATCTGATGTAAGATTGTCAGTGTTCTTCCGCAAATACTATGCTGCTCCCGTTTGGGAAAAAGCCCTCTTGCACAAATGTATTTGCAGAAGAGGGCCAGTGTAGACAGCTCAGGACTGTTTTGCTCAAAAAAGCCCCGATGGCGAAAATGGCGATCGGGGCTTTCTTGCGCAAAACTGCGTCTAGACTGGCACGGATGCTTTTCCGCAAAAAGTGCTTTTGCACAAAAGCGTCCGTGCCAATCTAGACGCTCTTTTCCGCAAATGCATTTAACTGAAGCATTTGCGGAAAATCATGCCAGTCTAGACTCAGCCAATCTCACTAAAGGTTCCGCATAAATTAATTTAGTCCCAGGGTACCACTAGAACCCAAACTACAGCAGTCAGTTAATATCTAAGATTGTCCTTCACGGGCAATTGTGCTATATTCAGTTTCCAGGTGTGACTATCTTATACCTTTTGAATTTTCCTCTTAAATAAGTTTTTTAAAGAGAAAGTTTTCTGCTTGTGGAGAAATGAATAGTATAGCATAGACACACAGTAGGGAAAAAGAAAAAGCACAGATAACATATGAATAATATTCCAAAAAGCTAAGCCAGAAGGTTTTTTGTGTTTGTTTGTTTAGGTTGCAAAGTCAAGCACTCAGAAAGTAAGAAATGCCAGAACTGACATTGCCTTTACAAGCATAATCCAGCTTTGTTGTGTATATGCATTATGATACAGTCTTTAATTACATGATTCAGCACTATTTTCCCCCTCAGGATCCCAGCTTCTCTCAGACCACTTTCCTTAACTGTCAGATGGTTTTGAATAAATGCTGTTTCCTCCCAGAGTGAATATCAATTGAGGAGTGGTTGCCCTGATCCCAGTTTATAGTTTATCACTGTGTTAAACTGGTAATTGCCTGAGCTTCTTTGATGTTAAAAGTGTTGTATAAAAGGAAGTACTGCAGGGAAGGTTATCTCTCTTAAAGGTTTTCTCTGGCATCCATCACCTCCCAGGTTAAGAAATTGTCATAACCAGGTGTCTCTATTCATAGAATCTTCAGCTCAGCATTCTCCCTCCCTTGGAAGTTAGGAGTATACTGACTGATGTACATAACCCTGACATATAAAACTAACTTCTGTAAATATTTACATTTACATGTAGTATACATATAAACATAGTATTAGCCTGTGTCATAATGTACTGTACAACTGTAGTTTGAGATAAGAAGACAGCAAAAAAGGGATTATAATAAAAAAAATTGAGGTAAAGAGAGGACATTATTGTTTTGTGTCCCCTTAATTAAAAGGAATGATGTTTAATTCTCTTTTGCATGAAGTGCGTATAGGTTTTGACATATTGAAATTAGTCCATAGTAATTTTATGAGTACTATGCAGACATGGAATATAAAGTATAATTAGTTAAGGCACAGCAAAGTTTTCATATCTCTTTATAATTAGATTTGGGGTGGAGAATAAGTGTCAATAATGTTATGCAATCATAGTTGTCATGTCGTCGATTGGACGATCAGCTACGCCCCTCTCTACTAAGCACCAACAAATACACCACATCAGAGTCTTTGTGTGGGTTAACACCCCTTAGCACATTTGCAACTGAAAAGAATACAGCACAACTATCTGGGACCCACCATCTCTTCCGAATGGCCTCCCCCCCGCGAGGTCTTTAGTTTGCGTTGGGTTGCCCCCTCCCATGAATGATCACTCCGAATTTTGTTCCAAAAATTAGCATATCTCGCACCCGTGGAGCAGCAGGAGGTAGGGGGACCCGGGCCCTCCCTCACTCCAGATCCTGGCTCAGGGCCCAAAGAGTAGGGAAGCGATCCTTTGCTCGGTTGGTGGGGCTGCAGCTATGGGGTTGTTAGAGTGGAGTTCGGATTACTCCTTCCCTGGGCCGCTTCCTATCACCCACAAAGTCCTCACCATCTTGTCCACTGGTCGACGATGAAGCGTCCGCTCCCTGATGTTTCTCTCGGGCATCTCGGGGGTGGTGCAAAGTCTGCACATCATGGCTGCCATCCCTGGGGTCTCCCTTGGTTCGGGGCACCGCTCCATGTGCTCCCCGCCCTCCAGGGTTAGGCCAGACTGGCCAGCTGGTCCTCCTCTGCTCTGCGCTGCCTCTCCATCCTGCTCCCTTCATGGCTACCTCCCCCACTCCTGAGATGCTGGCCGGCACCACATAAGCATCTCTGCCGGGTGGACGTCCGAGCCAGGCAGCACTTTCAGCATGCCGCCCCCATTCCCTTTGCCCTGTGCCAGTTCCCCGACACCTGTGCAGCCCGCGGCCCGGGTGCACGCTCTGCAGCACTGCAGGGGCGGGGTCTTTTCACCTCAGAATGCTGCTCCTTCCCCCCTCCACAGTGTGGGGGTAGAGCGCCACCTCGCCGCGGGGCAGCTACACCCCGTCACAATAGTCATTGACCATTTTCTTTTGTTACTGAAGATTATCAGAGTTGTGATTAATTTTCAATTTTTTCTGTAGCTTCGTTTTTTTTTTCTTTATGATTAGTGAATTCTTTTAACTCTTGTGGTGAGCAGTGAGAAAAAGAAATCAAATGAATTAAAAAATCCCAGCCCTGCAATGGTTTTGGAACTCTGGGGAGCTTTGCAGAGCTCTGTCTACTCATCTGGTAGGAATTTTGGCCTAACACAGTGCTTCATTTAGATCTGAACACATACTCAAGTCTTCAAATGTATATATAATGTAACTTGATAGAATAAGACACATAATTTAGCATAACTGGCATTAAAAATCACTATAATTGAGTAATCAAAAACATATTCCATGCACATTAGTCTTTACTACAGCTGCACATATGACCTAACGCAAGGGCAAAACAAAACTTTTAAATTATTGTGCACCAGCATTATTTAAGGCCTTGATCCTATGAAGACCTATGCATTTTAGTAAGTCAATTGAAGTCAAAGGGTATCTGCTGAAGTTTAACATGTTGTTCATCTTCATGGGGGCAAGGCCTAAAATTCCCTTCATGAAAGTCTTATTTTCAACAAGATTGGGGATATTTTAAAAGTGTATAGTGCTAGAGGTAATGTAGGAGAAACCCACTGAAACCTTTTCAGGGAATATTGTAAGCCAATTTTTAAAATAATAGTTATATCAGAAGACAATCAAATTTTATCAGAAAAGTATCACGTTAATTTCAAACTCATCATCCCCACCAGAAGTGTGGGGGCTGGTCAGAAAGTATAAAAGCAGAGCCCTGCATCTCAACTGGGGCTTACCCATAAAAGGATCTAGATCTTCTTACCAGTGAGCAGAAACGCCAGCAGCGCTCATGGCTGAGTCAATACTAATTAAACAGTGGGAGGCCTGAGCTATGAACTATTTGCTTGATCCCCACCCTGAAAGCCAGGGTATCCTGTATCCAGCTGCTGATTCCCTGCACTCAGGCTAGGTACCTTACGATACGAATATGATAAAAATTTGCTAGTGAAATTAGTTTGTTCTATTTCCATATTACAGAGGAACCAGATGCAAATCTATAGTTAAAGCTGATTTCTATTTTGCATTTAAAACAGGGGTCCAAGATCTTTGTTTTTAAAATATGGAATATACATCCCAAACATGCAACACTTGGCTCTGTATAGAAAATGAATTTTCTAAGCATTTATAAACAAATCTGTTAGAGTTTTGGTTGCAATTAATTCATAATTGGATTCTATACAGAAATTAAGCATTTTTGTCAATCTTTTCTTTGCCACTTTATATAGTTTCACTTTATATAGTTTAAAATGGATTGAAATGTTCGGCAGGCCCACCAACAGGGAGGGGCGGGCAAAAGGGGTAAGTGCACAAGCGCCTGGTGTAGCAGCCCAGTAGCGGCAGCCTGGGGCTCCAGGCCCCTTTTGAAATGTGATAGGAGGGTTCTGTGGGACTCTGACGGCTGGGGCGGGGGAGGGCTCAGTGACACACTCTGGACGAACTAACATGGAGCCGGACCCCCACACACACCTTGCCCCCAGACGTATGGTGGCTATCAGTCTAGCTGATGTTTGTATAGACCATTGATGAGCAACCTGCGGCATGTGGATTGCATGCAGCCCTTTGGGGCTCCATCTGAGGCCTGTGGACCCCTGACTGTACCTGACACATGCCTCTCGCACACTGGGGCACCAGAGCCCTGCACTTCTACTCTTCCCCTTCCCTCCCAGCACTTTTGGAGTGCACAAATCACCTGATTCACCTTTTGTCCCCACACCTCTCCCAGAACTGGAATGTCACATGTTAGATGTTTTTGGCTGTTCTAGCTCTAGGAGGGAGGAGGAGGATCAGGGATGGATCATGAATCAGACAATTCACACACTCCAAAAGTTCTGGGAGAGAGTGGACAGGAGTAGGATATTTGGGTCTCTAATGTGAGAGGCATGTGTGGGAGGGAGGGAGGCAGCCAGCAGGATGGAGGGGCTGCAAGCGGAGCCCGAGTGGACTGCGGGCTACTGCGGCCCACTGAGGTAAAGGAGGGTCACTCATGCAGCCCACTCATAATTCATGGTTGTTCATTGCTGGTAGAGGCTATGTTTGAAGATATTTGTAAGTGGAGAAAAGTTATGAACTATTGTATCTAATTGTAAGGATTCTATAGGCTACTGATAGATACGTCAAAATCTCAGGTATTTCTTAAGCAGATTCACTGTCACATCAGAGGTAATTCAACCAATCATTACCTTCATCAGTTTGTGTAGTAGAAAGATATAGCTAAATTTGAATGCTGTTATTTTACTGGGTGTAATAAGTCAGGGGTAGCAATAGGTAAATTATTTGGTACAGCTGTCACTTTTCTCTAAAGATTACTTGGCAGTATGCTAGCTTGGGCATCAGTGCTTGAAAAGCACTTCTGCTTCATCTCTGCTGTGCATTGAGCAGCATTGTTTGAGCAAACTCAGGCAGTCGTCCAGAGGAAGCACTTAAAGCACAGACTGAGACTCAGGACTGTGCATTCCCTGATGCCCTATCACAAAGCACCATTATCACTAACACAGCCCCCTAAATCTATAAGCTGGTTACAAATGAAGGAGCAGATTCACCAATATTCTTTAACCATGTTGTACTGCTCTGGCAAAGTAAAACTATCATAAACAGACTTCAATTATCCACTGCCCTCTGGTTAGTTAGCACTACTCTGATTACTAGTAAACCTGCCCTTAAAAATTAAAATTAAAAGCAATGATTTGAGGATTGTGTTATGTTTCTTCAAATGATATTGTGTAGTATCATTTCTTGTTTACATTTCCAAGGTGAACTCTAGTCTTTAAAAAGCTAAGGGAATTGCACAACCACAATCTATGGTAAAGTGCAGTTAAGGTTGAGAATATATCTCAATAATTTAATTTTAAATGATAACTTCTGTTTAGAGGGATGTTGCGATTACACTAGAATCAGGCAAAAGAAGGCTCCCACCCTGTTTCCTGATTGCTGCTGCAGACAGTCTGGCCACTGCTGGCCCTGCTATCTCCGGGGATTCGCCAGGGTTACCCTGCTGAAGCTTCCTAGCTGCCACCAGTCCTGCTTGGTCACCGCTGGCCCTGCTACTACTGGGTATTCCCAGAGCTCCCTGGCGAAGGCTCCTCTTCCATCTGGTCCCACTCCTGCTGGAGGTTCCCTTGCAGTGCTATCCAGCCACTCCATCCCTGCTGCCACTGGGAATTCCCCATGTTCCCTGGTTGGGGCTTCCTAGTTTCCTGGCCCCTTTCCTGGTCCGGGGCTGTTAGCCCCACTGACAGGACCAGGGATTCCCTGGCCTGGGACTGCCTGGCCCCACTGCTGCCGTGGGTTCCCTGGCCAGAGTGGGGGCTCCCTGTTCACCGCCTGGCCCCACTGAAGTTGGTGTTCCCCACTGAGAGTGGTGCTCCCCACCCCCGCAAGCACTGCTAAGGCCAGGGATTCACTAGGTTGCCAGACCTCCACAGCCGCCACCTGGCCCAGATGCTGCTAGCCCAACCAGGGCTCCTCAGCCCTGCATTCTCCTCCTGACCCATTCATTACCAGACCACAGAGTCCTGGATTTGGGAGGTTCAACCTGTAGTGTAACTGTGATAGTATAGGCAGCAGCAGCAGCACACTCTTGTCTCACTGAGTACAAACCCACCTGGACTCTATAGCTCTGTACTCTGGGCAATTAGTTCACGCTATCACTACTGTTTCACTCACTACCATGGCTACACTACTATTTCTAGCATGCTAGTCAGTATGATCAGGGCTTGATACATCCATTTATCTACTCGCCCATGGTGAGTAGATTTCAGCCGGTTGCCCCATTCACCGGCAATGCGCACATGCGCAATGCGGGTCTGGTGCATGCACGGTGCGGGGCTGGAAAGTGGATTTTGCCGCGGTTTGTGGAGCCCTGAGTATGAGAGATACTATGTGTATATGAGCTTGGAGTTAAGCCCTTAACATATATTTCAGGCACACCCTATAACAGCCAATTTTTTCTGACCTTCGTGGGTCCACAGTTAAACTGGACATCTCTGCTAGAAAGCATACCTGTGTCTTCACCTTGCTTTCCCAAAGCTTTTTGTGTGACCCTTTGAATGTTCTCTTGACTCTCCCACAACCTGGGTGGTTTTAGAAGGCCAGCATCCCCAGCATGGTTCCTTACCTGTGTTTGTGTATTTTGTTCTGCAGAAAGGCAGCAAAACCTGATTGTATTAGGTTTGCCTAACCTATTGTCCCCAGTTGCTTCTAGCTGAGCAACTTGTAAGCTATAGCAGTGTAGCCACAGTGTGGCTTATGTGGTTAGGTCCTATGATGGTGTCAGTTGTATAGATATGTGAATGGAGTTGGCCATGGGGTTTTTACAGGGGGCTGTTCATGGGAAAATGTTTTTGTAGTGCGTTGTATGGCTGCTGGTATTTGGTTCAGGTCAGGGGGCTGTCTGTAGGTGAGGACTAGCCTGTTACCCACGGTCTGTGAGTGAAGGATTGTTTTCCAGGAGTCTCACTATCCCTCTGAGGCAGTAAATCCAGAATTTGATAGTATTTTCCTTGGTTGGCAAATGTATCTTAAATGGTTTCATTACCACTTGAATGCCTCTTGCACAGTTTCAGTGTCTGCTAATAGGTCTTAAAAAATGAGTGGTCATGTAGTACCTGAGAGACTAACAACAAAATATAGATAGTATCATGATCTTTTGTGGGCACAACTCACTTGTTCAGATGACAGATGAATGGAGCAAGAGCCACAAAGGGACAAATATAAAGCAGAAGAAGAGAAGAGAGGGAAAGGAGGAAAAAATAATAGGTCTGATAGATTTGTTCACTTTTAAGTTAAATACATCCCCTCCGGAGGAAGCAGAGTCACAGAACAGGGATAAGAAGGGGAGGATAGGTGGACATTAAGACCCAGTTGTGTCCCAAATGTTCAGGTTCCCTGTGCAACTACATATTCTGTATATGGGTAAGAACGGCACTGTAGGTTTATTATTCTGTCTCAATCTTTGTATCTCTCATTCTATTAATTATACTAGCCAGTGTGTTTTAGAAATCTGTGCAAAGTTTGTCAGTGTGTCTGATTTTCCCTGCTTCATGCCCCTGAAGAGTTGAACTGTAAATCCTGAGGCCTGTCCACACTAGAGCAGAAGGTTGAGCTAAGATACATCACTCCAGCTATATTAATTATGTAGATGGAATTGACATATCTTAAATCCCTATATACACAAAGGAAGGTCAATGGGAGCAAATGCTCCTTTCAGCTTCCCTTATTTCTCATGAGGAGCAAGAGTACCAGCAGTGATAGGGGCACCCTCTGAGTCTGATTTAGCACATCTTCACTAGACCCACTAAATTGAAGCCCAGAAGGTCGACTGTGGCAGCGTTGATCTTCTGCGTAGTGTAAACGTGCCCTAAGTTACTATATACCTTGTGTTTTGTGAGTGGCTGTGTTTTAGCTACTGGGAAGCATGAGAAGTAGTCATGGGTTGCAGGAGCTAGGCATGTAGAGTACGTCTAGACTACAAGCCTCTTTTAAAAGAGACTTTTTCGAAAGAATCTTTCGAAAAAGCCTCTTTCAAAACAGAGCGTCTAGACTACAACCAGTACTTTCGAAAAAGTGAGCTGCTTTTTCAAAAGAGATCCAGACAGTCTGGATGCTTTCTTTAGAAAAAGCACAGTTTGCATTACATAGCGCCTTTTTTCGAAAGAGCACTTTCGAAAAAAGGTGTTATTCCTCGTAAAATGAGGTTTTTTGAGTCGAAAAAAATGCCGCATTCTTTCGATTTATTTTCGAAAGAACGCAGCAGCAGTCTAGATGCAGGGGAAGTTTTTTTTCAAAAAAAGGCCACTTTAAAAAAAAAAACAAAACCTGTAGTCTAGACACAGCCTTGGAGTCATAGATTTTTGAAGGGGGTGATAAAGTACCTGAACCATGTGAGTATGCCTAGAAAAGTACCTGAAACATGTGAGAGCCTGGGGTGATTCCTTCACTCTAAAGATTCTGGAGGCTTCAAACATAGAGAAGATTGAGTGATATTGTCACAGCAGTCTGGTGAGTGTCCAAGAGATGAAATTTGACTAGATTTTTAAAACTGTCACAGCTACAGAGAAAACTTAAGGTTGTTTGGGTGTCTTAGTTGTCTATTTCTATTCCTTTGAATATTTGTATTTCTTGCTGGGCTCATCTAGACTACGTGGAAGATTTGAAAGAGGATATGCAAATTCTGTGGGAATTCTCAAATCTTCTTCCGATCTCACTGTTGAAAGCAGAGCTCTTGAAAGTGAAAGTGGTTGGGATGCAGCTTTTTCGACAACTCCCCCCCTTTTTCGAAAAGCCACTCTTCCTCAAAAAATGAGGTTTACATGGCTTTTTGAAAAAGGGGGGGTTGCTGAAAAAGCTGCATCCCAACTACTTTCACTTTCAAAAGCGAGATCGGAAGCAGATCCTGCAAAATTTGCATATCCTCTTTCAAATCTTCTGCGTGGTCTAGACATAGCCTCAGTGTAACCTTAATTCTGAATTTTTTGTTTTTCCATAGAGAAAATATCCTGAATCATTGTTTGTTAGAAGTTAAATGTGGTACAGTAAAACTCCGATAGTCCAGCATCCAGTTCGGCACTCCCAATACTCTGGCATCAAAATGCCAAGCGCTCCTGACCAGCTGATTAAAAAGCCTGCTGCTCAGCACACATGCTGGCTGAAACCAGACAGAGCATCAGATTGGAGGAGGGAGAGAAGGGGATCATGTTACAGTATGGAGAAGTGTGTTTTGCTTCAGCGAAGCGGGGAGGGAAGGGGAGGGAAAGGAGGATCAGGTTACAGTGCGTAGGAGACGCGAAAGGGGGGAAGGAGGGAGATTGTGTCCTGGCCAGTTGTTAAGCCGTGCAGCTGCACCAGACCTCCCGATTCTCCGGCAAATCTGATAACCCGGCACCACCTAGGTCCAAAAGGTGTCGAATTATTGGAAGTCTACTGTATCTATTCTTCTTTGGCTCATCCTGTGAATTGGGATTGGTGAGTTTTGCTCTTCATCACCAAGTGCTCCTATCATTTGTACCTTCTAAATGAACCCTTACCTCTTTTATGTCGTTCTTCAGCATCACAAACCACCTTTTTCTAGGTCTTCCTTATGGCCTTGGTTCCATGCTTATTAGCCCTTGTATGCTCTGTCCAACAGATCCCACATCTCAATTTCTCACATGTACCAACCATCTCAGTCAATACTCCCTCAGCTTTTCCACAATGAGGACTACCTGCATCATAGCTCGTACCATTTCATTAAGTAGTCTGTTGACTCTGGTCTTACCCAATGTCTACCTGAGGATAAGCTGGCTGTTTTGACATTAAAAATGACTGCACATTTTGTTATTTACGCAAGAGCATAAAATGTTTCATTGCAAAGTTGAGCTGAAAAGGAGTTTGACAGTTGAGAATGACAGAAGGAAGCACACTATTTTGAGTTATTTTTTGTCTTATTTTTTGAATTGTAAAAAGAACTGTGCTAATAAATTTCAGATTATACATAGGAAGTACAATAACGAATAACTGAATGTTGCTGTACCACCACTTCATCTAGTTTTCCTGAAGTTACTTACCATATAACAGCATTCTTGTCTGCTACTTCCCCATATAATTATCTATTCTATTTAGATGCTATGAAGGCAGGGCCATGCATATCATCTGCATAGACCTTCATATCCAAGAACAAACTACTCCCAAGATTGGCTCTGATCAATTGATAGATTGAGAATTGGTTTGCTGATTTGTACTTCTGAAATACACTTGCCAGACTTAATTTCCTGTAGCCCTTTCTGATAGAAGGAAAGGTTATGATGTAGGCCACACACAAACGTAACTTTATAATATGGCTGTAACATTCTTATTACTATAATTCTTGCTAACCTTGCTATTTGAACTTTGGAACAACCTTAATATGTGCAGCTAAATCATACAGAACCAATTCTGACTGCTTAATTTAGATAATGGAGCGATGATGGCTATTTCAGATATCATTTCTGGTGATCCTAGGGCAGACGGTAGAGTCCTTACTCACATTGCTATACTCAGGGGAGTAGTCACATTGCACATAATGGAACATTACTTAAAGAATCATAAATATAAAGACTACATAATCTGCCACTAAAAGAAGTTATTTTTCAGCATTTGTTACTATTATAATTATCATAAAAAACATGGAACATGAGAGCCAGGTGTACTTACTTGAGAAGTATATCTGGAAAAGCCATAGCAGATATACTGCAAATTTGTATTGCTATTGAATTATGTTTGCCAATGAAGTACAGGTACAAGCAAATATTTGATCATTCACAATTTTAAAAATATTAAAGTATAAAATGAATAAGTATATGAGTATAACCACAGAATCTTGCAAACAGCGAACCTATGGTAGACATTCATTTGAAACTTTTCATCTGGCTTTTGCTTTCACAAGCTGGCAACTCTGTCAAAGGACAGAGTAAAATTCAGCAGCTTGTCTATTAGTCTGCAGTTCTCGTGATTACTGATTTTCCACAAGATTTTACTCCTAATTAGCAGAGACCAGTGGAGGGACTCTAGTGAAATATACTGGAATTGCCATTTGGGATGTTTGCATCATTATAGCCTTGTTGATCCCAAGACTCTAAAGAAATAGAGTGGATGATGTAATACATTTATTGGAGCAACTTCTGTTGGTGAAAGAGACATGCTTTTGAGCTACACGGAGCTCTTTGTTAGGGCTGTGTAGCTCACAAGTTTGACACTCTCATCAATAGAAGTTGGTCCAATAGAAGATGTTATCTCACCCACTTTGTTTCTGTACTTAACATGTGGCACTCAATATCATAAATTTTGAGTGCTGTTCTATTATCACTACTTACCATTTGTATGAAAAATATGTATTTTGTGTAATATCTGTGTGTTGCAAAAATAACATATATTAAATATGTGACTCAGAAGAATTAACAGATTTCTATATATCATGCTAACTGCTTGGGTTGAAAAGAATGATACTCAGCTTGAACTAAACCGAAAGGCAGGGAGGAACAATTCTTATTTTTATATTTTACATTCATACTGCAATCACATCTCTAATGTAGCTACTAGCTGTTGTTTAACTGGAGGAAATATTGTACATCTTATAACAAAAGCTGAACACAGGACATCAATATTGTTTGGTGAAAACTTTTGAGGTTTCAATAATTGTTTTTTGTTCTCCATTGGAATTAAAAAAAAAACACCTTTCTGAACAATTTTACAAAAATTGAGTTCTATCAAAATATTTATTTTTGGATTAAAACCTGGATGTGTATAGGTTAGGGCACTGATGTGGTATGTGGAAGATCAATGTTCAAATCTCTCCTGTGCCTTATTCAGAACAGAGGTTTTCCATCATAGATCACTTTGAATCAGACAGAGCAGAGATCTGAACCTGGGTTTTCTACATATCCAACCAACGCCTTAATCAGCAGCCTATTAAGCATGAAAGTCTTGTTCTTTCTCTCTCTTCTTCTTCCCCTTTCTCCTCAACCTTCTCCACCCTCCAGCTGAACTTTGTCTTGAAACCAATATATCTCTGTTAACTGAAATACTTTGGCATTGGCAAAGCAGCATATTTTGGTGAAAACTCATTTTGTCAGAAATGTTCTGACTTAATTATGATAAAATTCTGTTGGGATACGTCTAAACTATGTTCTATTTTTGAAAGAGGATATGCAAATTCTGTGGGAATTTGCATATTTTCTTCCAATCTCACTTTCAAAAGCAGAGCTTTCAAAAGCGAAAGTAGTCTGGACGCATTTTTTTCAGTAAAAAAATCCTTTAAAAAACAAAAACAAAAACATGTAAACCTAATTTTTAAAGGAAGATTGGTTTTCTGAAAAAAACGTGTCCAGACTACTTTCACTTTCGAAAGCTCCGTTTTTGAAAATAGAGCATAGTCTAGATATAGCCTTGGGTTTTATATGTTGGGATTGTTGAGAAGCCATTATGTCAGGGGATGGCTCTGCATAGAACAGCCATTTTATGTAGCTAAGGATCTGTGATCAGAAAGGACTATGACTTTTCATGAAGCTAGTACAGTATTAGCAACTCTCATGACTTTTATCATTACTAGCAATTTGTAGTTTTTAACTTCTCTCATGAAACTGTGTCAACACACAAATTCTCCCATATTCAAAATGGCCATTATGTCCTATGCTAGTCAGTGGGAGTTTGAAATTGGCAAGATGGCTGTCATTTTCCTACAGTCTGTGCTCATACTTAAGTGAGGCTTTAATAAAGTTAGCTGCCACTTCCCACTGTTTTCAATTATATTGAAACCATGCCCACAGGCTGAATGACTGTTACACTATGGTTCACAGGGCTAGACGGGACAGAGGGACTTTGAGGAATAGCAGAGAGATTGTGTGAAAAGGGAATGGGGAGCATGAAGGAGATTAGGAGGCAGATGTAGGGGTTGAAGGGAATGAGGTGCAGAGATACATGAGAAGCAGGAGGGATGCTGAGGGACTATAAAGGGGGTTGGAAACAGAAGGGGTTGAATAGCAGCACTCCCAAATTTGGGGGTTATACACAAGAAATGAGAGTGCCCTCCAAGCAGCTAAGTGGAGATAGTTTTAATAACACATTGATCACAAATTACGGGATTTTGGAACCTGCAATAGGAACTCTCCCAATGATGAAGAAATGTCCTGTAGTCCTTCAGTTTTCAGGGGTAGACAGAGCTGTGTGTAAGAGTCTCAGAACTAAGGAGATAGATCTGCACTGCAATTGAGGCCTAACTTCTGTGCATGACCCCAGAGGACCCTGGTGCAGCAGGAACCAGAGCAGAGTGGAGTCTGGGCTCAGTTAGAACTCTGACCTGCCTCCCACTGCCTTGGGACTTGTCGACATGGGATCTGGGCAAAGAAGAAGTCCAGAAGGGCAGGAAGGCAGGAAAGAGGCAATGGTGGAGATGGTGTTGCTGGGTCTGGGAAAAGGGGCAAAGTCCCAGGGGGGATAGAAAAAGGCAGGAGAGAGGCAAGTCAAGTCAATCATAAGAAACTGCCATACATTTCCTCTCTTGGGGGTGAAGAGAAAGTAAGATTATTATATCTTTCTGAGCAGTCTGGAAGAAGCATGTGTGTTCGCAGTTGACATCTCAAACTAAAATTTTCATACATGCACACAGCCAGAAGAGTACAATTGAATCTACAAAGTCAAAGGACAGAGTAAAAACTATGGTGTGATGATTTTCAAATCGCTGGCCCCACAAATCAAATCTTATAGGGTGGAAGAGGTTTGTTTTTGGTCTCTTGAGCTTGACAGCCTTGCCATGCATATGGAAAGGGGCATTCTGAACTCAATAAAATATAAACTGTGTTAAATTGGGAGTATATCAAAATTAGCAGTGCAGTTATCCTTGACAGAGAGCAGACTAACTTCACACAATAACATTTGGTAAACTGGATAGCTCTCCAGCCCCTCTCCAAGTGGTAGGACTTGGTGGGCATAGAGCCTTGACCTCTCATACTGAGCTGCTTCCACATAGGGCATACACTGAGGGTGGGTGTGAAATGGCAAGAGACCTATGAAATATTGTGAATGTCATGTACAGATTTCTACATAGATTGCCCTGCCTGTTTGAGTGTGAATGTGACTCTTTCAAGTTCTTTTTTCCCCCGCATTCACTGAAGTCTGTGCCAAAGTTCACGTTGACTTTAATGTTGTGGAAATAGGCTTTTATTTCTGTTCTTCACTTGCCGCCGAGAAGATAAAGCTGGGGTCACCAAGAAAGAATCCTTCTCTCCTTTGAACCTTAGTAATAGAGAGGGACTACATAACCTTTGCTCAATCCAAGCCAAGTAGGTTTAGATAAATATTTGTGTGCCAGTTTTCTATCCATAGAGCCAATATACTTAGGTCATAAAAGAACCAGGCAGAAGGTTGAAGAGGAAAGATAACCAAAAAGGCCAGATTCTGGTAAATGAATATGAGTGTGAAGGTGAAGAGAGTGTGTTCTTTACTGGTTAGAAGATAATCAGAATTTCAGTGCTTATTCAAAAGACACAAATATAATTGATGTGTCCTGACTGTAGTAACTAACAGTAAACAATATAGCAGAGATTAATTCCCACCTACAGGAGATGGCAAGGCAGTGGGGGGAGGAGGGGAGGCTGACAACAGGGGGGAGAAGCTGGGAGTCAGGCCAGTGACTGGGCCAGGGCTAGAGGGGGCTGATAGTACAGGAGACAAGAAATGACCTCCCCTGATCTGGCAAAATCTCTTATCGAGACCAGTAATGTCCCAGTCCCAAGTGTGGGACCTCTGGGTGAATTATCTGCAGAACAAGAATTATTCCCTAAAGAAAATATCATTGTCACTGTCTTTTCACAGTTGAAGCTCACTGTAATCAGAGGGAGTTATTCCATTAACTTCAGTACCCATAATGTCAGATTCTGGGGCTAAATCACAAAAACTGTGGAATCAAAAACGGATTGCAAATATTTCACTCAGCTCTAATGAATATCAACTTTTTCATGACATCCTCTGAATAAATATTTCAGATTCACAGTGGGTGAAATACCTGGCTACTTTACTTACTAGTCCATGAATTCAAATATTAGAATGGTCACCCAACTATTGTGTCTACAATTCCACGGAAGAATTAAACAACTCACCGAACAAATGTGCTTCCCAGATGCTGTGGCATAAGGCATAAACTGGCATCTTGCTTACATTATGCTGTGAAATTACTGGTGTAATGTCAAAAAAAGGTGGTTTCCAAGAAACTAAGAAATGAAATGGCATTGGCTGTTAAATGAGCTAAAAGTTCTTTCTTTGTTATGTTTTCAACATTATTTAGATCACAGCATGCATGAGGAACATGACAAACACAATGTTCCATTCCATGTGTCTGGTAATTAATACTGTCTTTTTATATGTATCCATTCTCATCCTGTCATTTATTTATATTTCTAAAATTAAAAAGCACCTATGGTTTCAACAATTCAAAGCTCGCTGTCCATTTCTCAAATATCTGGAACTTTCTGCAGTTTCACATACAGGTATGAGTTTTCATTCTGGAAAGCCTACATTTCAAATAATCATAAAGCTATTAGGAATGTTTCCCAGTACAAACATCCAGGATATCCAACCCAAAAAAGCAGAAGCAGTTGGCTAATAAAGGCATGCAGTGATTTCAAGGACCTTAATGCCCCAATCTAATGCTTTAATTTCACCTCATTGAAGCCAACTAATCTTATTTTCAATGAATGTATTACCTCAGAAACACTTTTTCCTCATTACCCATGTGATTATAGTACAGCAAAATACTCATTTTCTATTTGAAACAAAACTTGCCAACACTAATATAATTGTCCATGAAATTAATCCTGAAAGGAAGGAGACATGCTATGCATTTTATTTGAAATAAAGAATGGTTATAGCGATCCAAAATTAAAGCTCATTGTTATGAAATTTAGTAATTGACAGTTTGTGGAAACACAACAACGGATCTGATTTTGCTCAACTTTATATCTGGTTTGCACCAATGTAGTTTCATTTACTTTACTAGAGTTGCATGTAATTTGCATGAGCATAAAGGAAATCTATTTCAGTAGCTTTATTTGTATATTTCTTTTTTTTCCCCCCATTATTGTATTTAATCTCTTCTTGATTGGGGCCAAATTCTGCTTTGTTGTACTGATGCAAATCTCCTTTGAAGTCATTGGAGTCAATCAAGATTCATACTGGTGTGATAGATCAAAAAGTGGCTCTAGATTTACATGAAGTGTGAATGAGGACAAAATTTGGCATGCTGTTTCCCATGCTTCACCTGAATATGACTGTTCCTTTATTTTTTTTGAAAGATTTTTGATTATTCGACCATAAGACTATGATTTCCAACTAGAGATTAAATTCACCCTTGAACAGTAGGTCTATTTCACTTAAATTCAACTAAAATTCACAAAAAGTTTACAAAATTAGGAGCAAAAGTCTTTTATCCTTTTGTACAGGAGTGAATTTCAGACTAAATGCTAGATTGTCCCTGTAGGGATAGCTATATGGAATAATAATCATGGTGTTTTCTATGGAGAGGGGGGAAATCCCTAGGAACCCCCATGTACAAAGGGAAGAAACCTGCTGTCATGCCTTTTCTGAGGTGTAATTACTTCATCACACCATACCATATCTTCCCTGGAGCTCTATTTACCTTTGTAGGAGGAATAAAGGGAGCAGTTGTTGTTCCTCACAGAAGAGAGAGAATTCCATTTGGGTCCATGTACAAGCAACATAGATGTGCAGAAATAGTCCTCGCAGCTGCTCTCTTTCCCCATTTCAGATCCCCTATGAGAGTTTGGCTGCTCAAAATTTAACAGAGTTTTAGTAGCTTTGTTCTCCCCCTAGCCCCAAAATGCCACTATTTAATATTCTACTTATGATCATTGGCAATCCCTCATTGTTGAGGATGATCTCTTTCACAAGAGAAAAAAAAAAGGGTTATTTTTCACGTTCCTTTGGTGACTTTGACTTGAGGCACAGGCTTATTGGCAGACAATGCAAGTGGTGTTGAAAGATGGGGTTGGGCCCCAATTGCTATGTGAAGGTTGTCTAACCTTTTCTTTTATGGCGTTGTTTTTCTGAGGCCAACACAAGGAAATTCTCCTCACAAGTGGACATTCCCCCTCACAAGTGGACATTGCTGGATCTGATGATTGACTGGGGACTGGTTGGTGGAGAGCTTTTGTTTTGCTGATATTGAGCATTAGCTCTAGGCTTTTCTAAGCTTCAGATAAGCAATTAAAAGCTGTTTGTAGATCCTCCTTTGAATGTGCAAGTCTTGTTTTGCATGAGCACAGAAATGTTGGAGTTATACCTCAAGAGTTCTTCACAACAATAATTGTTCTATGCTTGGGTCTTTCACTTTTTCATTCATCTAGTAGGGTATGGACATTCCAAGTTGCAAGAAATATTTTTTTCTATCTTGTAGGGAGTGATCCCTCTGGTTGCAGTTACACAGTCAGGTATGGTTGGTTAGCCTATGTTTAGGGCACTTTTTCTAGCCTTTTTCCCATATGGAGTGAGCAGAGGGGTTCTTAAAAATACCTGTTCAGTCATGACCATTGCTTCTGAAAATGTCCCCCATCCCCAGTCTAGGAGCACATGATTAGCATGTTGTGGTTACTGCCTGTGTGAGAGTCTGTGATTAGGGACTCCTGGTAACTACAGGTGACCTGTCCCCCTGTCACCTCTCTCCCATTGCCACAAGACTTTTAAGTTAGGGGTGAGGAAAAAGTTCTTCCTCTGAAAGAAGCTTGGGCATGAGCAATTTCATATGGAGGAAAGGTTGCACATGAGCAGCCAAAAGAAGAGAGACCTATATCCAGTAGCAAGGATGTCCAAGACAACTGGGGGTACTCCCCCCAGTGAAGTCATTGTGAGGTAATCCTGCTTAATCTATCTTTTGTTGAGGTCTTACACTGGGTTGTCTTGGGCTGCATGCTTTCAACCTAACCCTTAGGGTCTTAAGTATATGCAAGCTTCTTCAATTTGTCACGGTGTCAACCTCTCACAATACATGTTCTGTGCTCCACCATAGCATACAAGTTTAAAGGCCTGTATCTTTGTCCAGTTACCAGTGCATTACTACACATGATATACTCAGGATGGAGTTTAGGACTCATAAAAGGATTCTTGTGCTCTCACACATACAGTGAAGTGACTTGCACAGCAGCATCTTGAAGCTGACATGACAGCATTCTTCCCTACACCTTGTGCTGATAGGTGTACGCTTTTCTTCAGTGCACTTACTCATTTCCATAAATAAAAGGGGCTTGCATGAATGACAAGCATTCCCTGCATTACTTATATTTCTATTTCAGATGTATTTTAACTGCTTATGTAGATTATCAGTTTTTTCTATATCTTTTGTTTATGGGGAAGAAACGCCAGCATAATTATTATTTACTGCAAGTGTTCACAATTTGTCACAAATGATAAATTATGTAGGGAAAAAGTCATCTTTTGATACTCATAGGTTGAACAGCTCAATTACTGCTGCCTAATGAACAGTTCAAGAACAATGATGGCTCTACTTTTCCATTAAGCACTAGTTTTATTGGCATTGTTCTTTATTTAGGCAGTGTTTAAAATGTACATTTCTCTTATAATGCATCTCCATCTCAGTGAAATATTGTGCAAACTCTATCTTATTAAACACTAATTGCTTCAGAGTTTTAGCACTTTGGTTAGAAAAGCTGCCAGATGACAGTGCATCCCAAAGCTGATTGTCTTCATAAAAGCAGAAGGTCATGCATTTTTGGAAGTCTATAAAAATTCATTATTGTACTCGCATCCAATATATAAATCCCATGAACATGCACACATTAACTTTCATAAATATTGCAACTCTTTTTTTAATTGTACTTCATCAATGTATTCTTTATAGAGGTTCAGGCATGTGTTACCCTTAAACAACACCATTTGTGAAAGCTTGCAACCCATAGTGGCTATTGATTTTAATACTTTTTTAAATGCATTGATTGGCCCATCCTAGTCTTTGTAATTTCTAGTTGCTGTGACTTTCTAACTGCTAACTGCCTGGCATCTGTAATGTTTGTAGTTAAAACAAAAAGGAGATAAAAGTAAATACATGCTTACAACACATGTTGTGTTTTAATTAGTTCTCATTGATGTCACTCTATGGGTGAATATGTGAACCGTGGTGACACAATATATGGCCTACTTAGGAATACAAGTACTTAATAATGGATTTTACCATTAGCTAGTGAAACAGTTATGGATGGCATTTTATTAAGAATTATTACTCTGTCCTGTTGCTGGTATTCCTGGAACAGGAACAATGCATGTGGAGTCGGGGCTTGTTCCTTTATTTGATATTAGTATTGAAGAATCACAAAGAATCTACTTATATCTCTTTATAAACGCTTAAATTGTATTTTAAAAATAGAGAGGATTCACAGAGTTGGAGATCAAAACAACCCCCATATCATAAAACTGAAGAACCAATTCTGACCCCTCAACGTTCGCACCACCCCTTAGCCAGTATGACTTGTGTCAAGTAGCGTGTCTTCATGTTATAAATTCTGCAGCTACTGCATAAGTTAATCAATGATAATAAAATTTCATTAGTTTTTCAAACATGAATCAATTTTACTGGATTGTTGGAGGTAGGTTTAATTTAGACCTAGACATAAAGCATGTGTCTGCAGAAGAAATTTTAAGATGGGAGGAGTCTGGGAAATCTGTGTAAGTCTGTCTTGTACTCTCGATTTCCTTGTTCAATCCCAAATATTGTATTCCTCCAAATTTATATCTTCTGTATTAAAATTTTCCAGGTCAGATTTCTGAACATTTTTCTGGAATTCTTGATTAAATGCCCTTTAACTATATTGCATTACTAAAGCTGAAAAAATGATAGTTTTCAACACTTTTTATACCTTAGAAAAATGGGCTAGAAAATTTGTTTGGATTTGACCAATTTATAAAAAGTCCATAAACATTTTTGGTAAACTAAGTACATCTAGATTTTTTTGATAAAGTAGGCTTTTTAAAAAATAAAACACACAAAAACAAACTCCACCATTCGATTAGCACTGTGCGCTGATTGAGCATAGTTTCTAGTCTCTGAAGGTGTTCATGGAGCTGTATTTTATTCCATACCAAACAGCAGACATATGAAATTATAGAATTGAAAATCCAGAAATAAAATAAAAAATCCAGGGCATAGAAAAAGTGTAGGAATGATGCAAAACATGTTACAGTTGATCACTCTGCTTTTCAATGAATCCCATTCCCCAACCTGCATTAGACAAAGACTTTCTCATTCAGGAACTTTCATACTTGTTTATACAGCACCTCGTGAACTGGATGCTATGGGCCAGGCTATGCCTGGCTTTTACATAAATGTGTAAGGTAGGAGCCGAGCCTCTTGTGTGATCCTTCCAGGCGGTATTGCAGCTCCTGCACCTTGATAAAAAAAAGTTCTCCATCCATACTTGTCTGGATCCATAGCAGGCCCATATGTAGGAATTTCTATTGGGGGGGAGGAGTGTTTCTTTGGTAAATGTGGACTGCAAGGGTGTGAATGCATCCCCCATAGTCTCCCAAGTAAGCAAGGAAATCAACCCCAGCCTTCCTCCAGCTGGTCTGAGCATGGAGGAGATGGAGGCAGCTCAGGCAGCACACCTCTCCTGCATTCCTCTGGTTGGCCAGAGCATGCTTACTTGAGGGACAATAGAGTGGTGCTTTTGCACCCTTCTCAACTCCCTGCATATGGGCCTGCATAGTGCCCCAAAGGGCACTGTGAGAGGGTATACAGGGCTATGACTTTGCCTCCACTATAGAACCAATATGTTCAGCCATGCAGTGAAGGGGGAGGGGAGACTAACAGAGGTGTTCCTCCTATGTGTTGTGATCTAGACAGTCCTTTACCTTCCCATTACAAAGGCTATGTCTCAAGACTGACACTTGTTATGGGTTGGATCTGAATGTGATCATCTCTTGAGGCCAAATTCTGATATCCTTAGTCACACTTAGTTCTTGATCAGAGCCAGCAATTTCTGTGGTGAAAACAGCATGGTTTTTACTGTTGATAAGGATATCGAATATCAGATATCCTTAGTGGCCTTAGTGATGTTTAAATCTAAAAAAAGAGATAAGATTTAGATCAATCTTCTATATCAAAACCTGGTGGAGTTTGGCTTGTGTCAGATCCCTGAATTTAATTCTGCATTCAGCTTCCAATTCAAATAAGGTTAACAGGATTGTGGCCCATTTTCACAGTGTTAATTTTAACTTTTGCATATCATTTTACTTTATTTTCTGTGTTTATGTTTTCATTTTTAGCATAGTAATTAAATAGTAGGTACTGATAAAGTGGAGCTCTACAAATGCCACTGAGATCAGACTTTTTCTAGAAGAAAAACATTTTGTGTACATATAGTATATTACTAAAATACTTTGTTAATTTACTCTTGATGAAAAATCTGAATGAGTTAATCTTTTGTATGATTCTGAAGTTCATTGTTGTAAAATCTGTCAACCATTTCATAATTACTGGAGAGCATTACTGTATCAGAAAATAGAAAAATCTATTTCAGATATTACTTGATTTTTAGATGATTGTGGGGAAAAAGCCTAATAATGCTTATGTATTCTCCTATGAGGCTGAGGTGTACCTTAGTGTATGTTAGCTTACTCTTTTGCTATATTAGAGCCATCTTTCTGTGTAATGCCGCTTGAGGATCATAAAATCCCCAGATGCTGGTTTCTTGATTACAAGGAAGCAATTAGTTATAGAATCTAAATTTGTATTCCTTACGACGGAGAAAGAAAAACCCAGTGAGAGCAATTTCTGTTGGTTGCATTTCAAAAGAGTGCACCTCGAACAGCAGTGCCTCTGCTGTAAAAAGCTATGGTAATGTATTTCAGGCTATGCTTAGTAGCGTTGCTATACATAACAAAATATTAAAGTTTCCATTTAAAAAACCCTTTTTAGCAGGGTGATTTTGCAATATTAAATTCATGTTGGATGAAGTGTGGCATTTAAGTTTTCAGACTATTTTGTATTGCTAAAAATTAACTAATTTTGCCTGGCTAATTGGTCACTTTAAAAGACAAGAATAGGAGTTTTTATAACTACTGAATATGTTTTTACATACCTGCCCAACTCAACCAATAGCTGCCTTATAGACAGAGCCAACTTTAATGCAAGACAGAAGAAAGGTGGACATTCTGCTCAGAAAGAAATGTTTGCTGAATTTTATTTACCTTTCTCAATTGACAATATGTTCCTAAGGCTTGGAGTTAGAGTAATCAGAGTATGGTAGAACTATATGCAACTATGAGAGACTTTTAGAAAACACTTTATATTATGTTTCCATTTATCCAGAATTATAATTGGTTTGTACATTATTAATAGATGTTATAAACATTCTACAAACATTCTATAGACATGAACAGTTTGTGTTACACACTTAGGGCACACTTACACAGCAGGTCTAAAGCTGAAATAAGCTATGCAATTTGAGCTACGTCAATTGTGTAGCTTAAGTTGAAATAGCTTATTTTGGCTTTTGATGCTGTCTACACAGCAGGAAGTCCAAGAAAGAGCACTCTTCCTCCAACTTCCCTTACTCCTTGTAAAATGAGGGTTATGGGAGTGTAAGTGGATCAGCTCTGGTAGGGGCACCTCCCCTTTCGGATCAGTGGTGGCCACTCCAACCCACTTCGCCTGGATCAGTCTCTGAGGGGAATTAATATACCAACAAAAACAGTCCGAGGTCTCCTGCTCTTACTTCAGAGCAGGGTGACCAAAGTAAACAATAACCACGGTGGCCTGGGTTTGGGGCTGACCAGCAAATTATAGTTAGAGGCCTGGCCTAGTCCCAGGCAGGCAGCCAAATCTATAGTTAGGCAGGCCCAGCCCTAATTCAGGGCGGGGCCACCAGTAAACAGTTTGTAGCCCGGCCTTCGGTCAGGGCAGGGCAGCAGATAACAATTTATGAGCCCAGCCCTCAGTCAGGGCAAGGCGATAGGCAAAACCGTCTATAAGGCCCAACTGTTTATCAAGGCCCAACCCTGATTCAGGGTGGGGCCACAGGAAAGCAATTTGTAAGGCAATCTATACAACTGAGGTCTCCTTGTTCAGGAGGGTTGCAGGCAGCTGGCCGGCAATGGTGGAGAGGCGGAGGGTGGTGGGGGGGCACAGACCTGCCCACTCCACTATGCCCTGGCCCAGGTCTCCCAGGCACTTATCTTACACTGCTGGATAAGTGGGGGCTGCAGCCCAAAACACACTGGTCTATGTCCATGCTGTCCCCTGGGCCACTTCCCTCCTCCCCCTCAGCGCATACCAGGCAGTCGCATAGGTCTCCGCGGAATCACAGGGATCCAGGTTCATTGGCCACTCCTCAAAGGCTTGCAGGGTGTTTGGGGAGTCCGGGGGAGTCTGTTGTTCCTCTGGGCCACTGTGCAGCAAGAGTCCTGGTGGTCCACGCCAGCTCACCACCTCCCCAGGCGTTTGCTCCGCTCCGTGGCATGCAGGGGAGCCCTCTGGCCTCTGCTGCTCCTTCAGGCCACTGTGCAGAAGGGGGCCATGTGGCCCACGCCAGCTCTCCACCTCACCCCAGCTTAGGTCCCTTCCTTGAGGTGCAGGGGAGTCCTCTGGCCTCTTCAGTGGTCAGGGCCTCACTGGCTTGGCTGGTAGGCTTTTTACTCTCTGGCCCCACCCCTCAGCTTCCGGCCAGGTGGCTCATTAGGGCCAGGCGTAGCCCACCGAGGCTCTGGGAGGGGCGCCTCCCCTTCGGGGTCAGTGGGTGGCCACTCCAACCACCTATGGGGAGTAAGAATAAGAAGTTGTCCTGCTCAACATTATTTCAAAATAATTGCTTGTAGTGTAGATGCATACTATGTTATTTTGGAATAACATCAGTTATTCTGAAATAACACTGCTGTGTAGACATACCCTGAGTTTTACAGATGGTTTTAAAAACTACATTTACCTTTTCAAATAAATATAAGTGATAGGTGTTACAAATGGCTATAAGTCACGGCACAGGTTGAACTTCTCTAGACCAGTATCTTTGGGACCTCACTGGTGCTGAATCAGAGAATTTGCAGGACCAAGTGAGGTCAATGCTATCTAGTAGCATTACCAACACTTCTACTGCTTATTGGGCTCTTAGAAGTCATTTACAGGTAAATTAGAGCTAAATAAGAGCACAGAACACTCGTTAGGACTTGTGGCTGTACACAAACTTTATGGGACAGCAGGAAACTTGGCCATACCCATGATAAGTAGACATCCAGCTAACTAAAATAACGCCAGACCACTGATGTTGCTGGACGAGAAAGCACCTGACTAGAGAGGTTCAACCTGTAATATGCAAGAATTTTACTTGTGGAACTCAATTAACCATTAAACATCAATTAAAATGTCTATTAATCATGTGTTCACTCTTTATAAACTATAAATGGAACCTTGTGACCAACTCCTGCCAACAGGTGTTAGTACAACAGCTTCTCCAGCAAAGAGACCCTCTGTTAAAACACTACACATTACAACCGTGGCCTGATCTATCAAATATTCAAGGCCCATGGAAATCCACTGAAAATCTCCCACTAATTTCAGGGAACTTTGAATCAGACCTTGGTCTTCACTGTAACTAATGGAAACATTTCAGGAAAGAAATGATGTTTTGTAAAATATTCTCCAAACAGAAAATACCAAGACCGAAAAATATTAACTCTAGAATTCTTAAAATGAGGATGGAGTGGGAGAATAACTAAATGCTTTTGAAATAGGAGGTAAAAATATAATATAGGCCCCGATCCACCTGGGATAGAAAATAGAGGAAATGTGTGTCTGTAATCCGTTGTAATTGCATATACTATTTCAGTGGTGCAAAGGATTTAACCAACTGCTGAAAGGTACTTTAGGCTACTCTTGCCCAATAAAGGTTCCAAGAGAAAGGGAACAGCCCTAGATGCCAGAACCACCTTGGATCTGTTCTAAACTACTCCTGAATGCTCACAGCAGAGGTGTCAATGGACCAGCTCCTGCTTTTCTTTGCTTGCCACCACTCCAGTCATCTCATCAGTGCAGTATATACAAATCAGACTCCATCTCTTACACATCATCTAAAATTTACTCATAGAAAAGCAAGAGGAAATGAAGGTGAGGATTTGGGTGTCTTTCTGATTCATCAGAAGAGGATGGCCTCCACTCCTCCTTTGAGAAGTGGACAACTGGCATGTTGGTCGTAAGGCGTGTCTACCTGAACAATTAGACTGCAGCAACCTGGGATATGAATGTACCCTATTCTCACTAGCTGAACTCTAAGGTTTTGTCTACACCGCAGGGTTTTTGCAGAAGAGTTCTTGCACAAAAACTTCTTGCGCAAAAGCACATCCAGACTTCAAAGGATGCTCATGCACAAGAAAGATCTGGCCATTCACAAAATGGCCATCAGAGCACCTGTGCTTTTTCTGAGAGGGGTTTCTTGTGCAAAAACCTGCCTTTTTGCATAAGAGTTGTAGCGTAAAAAGGAGTTATTCCTCATGGGGAGAGAAATAACTCTACCGGCAAAAGCCCTCTGTTCTGTCAATTTTCTTGTGCAAAAACGCACTTGAAGTGTGGACACTCCACTGTTTTTTATGCAAAAATAGCTGGTTTTGCGCAAAACCCTTGGGCTGTGTCTAGACTGGCCATTTTTTCCGGAAAATCAGCCGCTTTTCCGGAAAAACTTGCTAGCTGTCTACACTTGCCACTTGAATTTCTGAAAAAGTACTGACTTCCTACTGTAAAAAATCAGTGCTTCTTGCGGAAATACTATTCTGCTCCCGTTCAGGCAAACGTCCCTTTTGCGCAAAAGGACCAGTGTAGACAGCTCAGATTTGTTTTCCACAAAAAAGCCCCGATCGCGAAAATGGCGATCGGGGCTTTTTTGCGGAAAAGCGTCCGTGCCAATCTAGACACTCTGTTCCGAAAATGCTTTTAACGGAAAACATTTCCATTAAAAGCATTTCTGGAAAATCATGCCAATCTAGACGCAGCCTTGTAGTGTAGACCTAGTCTAACTATTCACATACATCCTACTGATGCACGCTGACAGTTCATTAGCATGCTTTGCATGCTTGACTTTGCAACCTTAATAATAATCTTTGAGTATAGTGACATATGTTTGTGATAGCATAGAGTATTCCAATCTGCATTGGGAGTAGAATTGTCAAAGATAGAATCTCTATTTATTTTTAATTTTAGTGGCAGTCTGGGTGAGATGAAGAAATTACTTTCTTCAACACATGTGCATGAGCTTATTAGTTATCAAAATCAAATGATGCAATGGTGTCTCAAATATGAAATATTTGCAAGCAGAGTTTAAAACTGCTATAAAAATTTGGATGGGTTCTTCTCTTGACTCATCATAGAGAACAAATCCCCTTGCAGGGTTGAAGTGAGCTAAATAATATGAGGTAATACTTTTATAGTAATTAAGTTGTAAGTTAGTCTTTTCATTGGATTCTTAGCTTCTGATCCCATAAAGGCTTGCTTATCTTTCTGACTGAACCTCTGTGCTACTCATCAATCTGAATAGGACAACTTCTGTGCCTTAAGACTGAAAGACAGTGATTTTGGTCTGTATATTGTTTGTTATAAATTGAGATGTTTTACCAGTCTCTCCCTACGTCTTCCTGTCCCTTTGTAAATTAGTCTAGTAACATTTCAAAAATAATTTGCAGTTGTGTGCAAAATATATTTCAAGAAGATGAAATCTAATTTAGAATGGCTCTTTTCCCACAGTGAATGGATCACAAACTTCTATGAAGTTGAAAGATAAATAGCCATCACATATCTAACTGCCAATTTTCTTTGTTTTCAAAATTTATGTAAACAAGGAGTATTCAATCTCTTCCATTGGTTGGAAGGATATTGTTTTGGAAATATGGGAAAATTCTAAGCTTTGCTAGAATAATGTGGCCTTTTTTCCTTTGTGAATAGTTGTTGCTTCTTGAATGCTTTTATTTTCTTTCTCCCTTCAAAAATTGAATTTAAATGATGAAGAAAGAGTATTACTCCCAGGGAAATTTTTTATTCTCCCTAGCATATGCTCACACTACACCTTGTCCAGAAACTTCAGCATTTTCATTATGGTGGAAAGACTGTCTTTGTATCTGGACTTCTGTTGAAGAGATTGATTTGTTCTCTCAATTACTATCTTGGTGTGAAAGCATTTTCCTCTCTTTCGTTATCTGGTTAGATCGGTTATAAATCCAGCCATAGCCTTCTCTACTATACCTACTGTTCTCAGGTTTGCATTTTGTAATGTTTTCCAAGCCCTCAATTTTATTATTAAATTACTATAATCTTTTCTGAAAGACTAAGAATTCTCTGCCTTAAGTGGCCTTAAAGTTCTCTACAAAGAATAATTCTTGCAATTTTTTTTCTAATTTATAGATTAAAGTTTTAATAGATTGCAGTACTTCTTCCCTGTCTGAAGATTTCCAAAATGGATTCCAGCCATAGATGAATTCCTGTAAAGTTATTTTAGAAGTCAAACCTGAACAATTTATTCCATGCTACCTATTACTGGTACTTTCTATATGATCAAAGAGGAGCTAACGGTCTTGCAGACAACTAAGAGATGCTTTCTTAAAACAGGTATTTTTTAGGTCTCTCCATTTTTGTTTATTCTTGTTTGGCAAGTTGTCTAGTCATCTTTACAGACATTATTAGTTCAAACTGCACATGCAAATCTGAGTTGCTTTTTAAGCTTTATATACACAGTAGAAGATTGATTCACCAGTGACCTGTAAGTTGCATAGCAATTGATACCCATGGCAGAGTAGATGTAAAATGCTGCCATTCTGATTTGTTAGTAATTTACCTGCACTTTGGACAAGAATAAAAGATTACATAAAATGCAGGATGACTGTGATTCAACTCTCAGAAGATAGGAGATGGAGCTCTGTTACTATGTATCGTGTCCATGTGGCCCTGTCTCTGGCACCCTCATCCTCCTAAATTATAAACATAACCTGAAATGGAGCCTAAAGAGAGATTGTGGTGAAACCGTCATGTATCTGAATTTTGGTTCTCCAATGTGACAAGTCTAGGAACCTGTCCGTATAATTGACTAGTTTTGTTATTGTGAAGTTGTTTCTATGAGAACAGTTGTATCATGGACTATGTGTGTATCCACTCCTGCTGATAAGGGTTAAGCACATGTATCTCAGATCAGGAACAACAGAATGTATTGACTGTACTTTAACCAGTCAATAGGTATGTTAAGGAAGCTGGCTAAAACTAGTTTCTTCACTTTTCCTTCTGGGAAATTGGAAGGAGTGGAAAATCACCAGAAGGAGAACAAAAGAACCAGGCAGGTTTCGTGGATCATATATACTGAAGAGACTCACAGAGACATAAACATGAATCTTTAGGAAGGGGAAGGGTGTGGAGCAGGGAAGGCTAGCTGGAGAGATAAGGATCCATGACTAGGAAGATAAGACAAATGATGTAGCAGAAGAATCCTGGATGACTCCAGGAGACGGATTCCCACCCAAAGAATGTTCTGTAGTGATGATGACACTTAGGCATATAAATGCATGCAAGAGATATTTTTGTGCAGATCTATGTATTTCTCATTAGAGTAAATAAAGAATAAGGAATCCTGGGGAAAATCTGTTCATCTTTGTCCTATGTTATACATTCCGTATCCTTGAATAATTTACCTGTGGCCCAGAACACCAACATGACTACAGTTCTGGAAGACTATGAATGCTCTGGAAACCGGTGCTCTGGAAACAATCAGGAACAGAACAAAACCAGATTCTTGCAGAGCTAAATAGTCCTTTAAAATATCTTCTTAGAATGTAAGATATACCCTTTTGATAAAGCTCTTTGGGTGGAAAAATGTTCATTAAAGAAACAAACCATAAACATCCTATCATAATGCTCACCTGAAGCCTAAGAGAATAGCTAGAGCAAACACACTTTTGAATTTTTGTACTTCTTCAGACTGTTGTTTGCTGGTTAGAAGTAACAAACATCTCTACCTGAGAAGATGAGACTATAAGAACAGTGGGAAACATAGAAAAAGATTAAGCGAGAAAGACTCTGATTTGGTAATATATATTGTTAATTCACGTACACAGCACAAAACACTACAAGGGAAATTACAGGTTGTTTCTCCCGAAGAATTTACAATTTAAAGTAAACATGGAGGGTGAAATTTTCCCCCACTGAAGTCAATAGGAGTTGAGTTCCATGAGACCAGAATTTCACCAATAAGGGAAAGGACTACAACAGAAAGTTCAATAGGAATGAGAAGGTCAACTTTTACATAAATGTCTAATTAATTTGTGTTATGTACTATGTGTACTCAGGATAAAAAATGCAAAAATATTTGTGGGGCCAGAACACAACCAACATAGAACAAAGTGGAGAGAGCAGAATATAGTTTGTAGGTCTAAATGTGTTCCTTTTATAGTGAAATAACATAACACTTTCTCACTAACTGAACATATTCATACTCTTTGGCATGTCACAGGAATGCAATGGGACCCACCAATGCACAGTATACTGTCAGACATTCTTTAAAACTCCATTCGGACAGCAAGGCCCTTGTATGTTACAAATATGGTGGCAGAAAATGTTTAATTACATGGGTGTGGGAGGGAGACAGTTTAGATACAATTTTAAGGAAGAGAGCTAAATGCTTCATACTTGAAAAACCTTTCCAAAGAAATGGAGAGTTAACCAGGGAAGGGCTAGCTTCAATATGCTTCCATTTACAAGATGCCTGATACAGATAGTTACCAGAGATGTCAGACTCATTTTTAAATCACATTTCCCTGGCCTCACCAAGTTACATAATTCCTAAGAAGCAAATACCTGAGTACTGGTAATTGCAAAGGGAAACATAGGTGGTGGGCTGTAGGTGTTAAATATTGCTTGGACATCTCTGGTAACACTATCTAGCTATACCTCTGGACTAAAAATCCCACCAATAACAGCCCACCATTTTTTCTGTTCTTGCAGTTTCCCTTTGCAATCACCAGGACTCAAGTATTTGCTTCGTGGGCATTATGAAACTTGGTAAGGCCAGGAATGTGCAGAACTCTACATATTGTTGGATATCTGCTTTATGTCCATAGAGAGTGGAGAAGATACTCGCACAGGGCTTCCTCCTTCCCATCCTGCCCCAGGCAGGTGGAGGAGGGGGGTGGGAACTAGGGCAGGGCCCTGCACTTCTGGTGGCGAAAGGACACAAGGAGTTGAGTCCTAAATCTCTCTGCAAGAAAGGCTGAATGCCAGCCCTGCCTGACCCCCTTTCCTCCCTTTTTCTCCTCCTGGTAAGTACTGACCTGCTGCCTGTCTCTTCCTTGCATGACTCTGCCCCGCTCCTTGCTCATCTGTACTCCCTTTCTCCTCTCAGATTTGTTGTGAGGATACAAATATAATCCAGTTTATAGACTGTGAAGTGAATTAGGAGTTGAGCCTGGCAGATGCGGCTAGGATGTGGATCCATGTTTTTTGTACTCATGCAGGGCTCTATGTATTTGTCAGGCTACAAGCAGTGGCACACTGTGGATGAATAGCTGGGGGTGAGCAAAGAGGGCTCACAGTCTGGATCCAGCCCATCAAACATTCAAATCTGTCCTGCATGATCCTTTGTGCTACCAATCTCAGGCAAGTTCTCTTGCTGCCATTCCCCACATTCCATACAAAGCAGCCTGATGCTGGGGCCAACATGAGCACCTCTGTGCTGCATTCACTTTGTGGGGAGGCTGTTTCCATGAGCTGTTCTCCACCCCTGCACACAGCTCCCACTGACTGGAAACTAATCAATGGGAGCTGCCTGGGCTGCGCTTGCAGGTGCAGGCAGCTCACAGAGTCCCTCTCCCCTCAAGAGGTGCATGGCATGCAGAGACACACATGATGGCTCCAACAGCCGCCACTTGGAGTGATATGTGGGGCACGGCAGGCAGGGAGCCTTTCCAGGGTTCCTGCTGAGCTGCTGGCTGGGAGCTGCCTACAGTATGCACCTCATACCCGAAACTGGCACTTTGCATCCCACTCCCTCCTGCACCCTAGGTCATAAATTAACCCCCCTGGAACTGCTCATGCCCTCCTGTCCCAGGTCATAACACAAACCCTCTGCATCCCCTCCTGCACCCCAGTCGCTGGTCCCATCTCACTCCCAGACTCTGCACCCTCCTCTTAAAATCCTCCCCCAGGTCAGAATTCATTCCTGCACTCAAGCTCCTTTCCAGACTTCTCAGCACCTCCTTCACCCCAATTCCCTGCTCCAAGTCATAACTCCCTCCTACACCCCAATCCTCTGAGCTCCTTTCTGTGCCAGACTTTCGTCCCTCTTCCCACACTCCCTCCATTAATATCATAGAAATATGTGGCCCTTGAACACTTACCAAATTCTTGGAGTCCCCAGCCCCCATTAAAAATTATAGCCCAAACCTGATATATAAGTGAAATGGGCAGTTGCTATAAGACAAAGTGGGTGAGGTAATATCTTTTATTGAGCCAACTTCTGTTAGTGAGAAAGACAAGCTAGCAGTTATGAATTTAAGCTCCCAGGGTCGTCGTTTAAAAGTATTGTGCAGGTTTCTTTGAGGATGAGGAGGGAAAGGTCAGATCTAAAGTGAGAGTTGCTGGATTTATGTCTTATTGTAACAGTCTGTGACACATTAACCTCCTCTTTCTGTCCTATGACTGCAGATGTGTTAATGGGCCACACTAACTTGAGTGGTCCCTTAGAGTATGTGCCAACTACTTTTGCCAAACAATCTGTTCCACCCTGAATTTACCTTTCCCAGACCTGAAGAAATTCTCTGTGTAAGTTGTAAAGTTTCTCTCTTAGCAAAAGGTAAAAGACCCTAGCTCACCCATTGTGTGTTTATCATAGAATGATAGAACACTAGAACTGGAAGGGACCTCAAAAAGTCATCAAGTCCAGTCCCCTGCCCTCACAGCTAAACCGAGTACTGTCCAGACCATACCTGATAGATGTCTATCTAACCTGCTCTTAAAGATCTCCAGAGATGGAGATTCCACAACCTCACTAGGCAATTTATTCCAGTGTTTAACCACCCTGAAAGTTAGGAAGTGGTCCCTTGCTGAAATTTAAGTCCATTGCTTCTTGTTCTATCATCAGAGGCCAAGGAGAACAATTTGTCTCCCTCCTCCTTCTAATACCCTTTTAGATACTTGAAAACTGCTATCATGTTCCCTCTCAGTCTTCTCTTTTCTAAACTAAACAAGCCCAATTCTTTCAGTCTTCCATCATAGGTCATGTTTTCTAGGCTTTTAATAATTTTTTGTTTTTTTTCTCTTCTCTGGACCTTTTCCAATTTCTCCAAATTTTTCTTGAAATGTGGTGCCCAGAATTGGACTCAGTACTCCTAATCAGTGCAGAGTGGAAGAATGATTTTTTGTGTCTTGTTCATAACACTTCTGTTAATGCATCCCAGAATCATGTTTCCCTTTTTTGCAACAGTGTCACATGATTGACTCATATTAGCTTATGAGCCACTATGACCCCTAGATCCCTTTCTACAATACTCTTTCCTAGACATTCACTAGGAAAGCACTTGCAAAGCAACCCCTCCAAGCTTCTTATCATCTGCAAACTTAATAAGCTTACTCTCTATGCAATCATCTAAATAGTTGATGAAGATATTGAACAGAACCTGTTCCAAAACAGACCCCCTGTGGAGCCCCACTTGTTATGCCCTTTCAGCGTGTCTGTGAACCTTTAATTTTGACCTTGACTTTTTCATGCTATCCTAAATTATAATATTTGTTTATACGGCAATAATTACTTATAGACAAGATGTAGGATAAAGACTGAAAGTGAAGGTGAAACAAGCAGATTCCAGTATGAACAAGTTTTGAGAACTGCTGGTCTAGGAGATAAGGAGTTAATTCCAGCCTCTTCTTAGGGCCCTATACTCTGTTGTGGTTGTGGAAGGGGCTGAACTGCAGTTATTTAGGGCTGAAAGAGGATGCCTGTTATGCAGGTCTGACATCATGCTGCTGCCTTGCACCAATTCTAATTTAGGAAACTTGCTTGGGGCTTCTCTAATTCATAGAGGTTGATATACATCCACAGCAGCCCAGAACCTGCAGCAAGAAGTTAGTGTAAAGCCAAATTTGCCTTTTCTATTTTAAAATATTTTGGCTATTTCTTGAATCATTAGGGCAGAAGTTTAGCTCTATTCAGTGTACAATGACTGTTGCTGGCTTCCCTTTGTAAAAGGGAGATAATTCATCCCTACTTGACAGGGGTGTTGTGAAAATTAAATCAGTGAATTACTGCAGCACTCAGATAGCAGTGATGAAAACCATAGAAATACTTTGATAGAAATTCTATGAGTGGAAATGATTTAGAAATATTTAATTTTGAAATATATTGTTCCTGGGAGGTAGATTGAACCATTCCTATCTTTGAAGACTTGAATTATGTGTTTTTTTCCTACAAGAGGAAATGATGGAATAACAAATACTGAAAGCACTGTTCTGCTCTACTTCAGGTATTTACGATGTTGCCAAATCTTACAGTAGAATGGCAAAACTCTAAATTCACATCTTAAGAAGTAAAGCCAACAAAACTACCCAAGACATTGATTTACCACTAAATACTTTTTAAAAGTAATTTTTAGGGTACAATTGTTTTGTCTATTTAATTAAAAATGTGAATGTGTACCCTATATACATATATAAAGTTTGAGTACATATTTTAAGTATTTGTATAGCATATTAATAAACATCCATAGTGATAATTGAGATTAGATACATGTAGAGAAATACTTTTTTATTTGTGGCAAATAGTAATGGAAATGCAGGCCTGGTATAAGTAGAGTATATTCGTTGTTTATATAGGAGGAATCTAAAGAAGAAGAAACTACTCATTCTTTGGTAAAACCTTGAGTTGCCGCTACTAATTTCTGGGCACATGTTAATGCTCTTGTTCTAAAATGATTGTATGATTATTGGAATTTACCCAAATAATCTGATAATGCAATAATTAATAATGCTATTAAAGATAAAATGGCATTTTATAGCAAACACATGACAGACAGGCACAAAATTTCAATAGATATATAAACTAGCATACTTTCAAAGTAAGTATGGATAAATAAATCAAAACATTTATAAAGGATCCATATTGAAAACTATTATTTTCCAGTTAGAGAAAAAACAATCAATTTTGCACACAGTTTTAATAGATTAAAATGTGAAGGTTCCCCTCCCTCATTGCTCCAAAACAACACAGATCTGTTGTTTTTCATAGAATTTTTCAAACCACATTTTTTTCCCCACAGGTTTAGGGGACAGCTGGAAGGCAGGCTGGTGATTTATGAGAAAAGGGAAATATTTTGGGGTGATTTCAGGAAAGCTTGTTAAATAACAATTGTTCCAGTTAAGAAATACGATTAGTGACCAAATTTTTCAGGATCATATATTTTTAAGAACCATTAAGCGTACCAAATGGGTATGTTACTTTTTTACTATGCAACAAACAAGTACTGTAATATGTTTAATTTTTCCCCATATTTCAGCACTTTAAGGAATCAGCCAAAATATTATCCCATATCAACCGCAAAGTAGAATGTTACTACATTTTTGTAGAAGAAACCAACCATATACTATAAATGGTGTTCTACTAGTGAAATGTGGTACATCATCAGAAAAAAGGCACTAGTGCATAATATATCAGGAAAGTGTATTAATCTTAAAACTGTCAGTCTGATGATGTGTTGTGCAAATAGTCTGATGATATAAAGTACTGGAGTGCAGCAGCTAGGATTCATTCTAACGAGCAAAGCACAAGTATTTTATTTTAACTCATATGGTTTCGGAGAAGAAGATTAGATTGGTCATTGATTAGCTCATCATGAGGTTGTTTGAACTACTGTGTGTCTCTTTCCTGCGCCATCAAGTTCAATCTTGTAGCCAGTGGAATGTTTTAAGAATGTTAGAAAAAGACATTGTCATAAATTCAATAAAAAGTAATTGCAAGAATTTCCCTGAGTCTCATTGAAGAGAAAAAAAGAAATGACAGCATAGTTAATTTGTCTCAAGCATAAGCTGCAGAGATGACTTTTATACATAGCATGATTCAGAGGTATGACTCAAAAGATCTCAGCCATTTCAAATTTTATTTTCAAAATCAATTTGGTCACTAGCTTAGCAGCTAATTAAATGAGGCTCAATTATGATCCAGACAAAAGGGGGGAAATACATCCAAAATCAATAATTTTTTTCTTCCCTAGATGAATGGGAATAGATTCTTTTAAAAAATACCCAAGTGATATTTTGCAGGCTGAAGTTTTATATGCCAGATTTCTATTATGATTTTTACAACCAAAAATCCTTTAAAAAAAGAAAAAAAAAAGGTTGCAATGGATATTCTGATTCAGCCCTTAAAGATGAAATGAAAGTTTAGATGCTAGTTATATAACAATAAAATCCTCATGAAATAGACTTTTTAAAATGCATTTAAGATTGCTAAGTGATTGAAACTGAGACAAATGTGATCATTATGATCATTAATTACAATGAAAAGATATAAATTAAAGGTTACATAGTTTGGGTTGAAATTTCAAAGGTTGAGAATCATCAGATCTCAACTGAGAATGAGTCCAAAAGACATTACTTTTTAGAAGGCTAGATTCTAGATGACACTTGAGTGGTTCTGTGATAATGGAAGCTGTTTTCTCACAAGTTCAGAGAGATGACTGTTCTGTAGACTTCTGATTCATCTTCAGTAGTCATTTAGACCTGTGCAAAGTGAGTGAAAATTGGATTGAGCTTGGTATGCATTTGGGCACAACTGAACAAGATGCAAAGCAGAGGAGAGTAAGTTGAAAGTAGCTCTGCCATGTCGAAGTGAGGTACATTGGTAATCAGTTAATCAACGGGGAATCAATTTACCCAAAGATGTGTACCATGCTTTTGCTTTATATAAAATTGGCATGCAAAATATTTCTTCGTTTTCCTTTTTATGGCTCTTCTATCTAGCTAATTTACCTAATGGATTCATCTAATCTGTCCACATTCTTCTACCAAAAATGTATCTGAGCTTTTTTCATTTATCCTTCACTGATGGGTTGCCTACCTTAAAGAGTGGAAGTGGGAGCTAGGGGGAGTAAATTTTGCAGGAGGGGACTCCAGGGAACTCATTTGGATGCTCTCGGGTGCCACTAAAAAGGCAATGAGAATATTTGCTTACCTTCCTCAAGTCAAAACCGGCCTCACAAGCCATTAGGGAACTATTCACTGCTTGGTACATTGTGGAAGAGCTACTCAAAGCGCTACCACACCTAAAAGAAATTTCCTTAAGTAGCCTGTTTATCAAACTCTCAGACTGCTTGATAGAGATGTCATGATGCAACTATTTTTATTTCAGTGATTCTGTTATCTTCCAAGCAACATTGTGGGGAACAGTGCATGACAATTGGGAAAGTCTTCATTTGGTTAAGTGAAAAAGCAAAAATTCCAGGCTGTTGCTTTTATTTGAGAATTTTGCAATACACCCAGTATTGGGGTAGTGTATCATGAGGAGGATTATGGAAAATCACTCTCTGGTTCACTTCAGAGTATCTCTCAAGGCACAGCTGAAATAGTAAGGGAAGATGGGCATTCTGGTGCAGGGGTATGTTTCCATCTCTGGGAAATCAGGTGGTTGCTTGAAATGGCAGCTTCCTTTACATACAAAGAGAAGAGAAGAATGGCAGTACCTGTAACTGCCTTTAATGAATAAAGTGTTGATACCTGCATAATTGCTTCACATTATTCTTTTAACAAGTGGAAATTTACACTGGAGCATTGCCAGAATGGGTGAATGCCTTCAGAAAAACAAAGCAAAATCTGCTTCAGATTTTTTTTATCTAATAAATTGATTCTGAACTGAATTTCACTCTCACCTGAGAGCAGGGAATCTCAGATTTCAGTCCAAGCTCCTCAGCAGGAAGAGGAACAATTTGAATTTGGCCTTCCCTTAAAAATCATAAGGAAGGGAAACAGTTTCTCCTCCTTTCTTGACAAAAATGTGTCCAGGCTTAGGCAGTTAACTCTAGGAGAGAATTCATGGCTCTGAATCCCTAGAAAGCTCCCTCTAGTCCAGAGGTAGGCAACTACTGTCCTTTCAGGAGTGGGGCTTAGACCATACTCTTCACTTCAGCATTTCTACTGGCTGGCTGGCTTACGTGGCTCTTTGCTCTGTGTTCTGGCTTTCATGAATCCCAGTTAGCTTAACCCTTTCTGAACGTTGCATAAGAAGTTTGGTTTCCTAACTGAGGGTTCTGACTTCAGCTTGGTGGCAAGATGCTTAAGTGCCCATTCTGAATCCCATCTTAGCTTCCAGAGAATCCATAGATGCCATTAACTAACTGCTGCTAAATAATTTGGGGTGAAAACCGTAGCATGAGTGTTTGCAAAGTACTTTGTTAAAGAGACCTTGTTCAGAAATGAAAAAAAAAATAAAAAAAAATCTTGTTTTCTTAATGGAATTGATGGACAATATGTATTTTAGTTCTAAATGTGCATTCATGAACAACTTGAAACTCATTTAAGTGAAATGAAAACACTGAGTAGTGCATCCACTTTCTGGAATTTATGTGAAACTGTTGTTTATTATTATTGGCTAATTATACTGTGTTAAACTAGGAAGTCAAACAGCACAATGAAAAAAAGAAAAGTGAGAAAGCAAGCAATGGGATTGGAAGACTGGATAACTAAAGTAACTGGAAAGGGAATACTGAATATAGAGTCAACATGTCTTAACCCCCAATCGTGTAATGCAAAAACAATGAGGAGTTCTGTGGCACCTTAAAAACTAATACATGTATTTGGGCATAAGCTTTTATGGGCTGGAACCCACTTCATTAGATGCATGAAGTGGAAACTTTAGTGTGGCAGGTATATATACACATGCAAAGATGGGAGTGTTAAATGACTATGCAGCGAACCTGGGCTTAGGAGGCCAATTCAGTCAGGATGGATGTGGTCCATGCCCAAGAGTTGATGGGAGGATGAGAATACCAAAAAGGAGAAAACAACAACTTCTTTGTAATGAGCTAGCCACCCCCTCTCTCCATTCAGAAGTAGTCTGATAGTGTTCCAGCTCTAAAGTTGCACAAGCAGTCTGTTTTTGAAGTTGTTTTGCTTCAAGTATGGCCACTTTCATACTTTGTGTGTCCAGGGAGGCTGAAGTGCTCTCTACTAATTTTTGAATGTTACTGTTCTTGATATCTGATTTGTGTTCATTTATTCTTTTGTGTAGAGATAGGCCAGTTTGGCAGCTCTGCCATGTATATTGGTTATTCACAAACAGGGCTAAGCAATACATTGGGTGAATGTTTGGTGGGCTATCTGAAATGAATTTGTTTCAGCTCATTTATTGAACTACTAAATAATAGCAAATGCTACCATGACAACTGACACTAATAGGCACCCTTCTTGCAACTCCGGCAGAGAAATTAAGGAATGAATGATCATATAATCTGAACTATCTTGAAGTCTCTAAATTGTTTCCTTTCAATAATGGGTAAAGGCATAGTGGCAGGACTGTTGGGAACCTTGCATCATGTGACTGTCCAGCTAGAATCTTCCTTTCCAGCTCTAAATTTCCCAAATCAAATTAAAAACAACCAAAATTATTATAGGTTAGATTTCTTTTTTGTGAGGGGGAGAGTTGGAGGGGATGATAGCCATAGAAAACACATAAAAAAGAGCCACATGAATTGTTATTTGTAAATATTACTTTTGAAATATAAGTCTCCTTACTTTTCAGGAAGGCTATGTCTAGACTACGGAGATCCTGGAAAAACTCTACCGCATCCAGAGAACACGTCTGCTCTTCCGACATTTTTTGTGGAAGAGCATACATGCTCTTTCAGAAGCTCTGTATTCCTCATTTTATGAGGACTAAGGGCTCTCCCGAAAGAGGAGGTTTTTCCAAAATTTGACTCAGTGTAGATGGGCCAAATTTTGGAAAAGTCTTTTCCAAAAACAACAATCAGAAAAATTTATGCAAATTGCGGAGTGCAATGTGCGTACCTTTTTCTGACAAAAAGTGTCAGTCTAGACATAGCCAAAATGTTCAAAAAAAGAGTGAAAGAATCCTCTTTTTTTGCAAATGTATTTATTATTTATAAATATTTATTATTTATTGAAAAAAATTGATAAACACATTTTAATCCATAGATTTTTTTAATGAGATCTCACTATCTTAATTATTATCGGCAAAAGGTTTGCAATATATAAACAGTGCAATATTGCAGAGTGGTAATGGTATAAGCAAATATATTTTGCAACTCCAGTGCTGTAGAATTTGCTGCAGAATTATGCTCCAGAAAATTTGTCCACGCTCTTGCTCCAAAAGTTGGTAATATCACGGAAACTAAACTGGTGCTATCAGCAATATCATTTTGGTTTATAACTCTTATTTTGTATGGACCAGATAATAGATGGTATAACCAAAATAAGCGTGTAGGACAAATAGATCCCTATAACTGTGACAGATTAAGGCATGCTTCAAAGGTGAAGAGAATTGGAATACTTCAGAGAAATTTCATTGAGAGTGGGGAAGTTTACAAAGCCATATGGGACCATTGGAGAAAGTTGTGCCAGTAGCTTTCACTCATGTGTCAATTGCAAGATTGGGCTCTTTACACAAAGGCAGCTGCAAACTGAGTGACTTTAGAGCTAAAATCTGAGGGTATGTCTACACTAGCCTCCTAGTGGGTTAATGAGGGAGGTTAATGAGGGTGACCAAAAGTGCAAATGAAGCGCGGGATTTAAATATCCTGCGCTTGATTTGCATGTTCCTGGCCGGTCGCCATTTTAGAAATTGAGTAGCCCGAAGTAACTGCCCTTATCTACACGTGGCAGTGAAACGGGATTCCGAAATAAAGCCCTAACTCGAATTAGCTGGTATTCCTCCTGCAATGAGGTTTTAGGCCTGCTTAACTCTTTCAATATTTAATCAAGTCAGAATCATAAAATCATAGGGTTGGAAGATACCTCATGAGATTGGCAAGTCCAAACCCCTGCTAAAAGAAAAACCCGAGGGGTCCAAAGTGTAAGTCACTATTCTGGTATCAGCATCAACGTTATGGTCTAGGTTTGGCTGACTGTGAAAATGTAAAAATGATATGAGGAAATTCAGCCCTGGTTGGAGGGCTAAAAACATGGTCAGTGCTGCAATTCATGGTGCTTTGGCCAAAATGACTATATTTCAGCATAATCGTAAATTCTACCTAAGGAGCCTTCCCATGTTCCTTATGCCCCTGTGTAGGAGCCATACACAATCCTAGCCTTTGCTCTTTGGCTTCAGAGATTATGTAAGTGTAGTGCTGACTCTAGACTCACCAAACAGAATGAGGAGAGATAGACTGAGCCAATGGTCCTTCAGCCTTAGCCAACAAATAGGAAGCACACTGTGTAAAAGGATTTCAATTAGAGCTTGTACTCCTGAATAACTCAAATAGAATTTATCAGAACTGAGTCAATACTCTTGCTCCTACTCTATGGTTTTTTTGTGATCAATCCACATAGGCTCTGTCTTAACCACAGTATAGCCCCCACAAACTGGAGAACTGAGAAGTAAACTGAGAAATTAAGGTAGAAGCGCTTTACATGAATGACAAAGAGCATATTAATCCAGTCAAGGAAGGACCATGGAAGCAAAGGTAACAGATATGGACTCAAGTAAATAGGAAGTCTTTCCTTCTTTCCTTCTTTATTTCTTTTAGACAGGTATGGAGAAATAACTGGAAGACAAGGTAGGTAAATCAAAAAGCAGAAGATATGTTAAGTCAGCTGGACTTTCCTTGTTCCTAAAATTTGTTCTCTTCTATATTGTCAGTACCAAACGTACATTTGCAAGCTTCATCAAAACTTGAACTGCTTGTTTAAGGTTGGCTATTGAGCTTATATAGGTCAAGCTTCTGGGTGAAGATAAGGTATAGAAAATGTGAGCAATAGAAAAGCCATATCTCTCTATGATGATATTGGATTATATTTCAGATGATGCCTTACACATTTTGAACAGGCTCCACTTTTCCAATAATAATCAGGCTATTATTCCACACAACGGGGGCGGGGGGGGGGGGGGGGGGGGGGGGGGGATGGAAGTGTTCTACATGTATATAAACTCTAAGCAAGAATTTCATTGATATAAAAAAATTTCACCCTATAAGCAGTCTCAATAGAAGTAGTCAACTCTAACCTACATTATTGCTACGAAATAAAATGCAATTAAGATTTTTTAGTATTATGGATCCAAGTTATTGGACCTGTGAAAAAATAATACCCCAAACCCCATGTTTAGACCTATGTACCTGCACAACTTTAATTAGGAATGGAAAAGCTATTTCTTAAAATGTATAAAAAATTCTACTTAAATATTTTCTTGTACATGATGGAGTTTTCAGGTGTGTAAAGACACAAATTGAAGAAAATTACAATTCTCAGTATGATGAGGGGTTTCTCATCAATTTAGGGCTGGTTATAGAAGGAAGTGCTCTTTGTCACCTCGGTTTGAATCACTTATATAATTCTTTTAAGATAGTGATTAAATGTCTTTCTTACATCCTGCTAGTAATATAGCCTGCCGCTTCTGACAAATGGAGCTTTGGTCAAAGCCTATCAACTCTTTTTAAATGTCTGAAAAATTGCAACACTACAATACATTGTATAGAAACCTTAAATCTAGACTGAGGAAAAAATATCTCTTTGATTAACTTATAAAAGGAAAGATCAATTACAGGCTGAAAGTGTGACCTTCCAAATTCTTCTTTGCTGAATGTATGATGAGGAGAAAGGTAAACTTCCATGCTAGGAATGTTAATTCTGTTTAAACGGTGGACTTAAATGGAGGCTCCATGGCCCATTAAGAATTACAACCAGATCCCCTTCAAAAGAAAAGTGTGGGATGGCATTACTTTTATGACTGTTCTCAAATACTTCTGAGTCATACTGTGGCATCCCATTCTATATAATTTCATTTCTATAAAAAGTTAAAATTGCAGCCAATTGCATTCCAAAAGCATGAGCACAAAGCTTGAATCAAAAATGTCAGACTTGTAGTCTTGAAATGCTGATACTAAAATTCACAAAGTCTGTGGATCTAGTTATCCTTGGAGATGGAGGGTTTTTTACATTGTCCCTGCTTTGCGTAATTAATGTTATTTGCCGATCCTTTCTTGCTGCCTGTAATGCACAATGCCCTTTAGAGGAGAGACGGGATTCTCATTCTGCCTCAAGCTCTGACAGACCTTGAAATGATCTGTACCATTTAAGCAACAACAACAAACAACAACCTAGTGTAATGTATTGCGAAAAGCACCTCAACCTATTTAGTGCTAGAAGAGTTACTAGAAAAAAGAGTAGATCTCTGAAAAAGGAGAACAATAGCTAGTCTGCTATAATTTACCACTATCTGTTGTAGAGGAAGCAATCTTATATTTTTCACTGTCCTTACTAGCTATATGAAAAAACTATTTTTGAGTGCGCTGTGTGTATAAGGGTGCTCAGATGGACAGGGGTGCAGTGGGGAGTTGCTCAAACTCTAGCAAACATATGAGAATGATCACAGAGGGTATGTCTACACTGTCATCCTAGTTCAAACTAGGGGTGGCATTGTAGACATACCCTAACTGAGTTAGCTTTTTCGTGGCCAGCATAAGATTCTGTGTGCCGTATCTGCTCCATATAAACCCAACGGAGTTCCATGATGCATAGGCTGAGCTTTGCATAGGGCTGAATTTCATTCAGTCTAAATAAGAGTGGCAGAATTGGACTGTTAGAAGGCAAGTTAAGGAGAAGATAAAAGGTATATTAGTACTTCACTTAAGGTCCCAATTTGCCTAACGGGCAGCCCAAAACTCTGCTCCTGTCAAAGCCCCAAGGTCAAGCACAAAATTGCTTTCCCGCTGTTCCATGGGGGAAATAGTCCATACCAACCCTTTTCCTGGCCCTGCTTACATACGCTTGTGCATCTTGCCCAGCTGTGCTGTCCAGAGCTGCAGAGGAGTGAAGCCAAGATTGACTATTCCTCTTCCCCCATTCCCACCCACATGTGCAGAGGTGGAGAAACAGGCTAAAAGGGCACAGCAACATCCTTTAAGTCATCCATCTTAACACCAGAGGTGTTAAGAAAATAACAGCTTAACAGGTGAAAGAAAATAACAACTGTGTAATAACAGGATCGATCCCATTCTTTTAAAGTCTTTGCAATTTGTTAGATAATAGAATCATCTGCAAATTTTAAACTACAGAGTGCATCTCCCTGGTCCTGCACTCTTGGGACCTGACAAGTCCCACATGAGGGAGTTTGCCAGACCAGGGAAAGTCAGTTCTGGCCTCTCTGCTGTTGACCTCTAGGATCTCTTGGAGGAAGGACTGCCAGCCCCCACTCCCAGGCTCCCCTCACAACTGCCATCCCTGCTGCTGATCCTCACCACTAGTCTCTGCTCCCACCTGCTGACTGGCTGCACTCCCAAACCAGCTGCCCTCCCAGCTGCCTCTCTGCTCCTGGCCCAGCTCCCCAGTCATGGGCCAACTCTGCTCCCAGCTCTGCTCCTGGCTGCAGCAGCCCCTCTGCTGTGGGATTCACAAGTGGCCCCCACTGCCAGCTGCAGGAGCACTCTGATCTTGCAACGTCTACAGTCCTATTGCTGAATGAGAGAGGCTGGACCAGAGGAGAGTTCTGTTTGTGCTCTCTCTTATGCTAGTTTTATACTAGCATAACTCTACTGACTTCATTGGAGTTACTGTTTATCCACAGCAGAAGACACTGAGTGAAGAATCAGTTTTTTGGCTCCCTTCCTCTCAACCCATTCTAAAGATACAGTTTTACGGGTATAAAAAATAAGTTATTTCACTGTTCACAATGTCCTTCAAAATATGTCGTCAGGAAATCACCACCAGCCACAAAGGAAGAACATGCTTCCCCTACTATTGTATGTGTGAACTTGAAGTTTAACTGGGATAACTTAATGGCCAACAGTATTAATAACAGCCAGTTATTCTTTGGAGGGGAAAGGAATGTTAAATGCAAAATATATGTTAATAGAAACTTAATAGTACACAGGTAAAATCAATGCAATAGGAAAGCTTCCAGTAGCAACTTATACTCATCCATGTTATAAATATGTTTCTGTTTCCAGTGAAATATGCTGCTTAACATATTTCTTATGTTCCAAAATCTAGCAGAAAAGATCCAGGACACAGTGTGTTACCTTATGTTCACTAAAGACCAACCCATATCACACATATTTTGCTTTTATTAAATGCCGCTGTTGAATTAAATGGAAAAGGGATTGAACCCGATCCCACACATACATCCATACACTCATACAGAAACAAACGACATCTTGCTTTTGCTTAAAGTTACTAGTCTGTTGCTCACATTAACTCACTGGCCAAGTGAGTTAAATGCAATGGTGGGTGGAGTGGGGGAGTTTCTTGCTCTGGACCGATGCTCCAATCTTGACAAGACAAGACCCGGAGATTCAAGCAAGATGCCCTATCTTTTATAGGACTTTTCTCCCATTCAAGTCTATATATTTTGCTGCGTCAATTCTTAATCAATCACCATTTTAACATATGTTTATCTGAAAGTCTTTTGCCAGCTGACATCAGTATGTTGGTGGTTCCTTCCCAGTGTTATTTCAAGGCTGTCTTGTTTGTTAAAGGGTGCTTGCTCTTAACATTCAAAGGCCATCCATAATATCCTGCATCGGTCTGCTGTGTTTTGGACCTCAATTTATGGTACCTTGACACCTCTTCTCCAAACATTCACATTCCAAACTCATTCATTCCCCCACCCCAGGAACTGCACAATTCTTTCACTCATGGGGAAAGGGATACAATTGTCCATACAAAAGGTATCAATTGATTTAAATACAAAGAATCATTCATTCCATTTTCTTTATAACACAATCTATATTCTAATTACTTCGAAGAGCAACTGTATGATCATGCAGAATCACAAGTATCCTTCTGATCTCTTTCTCACATAATGGAATATTACAAAGCTCAAAAGGTTACAAAACTTACATTCACATTATACTGAAACTTACATTTACATTATATTGCATTGGGTGGAGGCTTTAGACAACATAGCACAGCTGAGTTAATGTTACTGCTGAACTTTTACTTTTTTCACTTTGTGACCTGTGAACTGGCATACTGTGACCTTACTATTGCATTAACATAGCTTTTTGCATTAAATGTATATAACAATTTATGTTTCCAGACATACTCTCTGATCTTATTTACATAAATTAGAATAATACATGGTCATACTAAGTAAGATCCTGCCCTGCATTTAAGATAAATTCTAAAAAGCTGGCATTAGAGGTTCCCTTTTGCCTAGGATGATTTTTGGGTCTCATAAATCAGCTTCAAGGCTTTATATGCCAAGTCCTGCCAACCACAACTTTTGGAACAAGAAAGAAAAGCTGGATGTAGTGACCCCCTGCTTCAATCATCCTCAGATGCCAGAATAGTCCCTAAAATCTTTTGGCAGCCATCATCTAATAAAATAGCCTTCTACCTACTCTAATTTATGCCAGAGTTGATGAGCTTAATAGCATGCATGCAGTTTCTCTTATTGTTTTATGTTTTCTCTATAGTGCTTTTATGTTAAGAATAAAATAGGCTTGAATAAGAAGTTCTGAGTGGGTAATTTATAACTATTGATAACCACTCATTATTGGTCTCCGAAAAGAAATCAATCGTGTGCTTGGACAGCCTGTCTCTGGTGGGAATAACAGTGTCGATCTGGAAATACCTCAGTCAGAAGGAAGGGACATGCGGCTCTCCACACAAGGTAGGCTAAGTAGCCTGGTTTCTAAACTGACTCAGGTCCTTCTACCTATTCCAGCAAGTTGTTAAGGCCCAGAGTTGGGTTGGTAGGACTGGGCTTACTTAGATGCTATCTAGAACTGAGTACTTAATCTGAACTGACTAGACTTAATATCAGTTTAAAAACCAGGTTACTTAGCCAAAAAAAATCCCTTTCTTTATCTTTTGGTCTCTAGGGAATCCAGTTTGAACTAATTTATATCCATCGCTTCAGGAAGTTACATTAAAGGGCTGATAACTGGAGGAAGAATATTATTTATTTATTTATTTATTTATTTAAACTATTTTTACCCCGCCTCTCTATTGAAAATATTCAAGATGGCTAACAAAATTTTTAAAACACACTATAAATATATATGAAAAATTAAAACATGAGACCCTAAGGGGATATAAAACCTGTTAACATATTAGACTCCACTTTCTACTAGACAAGGTGCACATAATCCCACAATAACATACACAATTTCATTTGTAATACAATAAACCCAGAGAGGTATAAACTTTACTGAACTGGGCTAAACTTAATTTGATAAAGCTTATTTGGTATATTGCAGGAAATTGCCAGTTTGTCAGTCTGTTTCAACAAATCTCGACATGTGTTTTAAAAGAAAAAAACATGTTTTGAAATTATCAAAATGAGATGTTCCAGTGATATCTAAATAAAAAAATTCAAATTACTATTTGTAATTACTATTTGTTTTGAACTTGTTATATATACTTAAAAGTTCTAAAAAATTAAAAGATGTAAATTAAAATGAAATGATTTGACTGACCTAACCCAGATCTTCTGATCTTTCTTTCTTTCTTTTTTTTTTTTTATCAGTTCACAAAAGTTTTGGATATATTTGACTTTTCACCCTGATTCAGGATGGGAAATATTTTGAAAGTATCAAACCATCTTGGTAAGGAGAAACTATTTCCCATCCAGAGCTAATGTAAACCTGAGCAAGTGACACTTTGTAGACCTGAAAATGTCACATCATTAAAATCATTTGCCCTGTTACCCCACAAGTAGAAATTCTAGATATGTTAAAGTATAGGCCTAGAAAAAACTATTACAGATGACTGGAGACGTGCGCTTTTCCCCTAGTGGCTCATTATTAGACTCATGCTAAGGGATATCATACAGAGGATATGGTGGCATATTTCAGTTTAGGTGCTTTTATCAACCCTCATTTGGATGGCCTGTGTGATTTGGCTACTTATGAACAATATGACCATCCCATCTTACTCTGATATCTTCTGTACCTTTATATCACGCCATACTATCATGTACAGTATACTGCATCCAAATATATAATAATCAAAATCCCTGAGTGCAGGGGAGCGCAGGTTGCCTACATAAAAAGGGCCTGGGACAAGCTGAACTCCACCAGCATTATAGTGAGCTCAGGGTGTTGCTGCATTTCGCTTTTACAGATGTCTACCTTTTTCTTCTCCACTGAGTTTTGGAAAGAAAAGCCCTGTCTCCATCGGCATGTTTTGTCACCAAAAAACCCTTTTTGGTGACAAAACCAGGAGAATGTTCACCCTGCAATGTGACTACAGTTGAGAGAAACACCAAAGAACTTCCAACTCCTCAAGGGACTTCTCTCTCCCCCTCCCTTTCTTGTTTACAGTTATGTACTGTGTTCTGCAGTAGGCTTTTTGTTGAATTTATTCATCTCCAGCATATTTTCCACAATGCCCAATTAACTGCTCTGGCCAGCGCTTTGAACTCAGCTGCTCTGCAGCAATGTACACAGGTAAACTGATGCACCCCTCCAACCTGCAAACTCTGGGAACTTGAAAATCTATTTTCAGGTGTCTAGCTCATTGTGTAGTGATTCTCATGGCATCTTCTCAGTGAAACATAATTGTTCTCATGTCCTGATGTTTGTAAGGACTTTCAGTAACTGTCTGTAGAGTATGAAGGAAGGAAGGGACACAAGGTCATGAAGCAAGGGAGGAGACACAGGGTAAGCTGTTGTGCAGGTCAGGGAGCAGTGCAGGTGATGGCCCCGTAGAGCTCTAAGCTAAGTTACTTTAGTGCTGCCAGGAGACAGGGGAACGTGATGACGCAGGTGGTAAGTTGCTCTAGTGCAGTTGGGTGAAAAGAGGAACCAGAGCAGCATGGGATGGTAAGTTCTATATTGCAGCGTCATGGGAGGGGATGGGCATTGGCCTGGGAAGTTGCTCTTGCAGTTGGTATGGAAGGAGGCTGGCAGTGGTATGCGGTGACCTGAGGCTGTATTTCTGTGAGCTGGCTAAGCCTTGCCTGGGTCAGCATTATCTCCAAACAGAGTAGCAACGTGCACACAGAAATGAATAGAATCTTGATGGGAGATGGTGTTGAAGCTTTCCTGATTACTTATCAATTTTCCCATGGAGATTCCATGGTAGGAATTTTGGATGGCCGGGAAATGTGTGCATCTTTCAGAGCTCCTGCCTCTTGTGAAAGATGCACACTGGCACTTTTTTCTGCGAATGGAACATCAGAGTCCGAGAAGTGGACATGCGCATTGTGATCCTGGGCCCTACCCCTTGCCTACCCAGCCTACTCTTTTCTCCCCTGGCTCATGAAGCCCTACACGGGCATCCTGAACCCCAACAAGGAGGAGCTCAACAACAGGATGAGCAGGTGCAGAATGGTGGTTGAATGTGCATTCAGATGTTTAACGGAGAGGTTCAGGCATGTCCTGTCCTGCGTGGACCTCAGGGGACAGGGAACCCTGTCTCACCATTCTACAAGGCTCCAGTTTTAAGGGTCTTTCAGGAACAATAGCCTGGATTTTCCCAAAGTCCTAACAATTTTCTGGAGATTATTTTACTTTATTTCAACATATAGCACCTTCCATTGGTCTTAATCCAGTTTTAACAATCCTAGGAGTTAAACAACTATTGACTGACCACTAGTCTTTACTACCACTGAGGAGAATGTCACCCTGTTACAGGCCCTATTCTACCATAATATAAAATAAAAGTTATGAATAAAGTAAAAAGGAAAACCTCATTTCTGAATTTGTGTGCACTGTTACCTTGCACATGCACTGATGTGTTTCTTCACGCTTGGATTAGATATGTAGAAATGCAAGCTTGTAAGTGACCTGAAACCTTTCCTGTTAACAATCTTCCAGTGAAGATATCCCAGATAGCGTCAGAAGATGGCCTGACTGTAAATCTGATTAATTTATTGAGAGAAATAATTAATAAGGCAACCCCAAAACTTAGCCAACATTTGAACTATGTCAATTTAGTATTAGAGTGTTCTGAAAATGTTGTCTGTAAGTAAATATACAGAATTTATCAAGGAGAGGTTGAGAGAAGTCTAAAGATGATTATTTTTGTGAGATCAGCTAATATTTTATATCCTGTTTCAAGTTGTTCCTGACCATTTCACAAAGAAAACTGACCATTTCACAAAGAAAGATGAAATTTCTTGGTAGTCTAGAATAGAGCAAATAATTTGGAGAGAATAATTAGTTTGTGAGAAACATACAACATTTTTTATTTTAATATTTATGGAAAATCATTTGCAAAATAATTTTGCTGATTAACTCTTAGCTTGAGATTGTTTAATAGGAGAATTCAGTAGCCAAAATTTGAATGTTAACTGTTTTAGTTTTAACTGGACACTTCACACTTCTTGTATGGTTTTGGTCCTTATAAGGCGGGGTGTAACTCTTAAATCTGTTTTCATCTGTAAATACTTAAACTTTACAAATTCAGAATTCTTGTATATCTATTCTTGAGTGTCTTCTTGTGTGTCTATTCTCCCATATTGAAAAATTTGAGTTTATTTATTCTAGAGAAGAGAAGACTGAGATGGGACAAAACAGTTTTCAAGCTGATAAAAGGTTGTTACAAGGAGATTGTTAGGAAGGTTGTTATTAACCTCTGTGGAGAAAGGTTAAGAAAAACTGCATTGATGAGCCATTCCTGTTGTTGTCAGTGCCCTGAATTAACGTGTAGGGAGAAAGTGTTTCTGTTGTAGTGCCTTCTTTAGTGCTCTGCAGCCAATCTGAAGAACTGTGAAGTAAGCTGTTTTTAATTAGTGCTTTAAGACATTTAAATATGTTTGTCATCACCCCTGTATCTTCTTGCAAATAAAAGCTCATGGACTGTTAGCTGGAAGCAATGCTGTCAAATATCCAGCATTAGCAAACAAGGGCTGAACAAGGTCAGTAACCAATTCTTGGGAGTTGATCTCCACTTCACTGGCCATACAGTGCATGGGCAGAATGATATGTTTGTAATTAATTTTAATGTATTATATATAAGCATGCATAAAGGCTTTATTCCCAGGGGCAACATGCCTTCACACTCTCTGAATAGTGAGAACGTCACTATCGTGCGTGTGTGTCTTTGAATTTCTAATTGCAGGAAAGTTATGCTGACTGCTGACTGAAAAGCTGCTCAACTGAACTCAGTCTCTGTCACTGTTTGTGTGTCTGGTGACAACGACTCCTGGACACCCTGCAATATTATTTCACAATTTTTAATAAACATTTCTCTTATATCACTACTCTACAGCCAAAATGCTTCTGAAATAAATGTAGTCAAACTTTACTAA
>CM057845.1:150488013-150503722 GCA_030068395.1 Apalone spinifera
AGCCATATTGTTTTAATGACAGAAAGCACAAGAATGTGTATGTGAGCAAAGTAATCACACCCCTCTGTCATAGTGGACAGTTCCTGAGGTGGAGCAGTGCATTGAATCCATGTCTCCCAGATCCAGGACTAGTGTCCTATCCATTAACTGATTCTCCCTCTTCATTAGTGCCTCATTGAGGGCCAGGAGGCTATATGTGCATGATTTATATACAGATTAATTATTAGTTCCTATTATGTATTGAAATTTGCTTTTGTATATCTTCAGAATGGGAGAGTAGCTAGCTTATGAGCATTATGAAAATGAACCAGTAGCAGTAGAGTTCTTCTGGATGAACAGTTTTTGAAGTTTGTGAGTATTTGTTTATCTTTTCTTTTGAAGGACAAAAAGAAAAAGGAGAAACTGAAGCAGAAGTAGTTAGAAAATTGTTGAAATGGTAGTATCTTTAAGTCATCCTCTCTTTGCATCTTTAAGTCATGCAAAATTCCTTTCTTGTATGGGGGATAAAATTCTAACTTTGGATGAGAATCCAGTTTTGAGGCTAAATTGAGGACTGGAAATCAGACAACTAAAAACATAAGGATAGTCATAGTGGATTAAACCAAAGGTCCATCCAGTCCAGTATTCTGCCTTCCGACAGTGGCCAATGCCAGATGCCCCATAGGGAATGAACAGAAACAGGCAATCATCAGGTGATCCCTCTCCTGTCACCCATTTCCAGCTCCTGAAAAACAAAGACTAGGGACACCATTCCTAACCATTTTGGCTAAGTAGTATTGATGTACTTAACCTCCATGAATTTATCTAGTTCTTTCTTGAACCCTGTTCAAGTCTTGGTCTTCACAACATCCTCTGGCAAGGAGTTCCACAGGCCGACTGTGCACTGTGTGACCAAAAACTCCCTTTTGTTTGTTTTAAAATTGTTACCTACTAATTTATTCTTGTGATCACTAGTTCTTATATTATGGGAGGAAGCTTTGATCAGGAAGCTATCTTAGCCATTAGAGAGATACCCAGGAAGGGTGTAAGGACCTCTCATGTTCTTGAGGCCCATATAAGTACTAGAAGAACTGACATCCCTACATTTTAGGATGCACACAGGCTCCTTAAAAAGTGATAGAGTGGATGAGCCATGGCCTTATCGCCCTCCATACCCACACATACTGACTGGATCCCTTGGGGGAGGTGTAGCAGTTCAGGCACTGTCCCACACGTAATTAGTTCTTCTCTATCGAGATGCAATCTGTACAGTCTATTATTTTACATATAAGAGAATGAGGTGTCATTCAGCTGCCAGGGGATGCATAAAAGCTGGCTGTTTCATTTCAGAAGCATAGCTGATCTCTACTAGCCAGAGGCGCAAATTGTTGACATTGCCTCTCTAACAATGTTCTTTCAGTGTCTCGCTGAGCCTCATGACTGATTCTTATGGCACTTTTTCCATTTATTTTAACACAGGGATTTCGATACTTGAACATCAAACTTACGTTTTGTCTCATTCTTCCAGAAATGTGAAAGTTAAGCTGAAAACCCACAAGTACCGAGGGAGCACTTCCAACTCCTCAAGGGTTTCTCCCCTTTATATAAGGAGACAATTTAAACTACCAGTGTAGTACTAATTAACTAATCTCATTTTTACAGCTGCTGTCCTGTGTCTAAAAGATGGAGAAATTTGGCTGCATTCAGATTGATACATCCCTAAACAGAAAGCTGCTTTCTCTCCCCTCCCCCACCACACTTCCCATTATCTGGATTTCAGTCAATGTGTTGGGCAAAATCCATTCTTTAAAGAATAGCTAATGACACAAACAAAGTGATGTCTAAAGATGAAATGATTGGTGCAATTTTCATTGATTTAAGCAAAGCATTCAATCTGGAATCTCATTCACTTTTTTCTGAGAAAACGATCTCACTCTAGAATTTCAGTTCAGGCTGAAAAATGGATAAATGCCCATCTGATGAGACAAAAGAAGAGAGAAAGAAACTGACAGATATATTGCTTGCTACTATTAGGGTCAGGCATTGTTTCATGTACCACGTGTCGGGCTATGAGAGGACTCCATGTTTCTAAAATAAAACTAGCTCTTTATTAAGAGAGCTATTTGCAGAGATACTTCAACTGCATTCCTGGCATGTATGCTCTTTTTTAAATTCCTTTTCTCTTTCTTTTTTTTCTTCTCCCCCTCTCTCTCCTTCCCTTATTTATTCTTGGATCTGGACTTCTAACACTCCTGTTATCTGAAGAAGTGGATTGTGCCTACGAAAGCACATGATACTATCTACATGCTTGTTAGTCTTTAAGGTGATACTAGGCTATTTGTTGTTTTTTAAGTTTTTCGTGTTACAGACTAACTCGGCTACCCTTCTGAAGCTTTTGAAAGATTTGAAAGTCAGAAGTCCTGGAACTGCTGAAGTCCACTAATTCTTGATGGTCCAAACTCTGCCCTTCTATACTCCTTGCAAGGACATGAGAAATAATTTAGACAAATGCTATTCTTTGTTAAGATTTTGAGCTGCTGGAAGTGTCTCACTAGAGCTGAGTGGATAATGGCAATGGGAGGAATTATTCAGAAAGTAATAAGAAAAACTAGAATAAGAATAAATGAAACTTTTTAAGTTTTGGCAAGATTGCTGGAATATATTTTAAAATGATTCAGTTTAGTGCTGAACAAAAGGAAAATATCTGTTGATTAATATATTTATAAAATTTGCACTTCTGACAGCACTTTTCTGGTTTTGAATAGGGAATGTCATTTAGCACTCTGTCTGAATGGAAAATAATATTTCTATGCCTGCTGCAACTGGCCACTCCAGGATAGCCTGACTCAACTGTTGTTATTCATTGTCTATACAGAATTATAAGCAAGACAGCTTCATAACTGTTGTTTTAATCACATTAGCCAGGATTTTTCAGATGTGATTAATGAATTTTATTGCCTCAATTTTTTGGTGTCCAACTTGACCCATTTAAAAGGAAAATCTTTTGGTAGGGCACTCAGTACTTTCTGAAAAACAGGCACTTAGAGACATCTCAAATTAAGAATTCCAAACAGAGGCAACTGAAATCACAAGTTATGTATAAAAATCTTGCTTGATATTGTTATTATGAAGATAACGACTCATTGCTATGGGCTTTTGTGAACTGTATTAGACTCTTGCAAAGAGTCTAAGAGAAGAAATGACTTGCAGTAAACTGCATTGTATATGGTTTTAGACCAGTGATACTCAGACCATAGTGGTTCAGGAGACAAATTAGCAATCCAGTATTACCCAAAAGTGTGACTTCATTGTTTCATTTATATATTATACATGACACCATGAATTCATTCTTCTCTTTCTTTGTGTGTGTCTCTCCAATTTTCACAGCAAAATGGCTGACCAAGAATTATTATGTTCTTATTATTCATTATTATGACTACAAATTGATTAATAACATACTAAAAAGCATCCTGATTGGTTAATAACAGAGATTGGTTAATGATTAAATCACACAGTGTTTCCATATCATCTGCTGCACAGAGCCACATGAGACACATTAAAGAGGCACTTGTGGCTCACAGTCTTCAATCTAAGTATCACTCTCTTAAATAATAAGCCAGGCAACTGATATAAAAAGGGGAAACAGGACTCTCAGAGCCTTTGACAGATACATTCACACACACAACGTTCCAGTTAGCACCACAGTGAAAGTGTTAACTATTCTATTCTTCCCTACACTGAGCACTAGGAGTTGGAGGCTAAAATCCAGGCTTTCTTGAAGTCAGTGGGAATTTTGCCATTAACTTCAATTAAGATAGTATTTCTTCCATAGATTCTATTACTCTCTATGATGTTGGCCTCCTCAAAAGAGTAATAAAGAGGATGTCCCCTTTTGCATCGGTGAACTGGAACCGAACTACCATAAGGAAGGCTCACTCCTGAAGGGTAGTGCAGTTCTTGTTCTATCTTGAAAGTCTCTAGACTTTCTATGGAGGTATCTTGTCTAAGTCAGGTTCATTGTCCAAGTTAAAGGATTTTCTTTCCCCTACTTTCCTTTCCACATTTTGAGAATGTGTATTTAATTTTCTATATATCTATAGTGAAATAATTTCTAGGAAAATTTTCTGCAGTCAGAAAGAGAAAGAGAAGCAGAGAAGTTTTTAGAATTGTACTGTTTTCTATTAAAATTCCAGGTGTGGGATGGACAGTAACTGTTTCTATAATTATTTAACCATTGTCACTTGTGTATCCACATACATGCAGAGAAGTTAGATAAAAACATACTATTGCTGGAAGTTTTCAATGTAATACTACTTTATTACTTAAAATTCCAAATGATAGTACACAAAAATGCCAAAACGGAGGGAGATTTCAACTAGTCTGCTCCTTGAAACAGAGAGGCACAACTCACCTTACTTCTCTGTAAGCTAGCTGGCTGGAGAACTGACGTTGAGCACACAGAACCCTTTTCCCATAAACAGATCCAGAAAACCACAGAAAATATAAAGAAATCAATCACAATTTTAATATAGCTTTCAATACCCTATAGTCAAGTGACACTCCATCTCCTGTAGCTGTATTTGATAACAATGGATTTCTGTGCCATACAACATTCTCTAATACTTGGCAGGTATAGTAAATTGAGGGGTTCCTCCCTTAATATTTATTTTCTTCTTTATTAGAACCTTACTCTCATGCCAGCATTGTTTTTGAGGTATTGTACACTGCTTTTCAGCTTATGTAGTATATTTGTTTCCCTTGAGATTCCTAAGGCTACAGTACTAGACCAGTGTTGCTCTTTTGTTTGGTAAATCATCTCCTAGTGGATGTGACTTATCAAATGCACATTTTTGTATAGATGACTTGTCCTGTGTCAAAGACGATTAACATTTAAGATACAATTAATAATCTACCATCTCATATTATATGAGGATGTTTCTTCTGTTGTACGTAAGGTGGTGTCACATTTTTTTAAATAATTATTTCTCTTTAGAGACTTAAAAGTAAGCTGCAAATATTTGTTGAGGGGTAAAACTTTAATATATTATCCCCAGGAATGAGTTAAAAAATCAGCTTCCTTTAGTCACTTTAACAAAGAACATGTGTGCATATATAGCATATAATTGAACTGAGACCATTTTAAGGTACTTATTTTTTAGCAAAAAGGTTTTGATTTAAGAGACAAGTTAGAAAAATGATTAATTCATGATAAGGCCTAATCCCTTTTGTCATTTTGAGAAAATCAATCATTGTATAGAACTTTGATTTGCAGTTTTAAAATATACCAGGTTAGTGTGAAAAGTTAAGTTTAGGATGACATTTTGTCAAATCATGAATGGTGTGAAGAAAGTGAAGAAAGGGACTATTATTTTCTCCTACAGATAACACGAGAACCAGGGGTCATCCAATGAAAGCAATAGGTAGCAAGTTTAAAACAAACCTAAGGAAGTACTTCTTCATTCAATACACAAGTCGTCCTGTGGAACTCTTTGCTAGGGGATATTGTGAAGGCCAAAACGATAACTTGTTTTAAAAAAAGAACTAGATAAGTTCATGGAGGATAAATCTATCACTGGTTATTAGCCAGGAGCCAGGATGGTTGGGAATGCAACCCCATGCTTTGGGCATCCCTAGCCTGTGACTGCCAGAAGCTGAGAGGTAAATCATCTCCTAGTGGATGTGACTTGTCAAATGCACATTTATGTATAGATGACTTGTCCTGTGTCAAAGCAGATTAACATTTAAGATACAATTAATAATCTACCATCTGATATTATATAAGGCTGTTGACTTCCTCTGCAGCACCTGGCATTGAACACTGTTAGAAGACAAGATACGGATCTAAATAGATGAATGGTCTGACTCCAGGTGGCCATGCTAATGTAAAAAATCTGATGAAGTTTGAGTTTTCCAATTTCACAAAAATGTTTATATGTAAAGATATCAATAATAATATGCAGGTATTTACATCTGATATAATACAAAATTATTTTGAAATACTGTAACCCAAATATGGGGTTAGTTTTGTATTGAACAATGAAAAGATGTTTTTGTATAGGGAAAGACCATTCTGAATGCAGTGTACTCATTAAAAATGAGCTTTTTTAAAATATTGATCTTACTTTCCTCTTCCTTATGGAATATTTTTGCATGACAATTGGATGACTTCCTAGAAGACCCTTCTGCATCATAGAGCTGAGCAAATATTACCAAAAGTGTTCTACCAATACCTATTTAAATTTCTAAATTAATTTATTTTGATAGTTTTTGTGTTCTGTTCTTCCACAAGTATTCTAGCAAACATGTTTGCTGGCAGGACTGTTCACAGAATAAGTAAATAATGGATAATAGTTCTGGAAACTGTATTTTGAAATTGCTCTCTAAGATAATTCATACCAGAAATTTAATGCATAGATCTTTGGTCCTCCAATCAAGGTGGATTATCTTGCCAGGCAGATTGCTTTTATTCCTCAAGAGCTTGAAAGATCCTGTATCACTACTGCAGTACTGAGTGAGATGTGACTTGCTGAAAAGAGCCAACTGGGTGCACCTTTTAGAAGGGACACCCACAAAACAAGCCATGCAACATAGGAATTGCCTTTGTAATCAGAAATAGCCTTATCTCTCAGGCTTGGTCTATACTACCACAGAAGGTCGAATTAAGATACACAGCTCCAACTACATTAATTACGTAGCTAGAGTTGACACATCTTAAATCGTTTCCCTTCTGTATGCACAGCGGGATGTTGACGGGAGCAAACCCTCCCATCACCTTCCCTTACTGGGGAAAAGTAGGAGTACTGGCACCGACAAGGGTGCCTTCTGAGTTTGATTTAGCAGGTCTTCACTAGACCTGGTAAATTGAAACCTGGAAGATCAACCATGGCAGCATCAATATTCTGCATAGTGAAGATGAGGCCTTGTATATAAATGATAAACTGATGAAGATCTGACTGCCCCCTGAAAAATGGTTAGACATCCACAATAACTAATGCTTAGACATCCACAATAACTAATATTGATAAAGGTAAGTAGTAATTTTACTCCACACTTAGTGACCTAAACTGATTGATTGCCTAGGAAGACAACTTGATTATTTTAAGTGATTTTAAGTCATATTGCCCATGATGATTCTACATGACAATGCGTATTTTTCAAGCCAGGGAAAGATGAACAGTAATGGATTACTTCTGCTAACGCATATTGTGCAGTTAAAAGATCTATCACCAAATAATTTTCAACACAGGAAATTAATATTTTAGAAACTTTCCCAATGATAAGTGATGACGTATCTGCTGAATGGGTATCCCTGTAGGACACAGTTTATAACACTTGTGGATTGTGTTTCAGTGTATAAAATGCCATCATGAAGTCTGGTTCAATGATCCAGAAATATCAGACCATCCTAGTTCAGATATAAAGCTGCTTGCAGTGTGCTCCAATGAAAACTCTACCAAATGCAAAATTTGTAATGTGAACATAAAGCAGATGAATTACAGGCACTTCCTGAGTATCTAGAGGTATCATTCAGCAATTACAGAAAAAATGTTGCATGTAGCATCAATTTCGTGTTTCTTAATCAGCAATATGGACAATATATGTTCAGTACATCACCACAAGGCCCAAATGTAGGGCAAGCTTCTTTTCTGGCCAATTGATGCTTGGTCCTGCAATTCTACCTGTTCCTTTGATAAAATTGTTTCCAGGTATAATTTTTCTCAGTTTTCCTTACAGTGTCACCAGAAAACAAATAGTCCTGTGGCACCTTAGAGACTGAGAAAAATAGGTATAGTATCATGAACCTTTGTATCCAAAACCCACTTTAAATGAGCTACAAGTACCTCATACCATAAGCATGAACACTATCCATGCTCCCATATCAGCATGAGGTAAATTTTAATATTTACATCAAACTTTCTCTTTTTAAATTAACTGTCAAGAAAGGCACTGCATTTTCAAAAGTATATAAAAAAAGAAAGCCATGCACTGTTGTATGTACTGAGAAGCATTTGTGTCAATAGCTTCAGTGTTGCAATACAAATGATATACATTTGTCATGAGACATACAATTGAAATCAGACCTCAACCTGATGTAAAGGGAAAACCAAACTTAGTTACACTATCAAATAGAATTAAATAGTTATGCTGTGAAACAGGACCAACACAATAAAAAGGGTGCTCTATAGTGTTATTTTGGAGACATAAATTGAACACTTTTCATGTCATTTTTAATGCTTACTTTATACAGCTACAAGTGTTCTGTGGAATATGAAATGGGAAAAGAAATAGAAGGGTTTCTAGTGGACATGTACTGAGTTTTTGTTTTGAACTGAGCCATTATTTTCTGTCATTTGTAACACAGAATTGCAGAATTGTATAAAAGTGTATGTATCAAGAATGTATCACCAATGTATCAACAATTTGTATTTATTGCAATTGTAACACCTATGTAAAAGATAAGCCTATTGTATTCGCTTTTTCTAAATGTCTGTACACAAACTATGTAAGCCTATGTACACCTATGTATGTCAAGTCAAAGTCATATCTGTCAATCAAAATAGGGAAACCATAACCATCCTTGCAAGTGTCACGTAGCCCATGTATCATAACTCATCTGTTAAGATTTGAAGTTAATGACATGTGTGGGTTATGAGCCCTTCAACCAATCACTTTGAAGGTATGCTGTACTAGCATCCTTCATCAACCAATCATTATTCGACCAATCATTTTAAAGATATGCTAAGATAGCATCCTATATAGACTAATCATCTTTAAATTTATTGTTATGAACTAGTAGCCAATCATTTTGAAGCATGCCAGAATGGCATCATTCATCGTCCAATGATTTTAAACTCAAGGTCTCATGAATTATTACCTCTGCCCCGCAGTAGTAGCTCTGTTGCATCGGGTTCGTCGGGTAGTAGTTAGCTGCATTGGGTATCTGTAGCATCGCATCTAGGTTAAGAGAGTGAAAGAGGTCTGTCTTAGTCCTAGGTCGCATGAGTGAGGTCTAGTAAGGCTTCCAGAAGAGATAGGTGGAAGGCTTATTCTCTCTCTGTTTAGGATTAGTTAGTTAGTTAGTTTAGTTATTAGTTAGGCTAGCTACCGTCATCGTGTGTGTCCGGTAGGTTGTGTCGCGGTACCGCCTATCGGCCGTCGTCGTAATTGTCCATCGGGCACGTCGGTGATGAGATAAGGTTTTATTTTAGGATAGGATTAAGTTTAGTGTAGGACCAGAGTTTAGCATCAATTGTCGCCCTGCCGCTCTAAAGTGCAGGAAGAGGATCGAGGATGGAGTGTGGTTCACAGAAGGTGAAGCAGCCGCCATCGCCTTCTACCTGTGCTTCGAGGGATCGCCTTGGCTGTTCCTCTCCTGCAGCTCGGAAAGAGCCAAGGGATAGAAGGTCGCCAAGTGCCTAGACATCCATCGAGGGATCGCCTGGTAGTTCCTCGCCTGAGGCTTTTGCCAATGGCTTGTAGGTCGCCAGCAATCCTACTATCGGCTTGTGCGTCATTGACTCTGGTAATGTATAGGGAACATTGAAGGGACTGCCCCTTTATGTTCAATCAGGTGTTAATGTTTGTAAAGTTATCTTGTTAAAAATGTAGTCTTGTTGTTATAAAACTTTATACAATGGTTATATTTTAATTACGCGCCACTATCCCTCTGAGAATTAGACAACCCCGGTGATCAGATACGGTGTGGGGTCCACACCTAATTATACCATCCCTTAAGCGGATGTGCACTACTTATGTTTAGTAGTTTGGAGCTATTGAATCAGCTCTGATCTGTTAATTAAGGTAACATATACCAATATCTTTTTTTAAAAAATACAGCTTTTACTTAAGGAAAGAAGCAATGCCCATTTTTTCAGAAGCTAAGATATAGCCATTGAGTGATTTTTTTCAGAAGCTAAGATATAGCCATTGAGTGAGTAATTAGTAGTTCACACAAATTTCAAAGTAATTGGACTTTTCCTGATTTAAAAATAATAATACAGAGTAAGAGAGGTTTTATATTTGGAGAAAGAGGGAAAGATATATAAAAGTATGAGCGCTGAAAGATGTCTATTCAGTTTCCTTTTTATCTTTTTAAAAATATTATTAAGGATTAGCGTTTTTCTATATTATTATTATTTAATAATTATTTATTCAGATTATGACGTTTCAAATGCTATTAAGAAAAAAGTTGCCATGCAGCCCCAACTAATGGTGCAAGTCAGACACTTAATCAGGGTAGTGTTCCCTATCATATTGTTACAAAAGATCACATAGTTTAAGAGAAAATTAGAAGCTAAAATGAGACCCAGTGGCCCAGATAAACCAACTGCTTAAATTGCAATCACCAAAGAAAAGAGAAAAATAAAATATAAGCAATCACTGTGATCCCAGTGTCTTCCATACTGTTGCTCCTAAGTGGGACAGTATTGACCTTAGGCTAAGCTTTGGCAGCATCCACACTGTGGACTTCCCTTACTCCTTGCAAAAGAAGGAGTACTGGATGCCAGCAGCAGCTGCTCTTGGTATTCAATTTATGAGTTTAGAACTGCTAAATCGAACGCTAAAAGATCAACCTCCGAAGCGTCAATCTTCCAGCAGTATAGATGTGCCCTTCATGTCCCCACAACAGCTTTTGTGCCATCGTATCTGTGTTTTCTGCCATCTTTCTAACTGCACTTTAAGGAGTTTATTCTGGGACTTCCTATTGTTTCTCAGCAATAGCTACCTATGTCAAAGATGAGGGATGGGTGACTTTGTTGTTGCAATCCTTTCTTTCCATCTAGGATTATGACATTTCTTACTCAAACCCCATAATCTACTTGTCGTCTTCCTCAGGGGCATAAAGACCATCCTGTCATTAAACCTGCTGTATCATCAAACTCCTGAAATGTGTTGTTTATAGTCCTAGAAGAAATAGAGAGTATCATCTTTCATTGCATTTTAACTGTTTAAAAAATTACATCATTCTCTGTATTTGGTTATAAGCAGGAATGGGGCACATTCAATGCTCACCAGTTATTAATCAATAATTAACATGAATGCTGTATTTATCCATCTGGGCTATGAACCAGCTAATTGTTTTAGTAAGAAAAATTTCTCTGTGGATGAGTCCAAAGGCTTTCTGAAAGAGAGTGAGCTCCCTTGTGGAAGAAAGTGAAAGTGACCCACAGAGAATCCTGAAACATTAATGTAAGCATTTAATTCCCACTGTAAGACTGTAAAGAAAACTCCCCATAACCTCAAACAGGAAAAAAGTTAGACACAGGGAAAGTCCTGGCCACCATGTTTTGCTGACTCAGCACTTTGTTGACAAAAAGTGGCAGTTTAGAGGGGGATCTGTCGAGAAAGAAAGCCTTTTTCGACAGATCCTGTAACCCTCCTTGCAGAAGACATAAGGAATCTGTCAAAAAAGGCTTTCTTTCTCGTCAGATGCCCCTCTAGAGTGCTGCTTTTTGCCGACAAAGTGCTGAGTTGGCAAAACACAGTGGCAATTTTTATGCAAATTAGGCACAGGATATTTAAATCCCTGCCTCATTTGCAATGTCGACCTGCCTAATATGCATCCCTCTTCCGACAGAGGAATGCAGTCTAGACATATCCATAGGGTGCATGGCTAAACAAAACACAGCACGTGCACTATATTGCTCTTATCCTGTTCCACTGAACCTGCTGAAGTCTATTTGGGAGTAGTCTCTAGGTCCTCATTCATCCAAGTGTTGCAATCCTTCCTTTCCATCTAGGATTATGACATTTCTTACTCAAACCCCATAATCTCACTATATGGGCAGCCATTCAGCCAAACCTTCAAATCCTTCATTTTTATTGAGGCAAAGTCTCCACTGATGTCAGCCAAGCTTTTGCCTGAATATGGATTTAAAGATTTGATGCTATAGGAATATTCATGTGAAAAAGAATTGCAGGACCTGAGCTTTGGATTGGAAGCTTTTCTGGCCACGGACAGAATCTTCTTCCATATTCTTTGAAGCATTATCTACATATTTGGTCCTATTGAAAAATGAATAATGTTTTTTATTGCCCAGTCCCCTTCTGAACTAACTGAATTAAATCCTGAATTGGGACAAATAAGGCACAATTCCAGGTTTAAATCAGGAGCTGCAGTATATTTGTTTTAATCTTTGCCAATAATTGTGCAGTGTGATCATCACACATGCAGGGGAACATTTGTTCAACTGTATCTGATAAACTCAGAGTACTCCTTTCTCATTCATTACTATACCAGGCTCCTAGTCTGCTACAGTGATAGGTAATTTTAGAAGACTGTCACACAGATAGGTCAACCAGCTAAATTGCAGTGCTCTCTGCACGTTTAGAGGCAGTGTTGTGTTTGCAGTCTGAGGAATTTGTTATGGTCCACAAGTTCCCAGTATTGAATTTATCTTCAAGTCTAGTTCTTAACAATCCCTGCTCCTTCATCTACTGTATAATGAAACTCTCACCAGAGCTCTGTACCCTGTCCTCGATTAAACTGATTATACCTAATCTGTAAAAATTGGTTCTTTCTGTTTCTGTGCCGTTTACTAAGTCTTTCCACCATTAACTCAAAATGTTTCCTTTGCTGCTCACATTTCCATGCTCTCACCAATTCAGCATTTTCACTATCTTTAAAATGTCCTTCACCTTATTCATTCACTTATTTGCACTCAAACTTGAACTATCAGATGAAGCATCTTAAAGTATTGGATATCAAATCCCTGAATGACAGCTAATGTTTTCATTACTGATGTATTCGCACTGCTGATGAGGTATTTTATAGTTTTAGCAAATGAAACCATTGACATACAGCATGTAGATATTTGTTTCCGCCTTGACTAATTATACAGAAACAGCATAAATTGGAAAAACAAAATATGAACTGTGAGTAACTGCAATAAATTTAAGATATATTACAATTGATTGTATTTTGTTCCCAATAGTGAATATATAGATAAAGTTGTAACTCAGTTTACATTATAGCTCCTAATTTTCACTGATGTGTAAGTTTCTGAAAAGATTTCCATTGAACAAAATCTTTCCATAATTTGTTTGTCCACGTGGGTGTTTGCTTTAACTGGGACATTTTAATAAAAATCTATTTGGGTATACTTGTTGTTTATTTAACTGCTTTACACAATATTCTAAAGACTTTTTTGATTGCAAAGAACCCCAAAATTGCTAAGCAAATCCCCTCAGAAGTAGGAGTATACTTAATCCTCAGTGAGGAGTCACTTGACAAGAAATTTCCTCTTATTTTCCTATTATGCTTTCCCTCTTCCTGTTTCCTTTGTATCTCTCTCCCACTATCATCTTTCCAGTTTCCTGCCATGCTGCCCCTTACGCTTGGAATTCCTTCCTGCTCACTAGTGGATGGTTACACAAGTGAGGAAATGTGAAGAGAAGAGGCTTCTCTCACTCCTCTCCAGACGAGGTACATGTTTGTTTCAGGAAAATGTGCCTCCTTTATGATTGCAAAGATAAACTTTCCAACAAGAAATAGGTATTGTCCATGCTGTGTGGATTCTGCTGTGGGTGGAGCAAAGTGAGCTTGAGGCAAGAAAGGAGCAGGAATTGCCATTTCCAAATCACACTTTCCTTGGACCTCTAATTTCATCTCCCTCATTTTCACTCAGAAAAGCAGACAGGTTGTATCCTCAAACAAACTTCATTTCCTGTTCCACAGAGCATATTTGTTTGGTTTTTGATACTTTGCAGGCTGGTTTTGTTGTGCACTTTCCAAAAGGAAAAGCTTGTAGTTTTCCAGTGTTTTCCTTTAATTTTAAAAGGGATAATTCTTGGAAACCTTGTGTTTCATCAGAATTTGATTTTGTTTCTATTTGTGCAAGCATGTGGAGTCACAGAAACGGCCATATTTTGTTTTTACATTTGTTTTTGCATTTTAAAAAGGCAATGTGATTTTTCAAAGGAAAATTGAAAGTGTTGTTTATTTGAAATGATTGTTTCTTCTTCCTCTTTTTCTTTTTCTTCTTCTTCATTGAATTCATGTTTTCCAGAGCCTCCAGTGTCCCCCTCATAATGAACAATTAAGGTAGGCAACACTGAACTTCGCAAACAAATTGTCTGTCTGCATTGACATAGCATACAAGAAAAGGTATGCTATGGAATTGTCATCCAAATGCCCAGGCAAGCTTTTTCCCTATTAGCAGTTGCTCGTGTTTCAATTATCCTCTATTCCGTGTACAGTGCTTCAGACCTCCCATCCTCTCCTGCTTGAGAATGGCCATGCCTCCGAACCCTAGCCTTTTAACTGCTGTTGAACATTCTGCAGTGGCTCTTATTTATCCAGTGTCTTCAAGGGATATCCAGCTGCTCTTGAACTTCAGAATGAATGATATTTTCTGAGTTGCACATATGAACTCCAGCCCACATCTACATCATGCCTTCCTTGTTTAAGAACATAATACACCATAGAGAAATGGCATCTGGTTCATGCCTTCAGAGCAGCGATTGGAGTTTATTTTGTGCAGAAAGGTTGTGCTCCTATGAGAATGGTGTATTTTTCAGCAACAGGAGCCTAGTCAAGATTCACAAAAGTTGGAGATAATAGAGGTTGGATCTTGCTGGTCCAGTACCCTCAGGACCTGTCTAGTTTCAAACAAGGGGATTTTCTGGACCAGAGAAGGTCCCTCCTCTCCTGACCTGGGCTGCCACCTGATTAGCACTCCAGCCTGCCCCCACAGTTGCCCCAACCTCTCGGGGCTCTATAGATGCCACCCGCCCTGCTGCTACCAGAGCTGAAGTTCCATTGCCAGAGCCCCACAGCTTGGGCAGAACTACACAGCTGCCTGGCAGCCTGGCTGGCGCCAGAGCTCTGCAGTTGGGGCCAGAGCTCCCTGGCCACTGCTGGGGCTGGAGCTCCATGGCTATTGCAGGGGCCAGAACTCCTTGCTGTCCCACCCATCTTCCCCACCCCTTGTGCACACACACACTGTGGCTTACCACTGAGTCACTGGTGTTTCCTACTGTACTTCTGTCCAGCTGCCAGACCTCCCTGTTTATGGGCTCTGTGGTCCAGGACCATCTATGGTCAATACCGGACCATGGGCATTCCCGGACGAGGAAGTCCTGGTTAAGGGAAGTACAGTCTGTTGTGTAAAGGCCTGTCACAGTCTTCAGTAAATTCCAGGAGATATTCTCAGGTGATGACAAAATGGAATGTCCCAAATCCTAGAGCTACTGATGCTCTTGATCTTTGTGTAGGAATCAAATTCCCTCTTGCTGTCAAATCTATTTGTAGATCTCACTATTTCATAATGGCTCCAATGATAATCCACAAAATGAATGATCAGATAAACTAATCATCACACAGTCCTTTCAGAGAGATAACTCTACGTGGACTCAATGGGTGTTTTCCAGGTAATTGGCCAGATCCTCAAGTAGTATAAATTAGTTAATGAAGCTGTGCTCACAAACTCCTGCTGAAGTCTTGGCACAATAAAGTCTTGGCACAATACACTTACATTATCAAAGCTCAACTCCCATGTTGTCACTCTTGGTTCCTTAGAGTCCTTAACAAAACAGTGGTGTTTGGCTCATTTAGAACAAAGCAACATTGTTCTGTGTATAAAACCAGTGATACTGCCAAGTGTGAAAAGAAAATGCATTTTTCCCTTTACCCCCAGTACATGAAAACAAAACAAATGTATCTTGCTGAATGTATAGTAAAACTCCAATAGTCCGGCATCCAATAGTCCGGCACTCATGATAGTCCGGC
>CM057845.1:150511298-150536005 GCA_030068395.1 Apalone spinifera
AACATCATAAGTACTTATGCACCCACACTAACATCGTGCACTGAAGACAAGGACCACTTCTATGGTAATCTTCAGAAAGTTGTCAATTCCTGTTCATCCAGTGAACAATTGTACATTCTTGGTGATTTTAATGCAAGAGTGGGACGCAATCACCAGTCCTGGCCCATTTGCCTAGGTCATCACTGCATTGGGAAAATGAATGAAAATGGTCAAAGGTTCTTGAATTCAGTTCTCAGAATCATCTCTCCATCACTAATATTTTTTTTACTTAAAAGACTGTCACAAGATCTCATGGCACCACCCCAGATCTGGTCACTGGCATCAACTTGACCATGTACTGGTCCGCAGAAAACATCTCAACTCTGTTAAATTTACATGTGCATATCACAGCACAAATTGTGACACTCATTGATTATCAGTAGAGTGAAAATTGCTCCAAAGAAACTCCATATGTCAAAGGATAGCAGAAAACTAAAGGTTAATACCCTCAGTACTAGAGATGCACTGAAATGCTCTGTCTGTGCAGAAGAATTCACTCGCAAAATGGAAGACAAGCCTGTCCAGCAGTTTGTTGACGAGACAGAGTCCATGCTGAGTGCTGCAATATATGAATGTGCCACATCTGTCTTTGAAACACAGAAATTTTCCAACAGACTGGATTGATGAAAACATTAACATTCTCAGGCCTCTTCTTGAAGAAAAAAACAAGTCTTTTCTGAACAACATAAAGAATCCATCGCAAATTTCAAGAGATCAGCTCCGCCATACCAGATCTGTTTTTCAGAGAGAATCCGGGCAGTGTGCAAACAAGTATTGGGCCGATCTATATTCTGGAATTCAAAAGCATTTGATATGGGAGACCTGAAAAATCACATATGATGGACTGAAGAAAGCACTTGGACCAAACGTTACCAAAGTTGCTCCACTGAAACATCTAAGTGCACAAGTTATCAAGGATAAAAACCAACAGATGTCTCGATAGGTGGAACACTACTCCAGTCTTTACTCCCATGAACGTACAATACATCCTGAACTTGATAACCTCATTCCAACTCTTCCAGAAATGTTAGAGCTAGATGTAGAGCCTATGGTGGAAGAGCTTTCCCAAGTACTTGATGCTCTCTCCAGTGGAAAAGCACCAGGTAATGATGGGATTCCAACTAAAGTCCTGAAGGCTATCAAGGCTGTCCTCATCCCTTTCCTCTATGACTTACTTATAAAATGTTGGCAAGTGGGAGAGGTCCCTCATGATATGAGAGATGCAAACATCATTACTCTCTATAAAAACATAAGGTGATAAGGAGGACTGTAACAACTAGAGAGGCATCTCTTTGCTAAGCATTACAGGTAAAGCATTTGCCCGTGTCAGTTTTAATCGCCTGCAAAAACTCACAAATCAAGTCTAACCAGAAACACAGTGTGGCTTCAGGGCTGGCAGGTCAACAATGGACATGATTTTTTCTCTTCGACAACTACAATAAAAATGCAGAGAGCAAGGAACACTGCTGTTTTTAGCATTTGTGGTCTTAGCAAAGGCACTCGATACAGTCAGTAGATCAGGACTGTACAAAGTGTTAACTAAGACTGACTGTCCACCAATTCTACTCAAGCTCATAATAACTTTTCATGAAGATATTAAAGCAACAGAGTACTATGATGGATCTACATCTGAACCCTTTGTAGTGAAGAGTGGAGTCAAACGGGTGTGTGTCCTTGCTCTTACTCTCTTTGGTATATTCTTCTCAGTCCTATTAAATTTTTCATTTCTAAACTCACACAGTGATGTATTCCTCCACACAAGGTTAGATAGTTCTCTTTATAACCTAACATGACTCAAGGCTAAAACTAAGGTCAAGAAATTTCTCATTAGAGAACTTCTATTCGCAGATGATGCAGTGCTTGTCGCACATAATGAAGACACGTTATAGGCACCGATGGATTCTCTGTCCAGAGTTAGTAAACTGTTCTCTCTCAACATAAGTGTGAAGAAAAGTGTTGTGTTTGCTCATGGTGTATCTCAACCACCCAAGGTCATTTTGAATGACAGTCCATTAGAGGTGGTTCAGCAATTCTGTTACCTTGGGTCTACTGTCACCACAAATCTCTCCATGGATGAAGAACTGAACATCAGAACTGGGAAGGCAGCCACAACATTTGGTAGACTTACAAAATGAGCATGAAACAATCCCAAACTGACATTGAAAACAAAGATACTGATATACCAAGCGTGCGTATTAAGTGTCTTGCTTTATGGATCGGAGACCTGGACTACCTACTCGTGCCAAGAGAAAAAATTGAGTAGTTTCCACCTTCGCTGCCTTCGCAGAATCATGAATATTAAGTGGCAAGACAAAGTTTCAAATGTAGATGTCCTATAAAGAGCTGGCATACCCAGTCTCATAGCAACCCTTAACAACAGAAGACTCCAGTGACTTGGCCATGTGAGGAGAATGAGTGATAAACGCCTTCCCAAAGAAATCCTCTTTGGTGAACTAACAAGTGGAGCAAGAGGAAGAGGAAGGCCAAAGTTAAGATTCAAGGATATATGTAAAAACACTATGAAAAGGTTTAACATCAATCCAAGCTCTTGGGAATCTATGTCATCAGATCATAACAACTGGTGACAATTATTACAACAGGACACATCATTTTTTGGTAGGACCTGTGAAAGTCATGCAAAAGAACTCCACCTCAGAAGGAAAAATTCTCAGACTCATGAAAACAGAAGTAGATTGGCATGTAGCTATTGTAATCAGCTGTGCAAATCCAATATTGAACGCATAAGCCATGAAAGAAGTTGCAGATCCAGGCACAATTCATAGACTGTCACTGTCGCTACTTACCACCATCTCTTGAGATGAATGGACCATATATTTTAAGACCAAACTTTCAGGCTCCTTATAAACAAGCTGAATCTCTACCCTGTCCTCAATAAATGCCACACGGCCTTGAACTAGAGTCCAAACTTGTATCTTTTCCGGGGTTTGTATTTAATGGTAAGGCAAAAAATCAAATCAGACTGCATTATTTTCTCTTGATTTTCCTTTAGGACCTCATATGTTCATGTCCCATCTCCTCTGATAGATAATTCCCCGACTCACCCAATAGCCTGGATAGAATTAATGAGCCACATCTGTTACAATGAACCATCAGAATTTTAGCAGCTGTACTCAAGGTTCTGACTCTTGCGGATGGGTGGGTCAAGAGAAAAGCCCTGCCACCTGGATACAGTTCTGCTTGGCAGACTTTGTATCTCTGTTTACACTTCACTCAGCTATAATTGGCAGTTCTGTTGCCATTCCTTCACCATTTTTGGCTGTATTGTTATAGCTGAATACATGCAATACATGGGGAAGAATTCTTACTCATCACAGCTGTCAAATTCCTCTTCCTCAGCCTTGAGTTCTATTTGTTACTTTTCCAATTCTTTTAATATCTTAACTTGTGCCACTTATATTGCATATGCATTGACAGATTTTTGACTGACATGCAAATTAATTCAGGGCATAGCAAAAAGAACATTTTTGTCCTGACACTTCTTTATTTTTATCTTTGTGTGCCATCTTTGACAGGCTTTAAAATCGTATTCATATTTAAAGAGTGTCTTTAAATAAAGAGCAATTTGCTGTATCAGAAGTGAGGTACGCTTCTTTTTGCTTCCCAGTTTGTTCATGGCTCCTTTGAAAAGAAGCATCTCCCATAGATTGATCAGAATCTAACATTTAGAAAATCCCTTTTTTAGTAAATTATTTCTTATTCATCATACTCAAGAAAAATACTCAACATTTGTTTATCATCAAGGGAAAGAGTTCTCATCTGGTGTCCTTCTTCCATGCTTCCTCATAGTTATGTTGCTATGGCCAGACTGAGGTCTGAGCAATACTTATGCTAAACTACACAAGTAGCCCATTTTATCCATAGAGATAAAATATAAAACTCAAATATTGAATCAGGAAAAATCAATGGCAAAGAAAGCCAGACAACAATTTTTATTTCAATATCACTGCCAAATTCTTGATTGAAATGTATAATTTCTGTGTTACACATCTGTGGCTGGAGTTCCTCCTTTGCTGAACAGGGTACTTTGATGTAGGTAATTCACACTGCTGTACTGGCCATTTTCTTGGTTCTAAAAATTATACTCAGCCAGTCTTTTGCTCTTAACATTTTCCATATCTACTTGCACCTAGGAATTAAAATCATTTGAACTTTTTCCTGGCCCTTTTGACCTGAGAAAAAAATTGTGAATTCCTGTGGAGTCAGAAAGGAAAAACAATAAAGGAAAAAAATGCCTTCATCCGTTTATTAGGTGACCTATCATTTTGTTTCTTAAAAAAAAAATCACAATATCCAAACAAGCTAATGAGACCAAATTTTGTCTTCTGGTTTCATACATGGTAGAAGTTTAATATTTTCTCTCATATTTCTTTCTCTTTCAGTGGCTAGCAATGCCATTTTAGAACTATCTGTCTGACAATCTTTATCTGGAATAGCCTTGTGTTAGATTAGCTTTCTTTGGCAATAGCTATATGTAAGACAAATAATAAAACCACATCAAATGCGTAGAGATGGCCTGACTAAACATGAGTAACTGGATAGGGGTGAGGCCTCATTTTTGGAGAGACAGAATTAGGGAGTCAAAATGATCAGCAAAATGGAAACAGAATGTCTGTACCAGCTAAGATAAGAGGGAATTCCCAGGAAATCATTTGCAGTAACCATCAATAAAGAAAGGTGAGATAAAGAGTGTTAGAAAAGAAACAGTCTGAACCAGAAGCAGATAGGGTAACAGGGCATCTTTATTGCTGATACTCGCTCCATCTCAGATCCCACCTAACTGGGATACAAATGAGCAACGAAGTTACCCAAGTACACCTTTTTATCTTTGATAAGTGTATTTACATGCTAACTATTACATCACTCTTTAGGATCTAATTTAGTAATGTGAACACCCATATGATGCATAATCAAAATCATGTGGTGAATATAATTATACCCATCCCTGTTTATTGTTCACAGCTTTTTAGCTGATGTTGGCAAGTTTCACATCACAAAACTCCTGGCATCAGCAACTTATCAGGGGTACAGGATATGTGACCCTGAATGTATAATGCACAGTGGATAAGGGAGTAAGGAGGATATCATTGCTAACACACAGGCCATTTATTAAAAAATTACATCTTGGGCAGCTACATTCTATCTATCCCAAGCAAGCAGGGAAGGAGGAATCAAAACACGTGTGTAAGGGTATGTCTACACTGCACTGTTATTTCAGAATGAACTATTTTGGAATAAAAATTCTGAACCTGATTATTTTGAAATAGTGCATCTACATTGCAAATGCTCATTAAAATAGCACTGAGCAATTTCAAAATAGAGCTTCTATACTGATTGGAACCTGAAATGCATTTAAAACACCCCAGAAGCACTCCAGGCAGGGTATCAGGACAGCAGTCACTTCCTGGAGCTGTTTCCCAAGGATATCTGAGGCTTGTGTTTAAAGGGACCCCCTGTACAGCCGTGTCTCAGACACTTCTCCTTTGCCTACCTCTCTGAGGGACAGCAAAGCCTTTTCACTGCCTGCTCTGGTTGCCCTTACAGACACCAGAGCACATCCACCATGGAGCTGGACTTGCCTCCAAGCAGTAGATGGCTCCTAGACCTCATGCTGCACCTCCCAGTGCAGTTACTTTTACAGTTGGTGAGGTCCATCAACACCATTCTGCTGTGCAGAGTTATCATCCAGGGTGATGCAGACCCCATCATCACTGGCTTTGCCGCCATGGGCTTTCCCAACTTGGGAGGGGAGCATTGACAGAATTCACCTCTCCATAAGAGCCACCAGCCACCAGCCTTCTGAATACATCAGCTGGAAAGGATACTTTTCAATCATGCTGCAGGCCCTCGTGGACCACCAAGGCAGGTTCACAGATATCAGTGTCAAGTGGTCAGAGAAGGCGCATGAGGCCCACATCTTCAGGAACTCCAGCCTCTTCCAAAAGCTGCACGCCAGCACTTTTTCCCCGACCGCTCCATCAGGATTGGGGAAGAGGATATGCCAATGTATATTGTGGGGGTGCAGCCTACCCTCTGCTTTCCAGACTTATGAAGCCCTATACTGGACACCTTACCAAAGCAAGGAATGTTTCAACGCCAATCTCAGCAGCACCTGCATAGTAGTGGAGGGGCCTTTGGCCATTTGAAAATGAGGTTCTGCTACCTCCTCACCTGCCTGGATCTTAGCAAGTGGAACATCCCCCAAGTGGTGGTAGTCTGCTGTGTCCGCCACAATATATGTAAGAACAGGGGGAGACATTCCTGCCAGGATGGAGGACAGAGGCTGGGTGGCTTGCCAAGGCCTTTGAACAGCAATGCACGACTGCCATCCAGCAAACCCATCAGGAGGCTGTGCGCATCTGAGAGGCCTGGAGAGACAGTTTCCAACAAGGACCCTAGTGACACTCCCCTGGACCTCCCCACAAGGGGCCTGTGCGTTGCCCCTCTGTGCCTTTACTCCCACACTCCTCCCTTCCCCTGCCCTCCATTCCTCCTCCCACCCTTCCTCCTCTTCCCCTGTTGATAAAATAAACCTGACCTTTTGTTACAGAACAAGAAACTATTTTTTGTTTAATTGTGGTAATTGTAACTGGGGAAAGAACCTGGGAGGGAGGAGGAGGGAAAACTATAGGGGGCCTGGGAGTGCCACCTGCCTTGGGTCCTCAGCAGCCACAGGGTGGGGGGAGGGAGGTGCTATAGGGAGAAGCTGGAGGGGGGGCAGGAGCTGGGGTGGGAGCAGCAGTAGGTGCAGCCACCAGGTAGTCAACACTGGTGGTATAAGCAGCACACAGGGTTCAGGCCTGCTGCAATAGCTCCTGCCAGGTACTGCGGAGCAGCTCAGGTCTGCCTCCAGTCTACAATCCTGCTAGTCCAGAGACCACTGCAGGGCATGCAGACAGGTGATATGCTCCTGCTGCAGGTCTTCTTGGAGTTGCCTTCACCTGTGGGTCATGTGGGATCTGGAGACTGGCATGGGAGGTGTGGTCATGCCTCTCTCACAGCTGGTCCAGCTGTGAAGAAAAGTGAGAAGGGCAGTCATCCCAGGAGACAGGGTTCCTGAAGCCCAGCCCTCATCTTTGAGCCAACATTAAAAGGTCTCAGGTCAGACAATGGCAATGTGCTTGGAGCAAGGCCATCTGTGGCCTAGACAGTGGGCCCTTAACTGCAGGGGCACAGATGTCCCAGGGGAGAGCCTCACTACCTCTTCACCCTGGGGACAAGCAGGCATGGGTAGGTGCTGGCCAGGTTGGGACCGTGTGGGTGGGATGGGAGGCTTAGCTTTCTTTCTGGTTAGGCAGTGGCAGCATCCCACAAGGAGAGGACTTATACCCCTACCCTCTGAAGGAGCAGAGAGAGGACACTGGGGGAGGTGTGTGTGAGCTGCAGATGCATCCCCTCCACTTCCTTTCCCTCGCCCACCTGGCAGACTCCCCCAGCTTCACCACGGTTACCTGGAAGCACGTGCTTCCCCAAGTGTGCAGGGGTGCCCATGTGTAGCACTGCTGTGTGTGTGTCCTTGACCCCAGTCTCCTTAGTGGTGGCTTGTGGTGGGAAAGTGTGCCAACACAGGGTGGGGAGTAAGGCAGGCCCTTTCAGATCCCCAATGAGCAAGAGTGCACGGTTCCTGAGCAGCTGCCTCAAGGTGACTGTATGCCCTGGAATGGCACTCCATGTGTATCCATGTGCACAGGCTGAGGAGGTCCAGCGAGGAGTGCACCAGCCCTTGCCACTAATCACTTCCCTCTCCATGTGTCCAGGGAAAGTAATGCAACTCGCCTGATGGTCCTTCCCCAGTCTCGTCTGAGCCCTGGCTGACATCCTGGGAGGGGAGTACTGGCTCCAGGGACAGGCTGAACTGGCTGGAGGACAGGCATGTCCAGTCCAGAGATGATGACAAGAGGAGGGGAGGCAACCTCCCCACCTCCCATGATGCCATTAAGCTGGATGAAGAACCAGCAGGTCTGGTGTGCTGCTCCTGATCGTTAACATCTTTCTCTGGCCTTAGCATAGGCCTGGTGGAGCTCCTTCATCTTCATTCTGACCTGGTCCAGAGTGCAGTTGTGCCCCCTCTGGACCAGGCTGTTGGCCATCCAGCCATAGATGTTAACATTTCACTATCTGGAGCAGAGATCCTGGAAGCTGTAGTGTTTCCGCCAGATCTCAATGAGATCCCGGATCTCTGTGTCAGTCCACAAGGGTGCCTTTTTCTTTTGGCCCCAGGCTGAGGCTTGGGAGGTGGCTCCCTGCTCCCTTGCAGCTGTGGGAGGCTCAGAGGGAGCACCCGGATCTGCCATGGAATCAGCGATAGCAGTCAGGGCTGTGTTGTGTGGCACATTGTGAGCTGGGCCTGCTGTATGCCACAAGCCCTTTCCCCCTTGGCTGTGGCTTTAAGGGCTGCAGGGGAAGGGGAACTATAGAGTTCTGATGAGTGTGAACAGTGTGGCCAGTAGGGCGCCCGGTGGAAATAACTTCAACTGCGCTGCCTACACAGACCCTATTTTGAAATAACTATTTCAAAATAGGCTTTATTTTTTATAATATGAGGGTTACAGAATGACGAATAAGAAGGTCACCCTTTTGAAATTATTTTGAAACAATGAGTTTGCTGTGTAGAAGCTGACGTTGTTATTTCAAAATAACACTGTGGTATAGACATGCCCTAAATGAATAGAAGCAGGGTCTGCCTGTGCCGTGCCTTATTACCATGGTTGCATTTACCAAGACCCCTTAATGAACCCCTACATACACCAATAAAGAGTAAATCACGCATGACCACTGTGTGCTTTACAGGGACTGATTCCCACAAAATGACCAAGTCAATCCCAAAACATGTAATACAATGTTTTGTATTGAATGCAATGTAATGTGTAAATGAACATAAAGGAAGAAATTTGCTGTGTAACTTGGAATGAGTTGCATGCCTTGTACTCATTAGCAACACTTGAGTTCAATCAACTCGTATGAATTTTGATTGAATGCTACTAAAGAAACTACAGTATTGAGTTCAGAGTAAAGCCGAGTCCTTGGGAATAGGTTAAGATTTTGGAGGCTACTAGCTCCTAGGAACTCAATGGGGCCAAGATTTTATCCCATGTTCCTACAGCCAGGAGGAGTTTAAAAGGGTCAGGACCAATCCTTGACATCACATAGCATACTAATTATCAATGGAAACTTATAGTCCCACAACCACATCAATTTAGTTAATTTGTTCTGTATTTTATGTTTCCTTGCATCACAGAACCTAAGGCTGTTACTTAGCATCCATTGTATTACTCTCCTTTTGCTGTTCTTTTTGACAGCGCTTTTAGAATAGTTTGGCAGTGAATTTCTCTCATGTCAGTAATGAGTATAGGCAGAGATAAATAGCTAACTGTATATATTTGTAGTCTTTCATGTTTACTCTCAACAGTTTACCTTGTTTGACTTTTAGAATAAGATATTTACTATTCCCCACTGAGTTTACTATTATACTTATCTTTTTAAGTAAAACCCAGGGTATTATAGTAGTTTTGTGAAATAACAGAACCACTTAGTTTTGCAAAAGAAGCAGCCAGAGGTACTTTAAGAAGATGGGGCTCCCAGAGAGCAGGTAATTTAAATATAAAAACGGTAATATGGAATTTATGGGTTAAATGTAGAGAGACTTAATCCAAAGTCTAACATGCTGTAACTGAGTTTGAATGTGGAATGGCTCATCCACCTTGTTCTAAAGATTTTTCTCTTAATAAAGAGTTATTCAATTGATTACTATTTTATCTGTACACCAAGATGTTTAATTATCCACAATTCCCCATTTTTTGGTATGGAGATGTCACACAACTCACCTCTGCATATAGAAAAAGCTACCCTCACTGAATCATTGTTAAAAACAATGAGTAGTCCTGTGGCACCTTTCTATATGTATATAATCCCGAGCTTTCATGGACAAAAACCCACTTCTTCAGTTGAGATGATCTTGAGTGGAGAAAAAAAAAAGGCAACCCTCAGAATAAAAAGGGAGAGGGAGAAAAAAAATACCTGTCAATTGTAGTCCAAGTGCTAATGAGGCCAATTGAGTGGGCTAAAAGTATCCCATACTCAGGGCTCGCCAAGTGGTGGTGAGCCCCACTTGCCAGCCGCGCGGTTTCATGCGGTTCTGCGTTCTGCGCATGCGCAGATTGCTCTGCGCCGGCTCTTCCAGGTTGTAATCTACTCGCCACAGGCGAGTAGATTACATTATTTGTCGAGTCCTGCCCATACTTATCTTTTGATGTCAATAGGATGTTGAATGTAAGGAAAGCTGGTCTTATAATATGTTAACCAGTTTAAATCTTTGTCTAGGCCAGGGGAGATGGTGTCAAATTTGCATATGAAGGTCAGTTTTTCTCTCTCTAGTTGGCTTGTGAAATTCCTTTGTAGAAGAATGACTATTTTTAATTCCACTAATGAGTGCCCTGGCAGGTTAATAGGTTCCCCTACAGGTTTCTCTATTACCATTTCTAATATCTGTTTTGTGTTCATTAAACCTTTGTCACAGAGACTGCCCACTTTGTCCAGTATACATGGCAGAGTGGCATTGCTGGCACTTAAATCCATACAGGGGAGTCTCTTAGCTTCTTCATTAAACATATTTGCCCTTTCTCTTCTTACTATTGAGTACTGTTGTTCAATTATGGTAGTATGGATATTCCTTGAAAGCCTTTTCACTTGGGACCAGTTTCTCTGCCCATCGAAATAAATGACACTGAATCCTCAGATGTAGGTGCTCAATAGAAGAGAAAATGGCACTACAGAGGTGAGAGAAGGGAGTTGGACACAGGGAAGTCCCGTATTGATCCCATCAGGCTTCCCATGCCCAAACTCCCATTTGCCTGTGATCACGTATCATTTCCTGCCACAACTATCTTACTTAAAATATTTTGGCTGAATTCTTAAAAAATAAGTCAAGATTTGGCACACGCATTTTATATATATTATCCTGTTGTTTGGTGAAAGAGCCATGACCATAAGAAAAGGTTCACAGTGAAGTGTTATGGTAGAAATCTCCATTGTTGTTTTTCTCCCAGGCTAAATTGATGCTTTGTGGGCACTGCCACCAGCCATCCTTTGAACTAAAAAGTTGTTTGATCTTTTCAGATCATACTTGTCTCAATGATCATACTTGTGTTATGCTGGAAGCTCTTCAGAGGATGTGTCCTTTGCATGAGCAGATTCCCAGGATAGCTTTCTAAATTCGGAGTGATCTAACAAGGATATCAGTTTCACATACACAATACTGAGTGAGTTTTAGTTTTTCCGTTAACCCCTCCCCCTAAAAAATTGCACATTTCAGTCATAGACTAAGATGACCAGCAAATAATATTTATTGAAAAAAGTAATTCCATCTTGGAACACCTATGCAATGCTTGTTTGATATTTACAGCACCTGAAATGGTTTTCCGACTCATATTTCCTGCATAAATCAGTCTTGTTTTGAAACTTACTGTATATCTGCACTAGAAAAATATCTAAATTACATTTTGCTAAACCGAGTTCAGCATTATTCTGATCTCAACAGTGTCTTAGTAGTAGAATCTGTTACAAATTACTACAAATGAACTTTCCTATTCTACCTATTTTTTGAAAGATTACTTTAGTCCATGTAGGTAGCTTAGCATTTTGTTTTCTTAGAGTTACACAGGGAACTTACAGGTCTGTGCCTGTAACTAATTAGCTTACATAGGTTAGCATAAATGAAGCATAGGCCTATGACCCTTAGCATAATTAAAATGACCCAATAGTTATCCTAGATTTTGGGCAATTGGAAATAGCTGTTTTAAGAATGGAGTCAGTGTATAACAATACCAGGCAATCAGAAGAATACTGAACTGATACTAAGCGTGAATATTTTAAGATATAATTGTTGGCAGATGTGCAAACATATATTTGCCTTAGCAATATTTGATGTACAGTAGACTTCTGATAATCTGGAACCTTTAGGATTTATGTGGAGCCAGATTATGGGATATGCCAGACTATCAGGAGGTACTATAAAATGTTTATATATATATATATATATATATATATATATATACACACACACACACAGTATTTACTGTATATAAAATGTTTTAACCCTTTTTATTGTAGAACAAGCACAGTTCAGCGCCACACAATGCCAGTGGCAGACTGACTCAGTCCGTCTGGTTTCACTTGGTCCAGCTGCTGCCGCTGCTGCCTTGTGACTCATTTTTTGCCAAAGCTCACTCACTAGGCTCTTGCCATTTTGATGCCAGACTATCGGGAGTTCCATACAATTGGATGCCGGCCTATTGGAGTTTTACTATATATGGTAATGGGTTAAAAGTCATGAATATATTACTCTATAGGATAAATGCACCCCAATATTATTAGGATGAAGAAGTTAGATAGGGACATGAGAGGCTGGGAATCTCAATATTCATGACTGTTTCCAGTCCATTTTGAGACTGGACCATCAGGCCAGGCCACCATATAGGGTAAATAAGCTTTCTCTCATTAACCTTTCAGGTTTTCATTGTACTATCACCAACCTTCAGGCAGACTCATTTGTCTTGCCTGGAAGAAGCCTCATCCTTTGTCTCTGACCACTAGATCCCTTGGGAAGGGTGTGAATATGTAAGCATATGAGCATATGCAAGGGATTACATCAAAGATATCCCCAGTATCATATTATTGCTATTTGTTTACGTGAATTTGAGCTTTCTTATTGTTATGAATTGTGTTAATAAAATTGGCAAAGACTTTGCACTGCCTCTTAGTCATACACTCCAGAGTTTCCCAAAATATATTGAACTACTTTGTTTCAATTTTGTTGCGTGTGATTCTGGAACTTTAGAACCCTATCGCCTGAGCTCATTAAATTAGCATTGATTGGCAACCAGTACAGCAATTAACTATTAAGGAGCCAGGATGCACCGCAAAATATTTGAAGTAAAAAATGCTACAAAGATGAGAAAAATATCGTCCTACAATGAAGCTGATTCATTAATATGGTCTACGAATGTGATTAACGCTGACTGACTATTTCCTGATTTACAATCACAGAAGTAAACATTTTTTACTTCAAGTTTGTAGTTAAAAATTCTTCTGAAAACCACTTCATTTGAAACATTGTTCTCTCAAGCAGGATATACCCTTGAAGAATTTCCTCACAAATCATTTTTTTCAGGCCCTGTGCCACAGGCCAACTAGAATTAGACTTCTGTCTTTGTTACCTCTTTTGAACCTAATCTAAGTGGTTTGCTGTTTCTTTTGAAATGTCATCATTCTACCATTGATATGGGCCTTGACCTCAAAGTATATTACAGCTTGACTCCATCATGTTTTCTTTCTAGAATATAATGCATAGCTCTCATAATCTTGTTGCCCCTACTGCTGCTGATTTGTTGATGTTAACAAGCGATCATGCTAAAGAGTAGCACATCTATTATCCTATTTTCCAGTGGTCTGATTATGGTAGTGTCTTTTTGACAAAAATTAGTATTTTAAAAATGTGCAGTATTTGCCAGGAAATAGCCTCCCTGTCTGAATATATTGTATGACAGAAATACATTTGTGTGTGTGTGTGTGTGTGTGTGTGTGTGTGTGTAATTGTAATGTGTCGGACCTAGGATATGAGAGAGACATGATAGGTAAGGTAATATTTTCTGTTGGATCAATATCTGTTAGCAGAAGAAGATAAGCTTTTTCACTACACAAAGCTAAAGTGAAAGCCTGTACCTTCTATCAAGGGAACTTGATCCAATAAAAGATCTAATTTCACCTATTAAAAGTGTCAAGAGACTAGAGCTCAGGTCTGGAGAGCCACGGACAGCTGACATTCTTGCCAAAGCCAGGGAGTACTTTGAATTGTAGGCATCATAGGAAGTACCACTCAAGCAACCTAGAGTAATAGTATCCTGAATGTCTCTGATTGGCCAATCACACTGGTTAACCCACAGCCTTCTGACCTCTAATGCCACCCTGACTCTCACTCGAGCCTGGTACTACCTTTGATCTCTGGTCTCCAAACTAGGCCTGGCTAAGACACCAACTCCTGTTTATTAAACCCTGCTCTAACTATTCCTTTGACTCCTGTCCACCAACTACTCTCTTTATCTTGTTGATCCCAGCACAGTTGTGACCTCTAGGCTATGCCACTTACCCCATCCATTACACATATCTTGCCTCACTCAGAAATTCATTTTAATATGTATTTGGTTTAAAAACTATTATTTGGTTTGTGCCATAATAACTTAAGTCATTGTGTCCATCTCCTACTCAGCTTAATCGGGTATAATCTTGAAGTATATTTTTTTATTTTTACATGAGAAAACTTATGCACACGGATCTTCAGAGAAGTTTGTTTCTCAGTAATCTTTTGACATTTGAAAGGTGAAACCACACAACATGGTTCTTTATTCATGTTAAAGATGGATTGAAAGGCACCAGCAGGACTGTGGCCTTGCTGTACTCTGCCCTATATAAATAATGGCCGTGATCCTGCAAATATTTACCTAGCTGCTTCTATTTAAGGACATTGTTGATCCACTTGACTTCAGTGAGACAACTCAAATGCTTCAAGTTAACTACAGCAGACCAGAATAAGGTATAATGCCTGCTGCAAAGAGCTATTTCAATGAAGTTTTATAGATGTGGGTTTAGACAGCAGAGGACAAAACCTGACCATGCTCCAATATAGTACATGAACAGATGTTACTCAGAAAAAAAATTATTTAATGTCACATCCTTGAAGAGGAAGGCAACTGCATGTGGGCCTCCGAACCTCTCTTCCTCCTCTCACCCATTCCCAGAAAATAAAATAAATAAAAATAATTTCATGAGTCTTGATAGTCCAAGATTATTAAAATGAAGTAGAACTTGAAAAAATACCTTACAGGTAGCATTCTGTAATCAGGGTATTATCTGAAGATCCAGGCACAGGATTTACAGGTTGTAATCTAGCCCCATGTTCCCTGAATAATCTTGAGGATTGTGAGGCAAATTTTCAGAAGTGACAGACGAAACAAGGCACTTTCAAGTAAGCACAACTTATAGGACACTGAAAATGTTTAGAAATATTTCCAGTAGTTGAAAGAAATCATTCTATTACAATGCTGTGTGATGATTAGAACTGTGAGAATAATGGATTTTTCAGGTCTCTGTCAGTAGCAAATTTTTTTTTAAAAGTGTATGGGGGGGATAAACTGAAAACAAAATGTTATTTGGCTATTATTGCCCATTGTAATTGTCTATGATGTACGTATATTTTAAATAGATAAAATGCAAGAATCACAAGAAATGAGTATCTGATAGCAAATAAGACAGTCAACTTGGATGTTATTTACTCTATAGATTTTAATCATATAATAATGATATTTTTACTGCATATTTTAACTTTTGAATTGTTCCAGAGAGGAGTTAAAGGTTGTGCAAATATCAGTCATAGTTTTTGAATTTCAAATAGCATATCTCAGGTGTCCTAGGATTTTTACTGATCAGAGTACTTTTTCAGCTGAGGCCTTAGGGAGCATACTAACTCTTTCCAAATGAAACAATCTTAATGTGCAAGATTAAATATAGGGAAATCCCATATTTGCAGTAAACTCTGGTTTCATAAGGGTTCTTTCAGGAGATATAGGGTAATTTCTTAATCCAAAATTATTTTGTGCATGGCTTTTAAAAGTTGGCAGAAATTTTTTCAAAAGGCAGCATATTCATCTGGTACATAAACCTGAGACCAATGTTTATTTTTGCTATCTCAGTTTGATTTAATAGAACTGGGAAACTGTCACCATCTGCTTATATCTTACGAGATTTGTCACACGCATGAAAAATATTACATGTGACCAGAATGTTGAGGTTGGAACAAACATTTCACTTAATTATGCTGGATTATACTGAAAATAGAAGATGATAATACATTAAGTACTAAAGAGCTATTGTGAACACCTTGTTAGATTATCAACCTCAGGACACAATGGAAGAAAATGATGGCACACGTTATAAAACAAAACAAGGCAAAAAGCTCTGATCTTGTGCTGGATCAACTTGCTCCTGCATAGAAATCTGCTGATTTAAATGGTCTTTGCTTGGTTGTAAGCTTTTTTCCTGTGTCTGATTCCTATGGCTTGGGGCCTACGTTTCTGGCAGAATTGGTCATAATTTTTTACCAAGTATTTTCCATCGGAAAATGAATATTATTTTAAAAAATGTGCACCAGAAAAGAAGAAAAATTAGGTTTTTAATTGTCAAAAACTAACCAATGGGTCTTGTTAGGTTTCAGTGCTTTTTTTCCTGTGAAAAACACATAATTTTTACAACCAATATTTATTTTCATTTCCTTAAACAGAAAATTATTCTGCCTACCTGAATTTTCCAGAGCTTTGCCAATTAAAAAATAACCTGGAAATCTAGGCAGTGTGAAGCAATGTACACTAGCTCATAGTGAGAAAATAGTGATGAAAGGAACAAATAGCTGGGACCCATTTCTATACTGCAGAAGCTAGACCTAGGGATATGCACAAATTATTCCAGCCACCCATCCCAACTGAATCAGCAGTATTCTGGAATGTGGAAAGGAAGTGGAGATAAAACTGTTGATGTGCATTACTGCACCCTCCCTCCCTCTTCACCAGTGCTAATATATTTTACACCAAAACTGAGTTAGAAGAGCCAGAAGTTGCAGGTAAGTGGAGCCTCATTCCTCCTCATCTATAATCCTCCCTCCACTACCACAGAGGAGAAACCAACTACCTCCAACCTTCTAAACCAGGGTTGGGGAACTATTTTGGGGTCAGCGGCTGCTAACCCACAGAAAAATCAGTCAGGGGCTGGGAGCTGCAGGAAGGCAGCAGGGGGGCTGGAATGCCAACATGGGCTCCCCAATGCTTTTAAATCACTAATGTGGATGAAGTATATAGTGTTTGAGAAATGCTCAGAATAATGGCTTTTCAAATGAGAGCTAATTTATTCCACCAGGTTTTCTAGAATTGCACCATTTTTAATATTCTGCTTTTATTTGGAATGTCTTCTATTGGTATGTGAGGAAAGAGGTTGAAGGAAAGCATGCCTTTTACTACTTCCCAGTGCAAAAAGAATGAATTTGACATTGCATGTGCTAAAATATTTTTTAAGAGTGTAAGTGAACTTGATGAATGTAAGACCAAATCTAAAACTTTTAAAGATAATAATTGGTTAGAGCCATTTGGTCAGACATGAAGGGTTTCTTTAAATATATAGAAAGATGTTGTCAGATAAAATTTGATGGAGATCAAGCTGTTTGTAAAGACTCAATCAAATATTTGATAGTTTGCATGATCTATTTGTTTTCTTTTCCTGTGACTTCATGAAATTGTTATAACACTGAGCAAAAGGATGTGTTGTATTTGGATGGAACAGGAGTATTTATATATTGCCCACCAAAGTATATACAGATCCTAAGTGGCTTGGTCTCTAACTAAAGGCATCTCTATAAGACATCAACACAAAGTAAATATAAATATTTTAAGAAAAAAATGGATCATTTCCTAGAGTATGGATGATCTGCACTTGGTGTTCGAGTCTAGAGATGTGACACTCACTTTTGACTTCCTGGTCCAGATGAGCTCTATGTGCATAGTCAGTCCCACAATACCAGTTTAGAGCAGTTTGAAGATTATTTTACTAGCTCTGAGAAACCCCCAAAAATCTGAGACCAATGGATTTCCACGACAGCCCAGTTTTGCTGTCTTGCCCCCTGCCAAAATCCCATATCTCAAGTAAGTCAGCAGAAGGCAGAGAGAGAGATGCAAGAGTTCCAGTACTGGCCCTACACCTCTGGGTATTGAATATACGATGAGGTGATCTTCCTTTGAGTCAGGCAAAATGGCTTAAGAACAATATTGTGCCAGAACTGAATAACAAAGCAGCCACCACAAAATCAGGCAGTCTGCCTTGAAGTATCAGCAGTCCAATTTCCATCTTCTTTTTTCATCTTAATGCCCAGTGCATTTTCATTGTTCTGGCAAGTCAGGAAGTATCACAATATGCAAAGGAGATGTTTTTTAACTAGGCTACTCTTCTGGGAACTATCTGGCAAATTACTCAACCTTCCCTAATCTGTTCCACTTAGTGAATGGCTACCATCAGCTCTTCAGACCCAGTCTCAAATTGCCTTCCCCTTGTAAGAGAGTTAAGCGATAATGAAAGAAGAGCCCAAACACCATTACCCATCTTCTTTAGGGATGACTTCCTCTAAGTCAGTTTCCAATTTCAGTTTAGTTGGGAATAGTACGTAGCCTGGATGTTTTACAAATTGTGACAACTAAACCTTTGCTTCAGATTGGGTATCTCTTATCCTGCACTCTTCGGACCTGACTGATCCCGAGCCAGGGAATTTGCCAGACCAAAGAAGGTTCCTTGTCACAGCCCCCAGCTAGACTCTGCCAGTTGGGAGGGGGATGGAAAGCATGAGGACTACCTCCAGCCCTTTCCCGGCTGCCTGCTGGGTTGCTGGCCTCACTGCCGCTGCCCTAGCTGGACTATCTGCCCCAGTCCCATGCTGCCATGGGCTGCCAAGAGCACAGGCTCCTGCCTTGTGGCAACCCATAGGCTCTGGCTTCACTTCTGCAGGCTGCCCAAGGCTCTGGCCTTGGCCCCATGCTGCCACAGGCTGTCGCCAGTCTGATCCTGCACTGCCCGGAGTAGCCCCAACCCAGCTGCAGTGCCACAGGATGTTGGAGGGCTGCTGGAAGCTGCTTCATTCCAGCCTCTCCAGGATTACCCTCCTGCCACTAGGCTGCTGGGGTTCTCTGATCCTGCCAGACTAGAGAATTCCAGTTTGGGGAGGTGCAACCTGTACTTAATCTAAGTATTCGATCCTGGGCTGCTGTGGAGGAGGCAAAAAAAAAAAAAAAAAATCCACCAACTTGGCCAATCTTGCAGAGAGGGAAAAAATCCTCACCAGGCCCAGAAGGTGATTAATGTAAAACCCAGAGCAGACAAAGCAGCAAAAAACACCACCACAATCAAATCCAATCCTATGCTAATCCCAGAGGTGGGAGTTTCTATTCAGGACACTTACTGGTACTCTGACCAGGAGAAAGGGGGCTTATATGCCCTCCCCTTTAGAGGCATGGAAGCCAATGGGATTTCTGGGTATCTAGGATGATGAATTTGCTCACAGCCCACAGAGAGGTGAAATTCCTATAGGGCAGGGGGAAAGGACAAGAAGTGTGAGAAACAGGAAACCCTTAAAGGGACCACAATCCTCATCCCATCCCCTGTTCCAGGGAAAGCCCACTCTCCTCTGAGGCTCTGGGATGCAATTTAACTTCTTCACATTCTCAGAACTGGCTTTCTTTTGCATTTGATTCCTATTTTTCTTATTTCTCCTTTCTTCATTTTGTTTTCCTGTCTCTTCATATGTTACTACATATAAATCATCCTCTTTATTCCTGTCCAGATTATCCCTTCTGCTACATCTTGGTGTGTATCCATGCTTCTGCTCCATTTGTCATGACTGACAAAATATGCATCAGAAATTTATTGTTTTACACAGAGGAGCTGGATCATCATAATACTGTTCAGCAGCCTAATGTTCTTCATCCAGTTTTGAGTCTTCTCCTCCACATGACTTCATCTTCCTTTTTTGAAATAGGACACGTCACTAGCACCATATCAGCTTCTTATTTGTTTTTATTCATTGCCATCTTTTCATTGACTGCATTAAAGCCCAAAATATCCTGATTATACCAATTAACATAATCAACATACCTCTAAGTATAGGCCTGATACAAGTTATATTCAGTTAGCCACATAAAAAAAGTAAACCGTACTGCAGTATAAAACCTTAACTCTTCCCAGGTGTTGTTTAAAAATGATTTACAATAATAATCTTTCAATTTTGTGGCATGGGTCTCTCCCATTGTATACTTCTATAAATCTTTTGAAAGCAATAGCGTTACAAGGGCATATAATTGGTGCAAGTGATCACAGAAGCAGTTTACAATCTTAGTATCCTCACATTACTGTGCACTGCACAGAAATAATATAAAATAAACTATGTACTAAAATCTCTCTGTTTGTGACAAACACAAATTTCTATAGTACATTTAAAAAGCTCACCAAACTACTTCTAAAATAGCACTACTAAGGTTGTAAAGCCAAGCATTTAATTTAGAAAATACCAGAATTAAAATTTCCTGCAAAATCTTAATGGGCCATTTTATAGGTGTGAATTATGGTATAATCTTGAACTGCATGAACACATACTATTTTTCCCCACAGGATTCTAATGGCTGGTATTGTGTTGGAGGTGAATTTTTCCATAAGTTACATAGGTTGTTAATGTTGACATTCTAATGAGCAACTTTGAGTCCAATATAATGAAATTTTATGTGAAGGAATTTCATAGCTTTTTTTTTTCATATCTGAAATATGCATGTATCCCTGAGAGTCAGAGACAGTGGGTTTTTTGTTTGTTTACTTAACCAAAACCTTAGTTTGTGGAACATCTATTCAATGGTAAATATATTTGATTACTTCAGTACTCGTTGATCTTCATTGAAATAGATAAAAAAAATCTGTGTCTAATAATGAAAATAAATGAAAAAATAGCATGTTAAGAGGCTTGAAACCCTGTGCCTTATAGTTTGTTATAATCTAGAAAAGAGTTAATTTTCAAAGCCCGAAAATCATCATTCAATTTCTTACATTGATCTAAAAAATGAAGGTGGGAGATGAGAGGAAGATGGAAAAAACTGAAAAGACTTACTTTATGATGTTTATAAATTACTTCAAAATAATTAAATGTACTTATAATTTAACCAAAAATTCATTCTTTACCCTAAGAATAAGAGCTGGAAATATGGGGATTATAAACAATTTTTATAAATTATATAACAAAAATTTAAACTTTGAGGTGCAAATTGCAACTCAGCCTTAACTATGGCACGGCTATGAAGTTTCCATAATTTTTTTGTAACTTCATACTAACCCTTCACAAGATATCAAGAAATAATTATGCATATTTCTATTAACTTAGTGGTGTTAATTAGCAAATTCATGGTACCGTCTGCATAAGGCCAGCATTTCAGAAGACAGCATGTGTCACCCTTATAGAAACAGTTGTCTGATGCATTTTATAGCAGGAGTATCCTAGTCCATGAGTTCATATCGCAAACAATCACAAAATGCTAACATGACACTTCAATAGTACTAAAACCTGCTCAAAGTTAACTTGCCAACTGTGCCCATTTGCAAGTAAAATGTGCCTTCCTGACTAATCATCTGCTGTTGTAACTGATCATTTCCCATTCATTAAATAATATATGCCAAGTGCCTTCCAAATGTTTTGTCCTTAGATTCTCTAATTATTTTAGCCCATAGAGTCGCAGCACCAATTTTAAAAGAAATGGAGAACCTGAGGAAATCAAAAGTTTGTATGGTAGGACACCTTTTAGGGATATAGGCAAATAAAGAAAATGGAAAACAGATGAATAAGTATTTGGGGAGTCTTGATCCACCAAGGAGGATTTTAAAAAATATCTATTATTTATGAATTGAAGAATCTGAATGTGTTACCATAGTGATGACACTTAAAGAGGATCAGTTTCTGAAATACTAATTGAAACTAATGGCTTCAATTTAATGCAGATACTTTTTTTTTTTAACTGAAAAGAAGGGAATATCCAGTTTTGATCAGAGTGCTAAAAATGTATAGAAAAGTTATTCAGAAAAAGAGAGACATATTTGAAAACTTTACAATGAGAGCCAACTATATTTCTCTGGATATAAAATATTCTCAATTTAACTCAAATGCTGCTTATATATTCTGGTAAAAGAAAACATGTTGACATTACTGGTAGAAAATATTTAGCTCACTGAAAACCTTCATTTCAAGCACCATCAGAAATGAAATAGAAATGCTCCCATATTGAGTTTAGTAATATGCATGGACTTTAATCTGCAATTTAATGTATATGGCATAAGCAAATTAAAATGTGATGAGTACAGTTTATCTTGGACCAAAAGCAGGAGGAATTGAGATTCAGTCTAGGAAGACTGCTCAGGATATACTTGGGCGAAAAGCACATGATAGTATTCTGTGGAATGTGTTAGAATGTTGCAGTAATATAATTCTAAGGTGTAATGTTTGGGACATTATGGTTGAAGATTACTATATTTTGTTATAAAGAGGAATAAAAATAAACAAGAAAATAAGCCTATTAAATAGTACTCTATTAAATCCTCAGCAACTTTTCAGAGAAGCATTTAAACAACTTTACAAATGTGTCATTTTTATGCATTCTAAGACTGATAGCTTTTGTAGTGTGTGAAATAATGAACTGCAAGTCTTTAACCAAAGTGCTTTGTAAAGTTTGTCTGTATACACGCTTGCTCTCTCAAATTGTGTGAATCGTTTATTGTGTGAAAATCATGGCAGGATTGAACAATACTCAACCACAAGTGAGAACACAGACTACTGTGGAAAAGGTTGCTAAGACTAGGAAACCTGATTAGCAGAAGTGATGAGGAGTCCTCTGGCACCTTAGAGACTAACAGATTTATTGGAGCATAAGCTTTCGTGGGCAAAGACCCATTTCATTAGCTGCATCTGATGAAGTGGGTCTTTGTCCATGAAAGTTTATGCTCCAATAAATCTGTTAGGGTACGTCTACACTTTCCCCCTAGTTCGAACTAGGGGGCAAGTGTAGACATACCCATAGTCTATAAGGTGCCACAGGACTCCTCATCGCTTTTGCAGATTCAGACTAACACGGCTACCCCTCTAATACGTGTTTAGCAGAGTCCACCATCAAGTCCAAAATGAGTATCTATATGAATATCTTAAATATTCTGTGGCTATGTCTAGACTACATCCGTCTTTCGAAAGAGGGATGTAAACTAGACATATTGAAATTGCAAATGAAGCTGGGATTTGAATTTCCCATGCTTCATTTGCATAATCACATCACAGTGTTTTTTCGAAAAATGCTATTTTGAAAGTGAAACCACAGTCTAGATGAAGTTCTTTTGAAAAGAAAAGCCTTTTTCGAAAGATCCTGTAAACCTCATTTTTTGAGGAGTACAGAATCTTTTGAAAAAGATTTTCTTTTCAAAGAACCGCATCTAGACCACAGTTTCACTTTTGAAATAGCGTTTTTTGAAAAAACACCGTGATGCAATTTTGCAAATGAAGCATGGGAAATTTAAATCCCGATTTCATTTGCAATTTCGATATGTCTAATTTACATCCCTCTTTTGAAAGAGGGATGTAGTTTTGACGTACCCTGTGTGTGTGTGTGTGTGTGTGTGTGTGTGTGTGTGTGTGTGTGTGTTTATACACACATACAAATAAACCTAACACAATATGTAAGCATTAATAGATCTTAACATGGTATTCAGATGTGGGGGTAGACATCTCCTAAAATATTTGAAAGATAAAATGTTAAATATTTATTTGATCGTTCTTTATATCTTCAGTAATTCTCCCAGCACCACTGTACAGTAGGTATATATTTCTAGGCTTTTCCAGCTTCAATACTGAGGGGATATCAAGATTCATGTACATGATGAATGCTGATTCCAGATAAAACATTACTCATTCCAAGATTATATGCAATATTTGAAATATAGGGAGATATTATTTAAAATAATAGCATGGAGGCCAGGAAATTAAACAGTAACAAAGTAGCATGTTGTGCGTGCTGTTTAAGTAGCATCTATGTGCGATTCACATCAAACTGTTTATAACCAAATATCACTAGGTTTATTATACAATGCAACAATCTCTTTCACAGAATCTGGAGATCATGTTTCATACTGGCCGAGTTCATCGCCAGTATGAAACTCTACCACCCTAAAAATTATGAGCTCAGATGTCATTGAACAAAATCACTCGGCGTTCCTCATTTTCACCCCACTATTACCTGTGTTCCACATAAATTTGCCGTTTTCTCACTTTTAATGCTGAAAAGTATTTGTCAGAAGTAGTTCTGTAACTGAATGACAGTATAATAGAAAGTATTATTTAGATGAACAGAATGTCTCCCCCATTGTTTTAAGTATTTTGTCTGAATATTTTTGTTTGGACCACTCATTTTGTATCTTGTCACCTAATACATCTGTAGCCCTTAGCTTACTGAGCTTATTCTGCACTGACCAGAAACACGACACTCTAAAACATAATGAATTGGAGTCTCTCCTGCATGTGAGTTCTGTGCAGTGAGAAGAGTAAGTGGGCCTTAAGTTTCATTCTGTGATTGTCCAGTCCCCAAATCCAAATAACTCACAAACAGCCCCAAAGAGATTAATCAGAACTATAGATGAAAAGGAGGAGATTGTGGACATTAATGTACAGCAGTGATCTCCAACTTTTTTAAGCGCAAGATCACTTTTTTAAATTTAAATGCAATCCAGGATCTACCTCAAACCCAAATACTCTTGCTCCATCCCCTTCATGCCCCTTCTCTAAGGTCCCACCCCTGCTCACTCCATTCGCTCCTTTCTTCCCTCCCTCCCTCCCTCCCCCTTCCTTCCTCCCTTTCATCAGGCAGGGGCAGAGGGTTGGGATGCAGGTTCTGGTCTTGGGTTAAGGCATTTGGGGTATGTCTAGACTACATGGCTCCATCATAGGGTATGTCTACACTAGCTCATTAGTTCAAGCTAGGTAAGCAAATGAGGGCAAC
>CM057845.1:150540792-150554601 GCA_030068395.1 Apalone spinifera
GATCTCACCAGGGAAACCCACCAATGTGCTTTGGTCTGTATCGGCCAGATCCTCACCAGGCAGCAGCTTGTAATTGAAAATTATGGATACAAAGATGGAGGAAAACAGACCAAGAAAGAGACAGTGAAAGAGCAAAAGGAGCAAAGGCCGAAAGCTGGATAGACAAAAGGGATGGATAGAAGGGAGAGATGCGAAGAGGGGAACAAAGCAAATAGGAATTACCAGAGACAAATCGCCCCATGGACCATCTACTCTGATCTCCAGCTTCCAGCAGCCCCCAGATAATAAATCTAGCCTGTGGCTTGCTTTTCCCAGGAGGAGCACAAATCAGACCCTGCTGCTGACTATCAAGCATCAGGTCTGCAGAGCAGCACAGGACTTACCCCTGACAGTGAGTCTCATGCTCCCTGGAGCAGGCTGGCAGAGGTGTCTTCATGAAAAGCAGCATCCTGTGAGGCTCAGGCAAAGCAGAGTCTCTAAGGCTGCACTGGGTCTCTCCTGGGGCTTGTGTCGTCCTGGCTGTTCTGCAGCCTCGCCAGCCTCTCTCATCGGCTGGGTCTCCTGCTCAGCGTCTCTGGCCCAAGTTCCTTCTGCCCTTTCATCATCCAAGGGAGTCCCCACATGGACAAGCATGGAGCAATGGCCAGGCACATCAAAGGAGAGTCAGGCTGAGCTGCTGATGAAATCGGTGGATGCTGCAAGTGATCAGGAAACCCCCCACAAATTTCACATAGACACAACCTTAGGCCCAGGGAACCTTGTGGGATGGGGCTGGCAAGCTGTTCCCAAACCAGCAGAAACAGAAGCCAGGTGGAAGGGAGTTTGAGGCCCTGCTGTGGACAACACTGGACTTTTTCACAGGATCTGACAGAGATAATTCAACCTCTTTGGGGAAGTTTGCTCCTCTTCACTCCCTCGCCAGCCTGGCCATATCCATGCTAGAACGTGATGTAGCTTTGCTACAGAGCTGAGAAAGCCTTGGAGAGTCCTCAAAGGGGATAGTGGACTGGAGAAGATGAAACCAAGAGGAAGGCAGAGCCTGAAACAAACAAACAATTGTTCTGGGTTTGGGGTACGTAGAGACAGCGAGGGATTTGTTCACGAGACTTCACTAGTCACCTTTGTTCTGTTTGGAAAGCTTCCATCATAGTTTCTCTTGGGAGAAGAGTACCTACTCACTGAATCAGAACCTCTGGCAAAAAAACATACCCTGGCACTGCGATCATGCTGTTTTGATTTGCACTTTTCTGATTCTAATTTGTGACACTGATTCTCTTTAATGTAAAGCATTCCCCTCCGGAGCAATTTTCTTTTAGCTATTTGGTTTTTTTTCCCTTCTAATCACTACAAGCAATTAATGCAACTCTGCTTTCTTTTACAGGTGTTGTGTTGCAGCTTGATGCGAAAATCCAGTCAAGTCCAGACTTGACTGTAGGTATCCTAAATATGCCTGCTCTCAGTAAGGAAAGTAGGAGAAGTGACCCATTAGCCTCTGTCAGTTAATGGATGGGCTATTTCATTAGGAAATGATGCAGTTTTGGGGGGAAGAAAATTAACAACTTTTGTGCTTTACATATGTTATACTTGTGTTACAGCTGTATTTAAAATATTAATGTATATTTAGCCACAGGCTTTAGTTTATAATTGCCCCTTCAATGGCACAGCCTGGGAGAATATTGTATTTGGCTTAGTGACTGTTGAAATAGCTGCATTTTTAAGACCAACTAAACTATTTCGTTCCAAGGTGTATACTGTGACACCTAAACCATGTGTCCTAGTATTTCAAACCAAATGCTAAATAAATTATTAAACTGCTGATTTCCATTTAAAATAAAAAAAATCAAATATGACATTTAAGGCCTATGAAGAGAGAAAGGGAAGTACTCAGATTTGCAAAAGGAGCATTTTTAGTGCTCACTGGATTAACCTATCAATAGTGGAAGTCATTAAAATATAAATCTTTTACATGATGATTCAGGAGAACATTTGTGGTTTACATTTTTCAAAGGTTAATACTGATGATAAAGGTAATCACTGCATGAAAGGCTAAATAGGTCAGTGCAGACGCTTTGTGCCAGACCCTCCCCCCATATAATCAGGTTTTTAAATTTTTAATAGTTCCCATGATCATCCTAGTGTAAGGGTGATAATCTGGTGGAATACTGCCAATATAGTGGCTTTTATGCCATTCCCCTTTCCTGGTGCCAGAATATCAGGGGAACTGACATGTGGGCAGAATGTTCCTTTGCTTTGCCATTCATTGGCTTTGGGTTTGGCCCTCTGTAACTAATGCAATTTGACATAAGTTAAAACAGCTCTAAAACTTTCTAAGATGTAGCATAGTCTCACCAGAATAAAGCTTTGAGTGGTAGCTGAGTAATAGTCTGTAACAGAAAAAGCTTAAAAAACAACAAATAGACTAGTAGCACCTTAAAGACTAATAAAACATATAGGTTACATCTACATTATGTATTCTTGCGCAAGAAGATATGCATACCTAGTGAGCCACCATTTTTGCGCAAGGGGCTTTTGCGCAAGAAGGAGCAGTCTACACTGCAAAACCCCCCTCTTGTGCAAGAGACATTCTGCCACTTATTTGCGTATCTTCTTGAGCAAGAATGCGCAATGTAGACGTAGACGTAGATGGTATCATGAGCTTTCATGGGCACAGCCCACTTCTTCAGATGACCAGAATGTTAGAATAAAGGGCAGGCAAAGGGGAAATTTAAAGCCTCCTTTACACATGCCACAGGTACATCTTCGCTATCATTGTGGTTATGGACTGGCACATTCAGATCTCTGGAAGAATTTCCTTTATAGGTTTTTCATTAAGAATTTTAGTGGATTGGGGAGATTGATAGCAGATGAGCTGGTGTTGCATTTTGATTTTGTTTAACAATTTGCAGACATATGACTTATTAAATTGTTTATAAAATGCGTATTTGAAAGTATACAAAACATGGCATATATCTTCCACATAGTTATGGTACATTCCTTATATCACAGAAGCCTATGAAATGTAACATTTATCATGATTATTTTTTAGATGGGTCAAACTATGTGTTTTGTTTCTGTCATGCTGTCTTGGGTAGCACACCACTATGAGTAACTATTTTAGCGCAGGCTTACAGAAAACAAGGGCAGACATCCCAAACAGATGATGTCCCATACTTAGATTTCACCCAGAGAGTAACAAATGTCAATTCCTGGATCACTGAACCAGTCTCACCATGGAGTCAGATAGTACCCTTAGTCATGCCTACCTATCTTGTCACCCAGACAAACTAATCTTTGTGTTAAAAAATTATTAAAATAAAAATTCACACCACATTAGATTTCTCCCAGTCCCAAAAGACCAGTCATACCAAATCAATTGCTACTCCAGATCTTACATCAAAGACAACGCTGGCAGCCAATTCTATAGTAAAGTAACTACAGATTTATTAGCTAAGAAAAGAAACAGTTAGAGACATTGAGAGGCTAACACAGGTGCTATAGGTAAAATTCCATTTGTAACTCCAAATTGATATAATAGACTGCCAGTTTCCCAAAAATCTTTTAGGGCTGCCCAAAATAACTCTGGTGATCTCTTGCTTCTCTTTCAGTTATTCTGCCGAATCCAAACAGTTACAGAGATACAGGCTCTTTCCTTGAATCCATATGTGATAGGGCAGAGTGGCCCTGTACGCCTCCGGGACAAGTTAATGGCGGCCCGACAGACACTGCCGGGCACAACGCCAAAGGGCGGCCAACTGATGATGTCACCTTGGTGCCAACCATCATGGCAACACCGACGCCAGCGGGTGATGTCACCTGCCGAGCCGGCGGGGCATTCAAAAGCGGCCAGGAGGCTTCTGACAAGGGGGTGAGCCTCGGGCCAGTCACGGGGAAGGCAAGCGAGGCCAACAAGGAGGGGGAGGATGGACTAGTCCGGGAACCGACCGAGGTGAGCAGCAACCCTGCATTGACCCCGGAGAGCAAACCACAGGCGGGGTAGGAAGTAGCCCAGGGCTGGGCCAAGGACCCCGAGTGCAGGTGAGTTTAGGGGTTTACACCCCATCTGAAGGCAGGTAGGAGGTTATTTTCCCCTGCCTTAGGGCCCCGGACTGGGGCTTGGGAGAGTGGGCGGGCCCAAGCCCCCCTACCTCGCTGCTGTACGGCAGAGTTTGTGTGTTGTACGGCAGAGTTTATGTAATAAAAACTGACCACCTACCATGACTTCAGGGTGGCCTTTGTACACGTGGTGGAGAATGTGGGCATGGTCCCTGACCCTGCAGTAGAGCTAGGGGAACGAGAGAAAAGGGAGTGAGAAACTTGAGTGTGATTTTGTTTTGCAAGGAGACGCCGAAATGATGATTAACAAACTGCTAGAATGGCTGATGGATAGCCAGAGACAACAATAGCAGCAGCAGCAAACTCAGCTGCTACAACAATTAGCGGCACAGTTTCAGGAATAGCAGAGGCAGCTGGTCTGGGAGATGCATGAGACCACCCCAGGGATGGGGGGACCACGCAATGAAGGAGAAGGGCCACTTGCCAGTGAAGAGGGATTGAATGTGGGGGCTCAGCTCCTGATACCCTCAGGATGACCCCGAAGCCTTCCTAGTAACCTTTGAGAGGGTGGTGACTGCAGCCCGAAGGCCACAGGAGCACTGGGCTATCCTGCTGGCCCCGTACCTGTCCGGCCCCACGCAGATGGCCTACCGGGGCATGACCTCAAAGGAGGCCCTATGCTATTTTAAGGTCAAGAAGGTGATACTGGACCAGCTGGGCGTTACCCCGGAGGCCTACCAGCAGCGCTTCCAAGAGTCCCGGTATGACCTGGGCGAAATGCCCTGTGCCGTTGCTCATCGGGTTAAAGAAGCTGGAAGGAAATGGCTGGAGTTGGACAATAAGACAGGAGGGCAGAATGCCAACAAAGTGATTCTGGAACAGTCTGAACAGATTCTTCCCCCAAGGGCCAACGATGGGTCCATCGGCACCTGCCCGACACCCTAGAGGAAGCAGTGACCCTGATGGAGCGGTTTGCCACTGCTGAGGGCATGGAAGGCAAGGGGAAGACAGCCGGCCCTGTTGGGGATCTAAAACACCCACCGCCCCAACGAGCAAGGGGAGGGCAGACCCCAAGCCTGGGGTCAGGGGCGGAGAGGAAGCTAGCGCCGGTGTGGCAGAACCCCGACCTGGCAGCCAGCCGAGTGAAGCTGGCCAGAGAGGAACCGGGAGCCCACCCGAAGGGAGCCCCGCCAGTCCGGGGGGCCTGTTACCAGTGTGGAAAGGAGGGACATTTCCACTGGGATTGCCCCCTCATGGACTGCACCTACGGACAGCCAATCCAGGTGGGCCAGTCTAGCATGTGGAGCATCCAACAGCCAATCACCCGGTGACGATAAATGGTGACGATAAATGGAAAATCGGTCAAGGCAATAATGGATTCGGGATGTGGACAAATGATGGTGCGGATGGATGTGGTGGGGGTGCACCCACCGGCAGGGAGGAGAATCTGGATACGTTGCATGCATGGGAACGTATGCACATACCCCACGGTCCAAGTAGGAATTAATGACGGGTGGCAAGAGGCAGTTTGCAAGGTTGCAGTGGCCCCTTGACTCACCCACCCCACCTTGCTGGGAAGCGATTGGCCCAGGTTTAAGCGCTTGGTACAGTTGTGGGCCGAGCCAGGCAGGAATGAGACCAGGGAGGAGAAGGCGGTGGTGCGTCAGTGGTGCAAGGAGATGCGGCCCGCCACACGACTCTTGAAGGGAGAGCCACACCCATCGAACATCTGACCCCCATTGACTTGGCGTTTGATGAGGGGGACTTCCTGACGCAGCAGGGCAGCGACCCTATCCTCCAGAGAGCATGGGAACAAGCGCATGGACCAGGAGTGGCCACTAGGCAAGAAAATTCCCAGGGCTCGGTAGGTCCCTACTTCGAGGTACGTGGAGATCGCCTATACCAGATAATCCAGGGCAGAGAAGCTATAGGAGAGGTGGCACAACTATTAGTCCCTTGGCCCTATCGATGACAAATCCTAGAAATGGCCCATGACAACCCGTGGTCTGGGCCCTTGGGCATGGAAAAGGCGCGGCAGAGGGTGTTACAGAGGCCTTTGTACACCATATTTATATCTTCTTCTCACAGGGCATGTCTACACTAGGAAATTATTTATTTCAAAATAATAACACCCCAAATAACTATTTCAAAATAGCCCATCCACACTACAAGGCAGCATTGAAATAGTGAGGAATCATTTCAAAATACCGTGTCCACACTGCTTAGAGCCTGCATCAGATTTAAAGCCCCCAGAAGCACTCTGGGGAGGGCACCAAGAAAGCAGACACTTGCTAGCTCAGACACGTGCTTAAAGGGGCTCCTCTCTACAGTCACATCTCACACACAATTCCTCCACTGCCTACTCTCTTGTAGGGCACCAAATTCACACCACTTGCTCTGGTTGCCCTTGCGTGTGCCACAGCACTTCCAACATGGAGCCAGAGCTGCTGCATAGCAGTGCCAGGCTCACAGGTCTCGTGCTGCGCCTCATGGTGCACTTCATCCAGACTGCCCATGTGCTGCTTCAGGACAATGATGACCAGCCTGAATCATAGGACCTCTTTCCCCAGGCTCTGACGCTCCTGCTACAGCAAGTGATCCTCAATCCCCTACACACCGTGGAACACTACTGCTGGCAGGGGAAGACCAGTTCTGACTGGTGGGACCGCATCATACTGCAACAATGGGATGATCAGCAGTGGCTCCAGAACTTCTGCATGTGGAAAGCCACCTTCCTGGAGCTTTGTGAGTGGCTCGCTCCTGCCTTCAGGTAATAGGATTCCCACATGAGACCTGCCATTCACCTCCAGAATCGCATTGCCATTGCCCTCTGGAAGCTCGCCACACTGGACATCTACCAATCCATCAGGAACCTGTTTGGTATGGGGAAATCCAGTCAGGACCATGCTTCTGCAGGTAGTTAAGGCCATCAACACCATCTTGCCTTGCCAGAGGGTCATTACTCTGGGACTTCCCCAGTTGCGGGGAGCTCCTTCCCTTATTTATTCTTGGATCTGAACTTCCAACACTCCAGTCATCTGAAGGAGTGAGCGGTGCCCACGAAAGCTCATATCTATATGTTTTGTTAGTCTTTAAAGTGCTGCTGGACTGTTTGTTGTTTTTTAAGTTTTTCCTGTTATAGACTAACTTGGCTACCCCTCTGAATCTGTTTACTAGATATAGTGAGGATTGTACTCAATCCTTGGCCTTAATATCACACACAATGATCACTTGCTTTGAAAGTTTTATTTTCTGTTAAAGTGCTTATGACCTTCATTACCATTTCACATCATTGCTTTGATGGGTAATTTAGTTGCAAGGGTATTTATGATGTGAATCTTTCATATTACATTACTAGCCAATAGCCCGTCATAAGACAGGATTTCTGGGTCTCTCCTCCACGTCTTATTCCCTTTCTATCTCGCTCTTCTCTCCTGAGCTGGTCTCTCGCTCTGTCTTTCTCTCTCTCTCTCCTACTGCCTCCCTCCTGCCCAGCTCTCCTCCATCTCCTGCCTCTCTCTCCATCTCTCTCTTTCTATTCTCCCCCTCCTGCCTCTCACTCTCTCTCTGCTCTCCTCCACCTCCTCTCTGTCTCCTCCGCTCTCCTCTGTCTCCATCAGGGATACATGCTCGTCCAGGTCCTGCCCACTGGCTATGTACGTCATTGCCCCGCCCTCTTCCTCTCCCACCGTGGCGCTCGGCTGACTTCTGTGCCGCTCAGCTGGGCCGCCGTGGGGGAGGAAGCAGCGCATGCGGCCATTTGGGCCCTGCACTCCCCATTCAGCATGGGCTGCCCAGAGGGAACAGCCAGCATTTCAGGCAATAGCGCCATCCAGAGGGAACAGCCAGGATTTCAGCAACAGCGCTGCCCAGAGGGAACAGCCAGCATTTCGGGCAACAGTGCTGCCCAGAGGGAACAGCCAGCATTTCAGCGTTACGGACTCTAAGACATTGGGCTACTATATATATGATGACTGGAGTAGCTAACTGAAAACAATACAAGTAAACTTCCTTTAGTTTTATGAAGTTTAAACACCCAACTCAACTATGCATTTACAATTGTGTTGACCTAATAGAGAAGTAAATTGATATAGTTTACCATGACCTGGTCAGCCAGAGTCACAGTTACGTATATATGAAGCCAATGGGAAATATACTCATGTAACTAAGGCAGAGTATCACTTACATGAGTTATTTATTTTTCAGTATTACCATTTTCAATTATATTTGGATTCCCTCCTCCAGCTTTGGATTAGATTTTCTGAAATAGGTAAAAACTGCTTGTTCTGTTCAACATTTGACATACTACTGTCAAACCACTGCTTCAGTCTCACTGCGGGACTTTAACACACTGATCCAGGGGAGGATATGACTGAAACAGAAGGGCATAGAAAACACCAAACCCCACAGAAATAATTGGTAAAATTCTTACTGATGTCAGTGCATCCCGGTTTCTTCTCTATATTTGTTCCAGGAGTGTCATGTTCCTCTCATAACTTTCTTTTAAGATGCATCCCATATGCCATCTAGATTCATGTAGTATAACTATTTCAAAAGCTCTCTACCAAAACAACACCTTACCAAAATAAATAAATAAATTGGAATCTTTTTACTTAACTCCCACTCAGGAAAATTCAGAGGGAATAGAAACTCCTGGCTTTGTTTGCCTAATGGAAGAAAAGAGATGGAGATCAAAAGCTCTCTATTGTGAACATCGTTTCCCAAGATACTCTAGAAAAGGGTCCCACACCTATAGCAAAAACCCCACCCGAGTCACTAGTCTTTCAAGTGTTGAGTAAGAAAGAGAGTTGGTCTTTAATGTATTCAGAACCCAGCCCATAAATAATTGTATAGGTTGATACCAACACTTTCATCTCTGAATTAATTATAATTCTTTGCAGACCATAGAATAGATATGTAATACGTTCCATTCATGAAACACTGCATAAGCGGGCATCTGTAAGCTGAGTCACATAAAATGAAGTTTCTAAAGAGTTTCAGAAATAGGCCTCTGTAGCTCACCATCCAATTTGGAGGTCACTAAGATGTATGAAGTCCACATCATAAAGATAAAAATAATAGTCACCTTGCCAAATGAAGCTGGAAAAAGCACTTACTGCTGTCGGCATGTAGAAATAGTTGCAGATACAACAGAGCCCATTCGGTTAATAATCTTAGAATTAGGGCTGCTCAAAAATTGTAGAATCTGTGCAGAAACTTGAAGCAGGGTTCTATCAAGTTCACTTTTTTTCTTCTGTTTTTCTATCTTGATCGCTGTCTCTTTTTCTTCAATTCCGAGTTTACTGAATGTCATCTTCTGATCTTTACTCTTCCTTTTAAACTTGAACAACGTTGGTATTTTCTTCCTTTCAGTCTAGTCGTGCTCTCGGTGACTCCTTTGTCATTTCTTCTTTTTGTTCTGTTCATTTTGGTATTCCTTGGGCATCTGATTATAAAAAAAAAATCCAAAATTCCTTTAATAATATTGGGAATGGCAGCTGTGCTCAGATTGTGTCCACATTAACACTGATGGGTAGTAACTAAGCATATCCTGAGTTTGATTTTTAGTAAGGTTTGCAGCATTCAGATGCTCAGAAGCAGTTTGCATAATGCAAATATGCTAGGCAGAGCAGAGGGTATTTTGTGGGGATTAGACTATCTTTTTACCTCTTCTTAAATTATACTTACTGATCATGTGTATCAGGCATTCAGGAACTGCTCTCCATTTGCTCTGTATCACTTTCTCCCATTCATATGGCTTCATCTTCAGCTACCTTTCAACATCATCTTTCTTCTCTTTTTTTTTCTCCTCTGTGCCTTAGGCTGCTCATCTACTCACTGTACTTTCTATGCTCTTCATTTATTCTCTCAAGCAGTTTTAGTATCATCTTCACACTACTATCATCATTCTGTCATTTCCACACCCATTTTGGTTGTCTTCACAACACTGTGCCAGGCCTTGTACTTATTCAAGATTTAAGATCTTTGTCCTAGATATTTCACTTAATTAATTAATCTCAGCAATGATGATAATTTTTCTCTTTTGCTTCTCAGTTAGGACTCCCATCTTATCAGCTATACTTGAGCTGTGTCTCATTACAGTGTGCTGTGCTAGTGTCCTCCTTTTTCTTGTTCATTACAGAGTTTCTAGTGTCGTTTTGTGAAGCATCAAAACATTTGCACAACAAATTCTGGATCCAAATACAGTGCCCTGCCCCCGCCCCCATTTTGATTTCTGTAGGTTTTGAAACAGACTCTCAGAAATACCCCTCCTATAATTGAAATGGACTCGGTCAAAGTTTTGTTTTCCTGAATCCCTTCTGATTTGTTAATCCAGTCAGCAGCCCAACTGATATGATGATCCCTTCTCTCATTTTCTATAGCATGATCCCTTTCACTGTCCAGTCAGATTCCTGGTCCCTGGCCCAGTCACTTCTGAGTTCCCAGAAAAAAGCCACAGCGATCAGAATATTTTCTCTCTCCCCACTTTGTGACGGATATAACAGATTCAATGTTCAAACTTTTTTTGACGCATACGGTATGTGAATTTAATGTGGGATTATGTCACAGATTTAATAAGTCAACATCTGAATGTAGAGAGCAACAAGCAAAGAAAGATTTTTATAATTTTAAGTTTACTGCAGATTGGAAAGTCTTCGGGCCTCCAACAGAGAATGATAGATTTAGAAGATATTTAGAGCATATCCTTCTTACACCTGCTAGGAGTTCTAATTGTTTCATTATTGGGATAAACAATATGTCATCTCTATGTGAGCACAGGCAGAGCTTATGAAATATTTCTCATTAAAGCCATGCTGTACTAATAGCTATAAAACAACCATAGAGCTGCATGTTTGGGAATGAGGCTGGCTTGGATCACCACAGGAGACACATTGATATTAGCCAGTCTGCCAAAGCTCGCAACATTGTACAATTTATTGATTCTGTTCTGAAAGGGACAAGCCCTATTTATCTGTTTTTCAACATAAAAATCAAAGAAATGCACGAAAAACTTGCTCTCTCTCTTACTATATCTATGAAATGCTTTGCTGCTCTAGCATCTTTAATGACAAGAAATTACTGTATAGTTTGATTACTACAAACCCAGCTAATTACACAATCTAGGATCTTAGGTTTCTGCAAGTCAATATTCAGAGCATTTTATAATCTATTTAAATAATGTAGACATAAAGGCCAAGTTAAATCATTCATTATCTTTAGGTCCCAGATGTTGAAATATATTTCCTTCCCTGTTTAAAAAAAGTAGAATTGCAACATTCAAACCCATTCAAGATATTTTGTCAATTATGTTTCTACACCAAATGACAAAAAGGGAGCTTTGTGCTTTGAATACATCCTTGCATTTTAATGATGCAAATATCTTTCCAGAGGCATAAGGAATTCAGAGAAATGACCTCTCAGCAGCTTCTTTAAGTGGTTCTGAGTAATACATAATTTATCCAGAAGACTAAGGATTTGCAGACACTCAGCATAGAAATTTAATAAATAATATAGCTGAACATTTTTATAGTATATTGTCATATTTGGTCTTAATTAACAGGCTGATGCTTACCCAACTTTAGATTTTTTATAAACACTATTCTTCCTTCTTTCCATGGAACTTTGGATATTTATTTGTTTATTAAACAGGGGGTAAAAAGTTCCTCCTCTTGGACATTTATACAGACACATAGTGAATGCAACATAAGCAAAATAATCCATTGGTTTCTCACTCCAAATAAGTCTTTTTCCCAGCTCTAAAGAATAATACCTATGTTATTCCATGTGTCATTGTTTTGATTTGACAGCATAGGCAAGCATAATGTTTGTGTTTGTCAGTTTTACACCAAAGTAAATGTTGCTTAGATGCTCCAAATTGATTATGTTCACCCTCAGGCAATTTCAAAATAACCTGTTGCAGATTTAATTCACAAAATGCTATGTCATCTCCAGTCCTTATTAAGATAATTGACCCTACTACTGAATTAATAATCTACAATCTGGTTGCTTAAATGTGCTTGCTACTAAATAGCTCTCTGAATGTCTAAATGGTGACATATTTTGATGAGATAATTCAGCATTGTTGCTCTTCTTACTCACTTAAGCTATCCTGAATTAATGAGAGGGTATTGTTTACATTTATCCCAGGAGGAAAATGTAGATGCCCCTAAAATGCCACAGATAATTTTCATAATTTCTAACCTGTTTTATTAATTTTCTCTGTGCCATTCTCACATGAAACTTATAGGTGAAAAGTCAATTTATTCAAACACAAAACACTCAGTATATCTAATCTGATATTATAGATTTGTTGGCTCTAAAATGGAATTGAACAGTAAAGTTTTTCCATGGTACTACTGTCCCTTTCCTTTACACTTTCCAACTAATTGTACAGGTTTCTTCAAATTTTTCAACAGAAAATACATACATAAATAAGATTTAACTTATATTTTTAGATCATTTTGTAACTTCTCATGGAGAAAAGTCTACTTACTTCAAAATACTTTGTGTACTCCTCAATATTGAGGTTTCTACATATATATACACCCAGAGATATGGGGTATATCATGTATTACTCATCTATTACCTGCAGTTGGTAATTCAGACTATGTTCCATAAGAAGCTGTAATGGAAGTAACAGAAATAAAAACCTGAATAAAAGCTTTCTTTCTCCATTAATGTGAGAATTTTGCATTTGCTCACTGCATCTTACTTCACTTGTGGCATCCTGATATTCTTTTCCTACTTTTGGAGATACACCTACCTCATAGAGCTAGAAGAGACCTTGTGAGGTTATCAAGTCCAGACCCCAGCTTCATAGCAGGGCCAACTACTATCCCTAACAAATTTTCCCCAGATCCCTAAACAGCCCCCTCAAGGTTAAGCTTACTACCTTGGCTTTAGCAGGCTACTGCTCAAACCACTGAGCTAGTCCTTCCCCCATTAGTTTTCCTTTTTGCTACTCTTCCCCCAGTACTCATACCCCAAGGAACTATCTCTTTCTCCAAAGCACCACAAAAAATTACACCAGGAAAAAAAGCTAATTAAAATATGATGTAATTTGTTAATTATTCAAATAAAGTAGGTGTTCTATTTCCTTTAGAGAAGTGGTTCTCAAACAGGGGGTACATGTACTCCTGGGGGTATCCAGAGATCTTCCAAGGGGGTACATCAACTCATCTAGATAGTTGCCTAGTTTTGCAAAAGGCTACATAAAAAGCACTAGAATAGTCAGTAGAAGCTAAACTTTCATACAGACAATGGCATGTTTATACTGCTCTAGATACTATCAACTGAAACGTGAATACCATATTTATATTGCAGTCAATTTGTTTGATAATCATATAATAAAAATGAGAAAGTCAGCAATTTGTCAGTGGTAGTGTGCTATGACATCTGTTTTTTGTAAGCAAGTAGTTTTCAATTGAGGTGAAACTTGGGGTATGCAAGATAAATCAGAGCTCTACATAAAATCAACATTAAGGTCAGATGTAGTACCCTATGCTGTGATTTCATTGGCAGCTTTTGCCAACTAATCAGGTTCTGATCAGGTCAGTCATTTAATGAGTGATCTTAAAGGACAGCTGTGCAACTAAATAGTTTCTGTGTTTCACCTGTCAGTAATTACATTAGAGAGATGAATAAAGAAAGAGCTTTTTTTGTAGTCATGGCCTGATCCTACAACCGTATGCACATTTGGGCTGTGTCTAGACTGGTGCGAACTTGTGCCAGAGCTATGCAAATGAGGCTCAGTGT
>CM057845.1:150565697-150592249 GCA_030068395.1 Apalone spinifera
CCCGCGTCAGAGTCAATATGGCCCTGTGGCTCAGTCTTTGGGATTCCCCCTAGCGGGTTCGATATGGCCCTATGGTCTGGTCTATAAAGCAGGCCCCCTCTCTTGGGGTAAACATGACCCTACAGCCTAGTCCAGGTAAGGCTCCTCTCTGGGGGTAAATACAGCTCTGTGGCCTAGTCTATGGGCTTTGGAGCACTGCAGAGGGAGTGGTACGGGGACTCAGGCCCACCCCCTCCTCCGGGTCCGAGCCCAGGGCCCTATGGGCAGTGGCTCGGTCCACTGCTTGTGCAGCGTGAGTTCCCTACCCACAACATGCTGAGCACTCTCGGGGATCAATTCCCTTGTCCTGGACCACTTTCTGCACCACGCATGTGTCTCCACTGTGTCTCCGGGGCCATGGCTGTCACAGTGGCGGTGGCGGTGGTGGTTGCTGCTGGGGATGTAGCAGCTGTTGTGCCCAGTCAGGCTGCATTGGCTCTTCCTGCTCTGGAGCTTGCTCCACAGGTCCTGCCTCTTCAGCAATCAGCCCTGAGGGAGCTATCTCAGAGCCTTTTATACTCAAGCTCACTTGTGAGCATGCCCAGAAGGGCCGTGGGGAAGGGTGCTGTCAGCCAGCTGGGCCCAGCACGCAGTCCATTCTACTGTGCGAGGCTGAGATGCTCCGTCACAGACTGATGTTGTGGATTCATTCTAACATGAAATGTAAGGTAAAATGTGTTTTTATGTGTGTGTATGCACATGTGTGTGCACATACTCCTTTCCATAATGAACAAGTATTGGCTCTAGTCTGGCATTTTTAGAAGGCGCTTATACAATGAGATCATAGATTACAGAAACTCTGATAGTGCTCCTCTATGTGTGTGTGTGTGTGTGTGTGCTTATTTGTATAAGCTGAAAATCTCTCCTTAAGTAGAAGCTGTGATGGTGGTAGACAAGGTCTCTGTGTCTCAGCAGGACACTGACAGGCACATAACTGGAATCTGCCTGGCTTATTTATGGGTTAATACAATATTGATGAATAGCATGGACAGCGGATATTTTAGGCAAAGGGAGGCTGAGTATCCACGAACAGCCTATTGTGGGCCCGCTCCCAGGCCAATGTACTTTGTGCAAGGAGTCGGGGTTGGAAGGTTTGCTTGCCCAAGTGTTCTGGGGCTTGGAGCCCTTGGGTTGTTGGCACAGTGGCTGTACTACCCAGGAACTGAGGGCATTGATGCTATGGCACATCAGGGCTGGGGCCTTGCATCCCTGCCCCAACCAAATAGGGCTGGGATCATGGGCCAAGGTGGGATGTGCTTTGGGCTTCTTCAAGGGTAAGCAGGGGTTTAAGAGAGAGAGAAAAAAGGGAAGGGCCAACAGCCAGCCTCATTGGGCAGTTGAGTCTCTGGCCACCCAATCTCCTAAACGTCTCTGTGGACTGCACAGAATTTTAGACAGGGCCTGGTTCTTGGTAAACAAGAAGGTAAAGATGGAACTCAAGCTGTGTTACAACGTATTTTCTTGTGTCTGTATTTGTGGTAAACTTTTTCTTGCCCAAAATGTACTTTGATTTATATACCATGACAACATCAATCATAAAATTACATTTCTGTTAACTTTGGACCAGGAATGAACATGGAGTTCTTACTTAAGCAAAATTACTTATTAAACTAAATAAGGAGTTAGGGGGTTTTCCTGAAGAGAGGCTACAGAAATGGATCTTATAAATTATTGGAATGTCCAAGGACAATTCACAAAATTATATGTTACTGCAACTTCAATAAAATTATGAGAGCTGAATTCGGAACGTATTATAAGTCCTATTATAGAAATAATGCATTGCTCAAATTTATTTTATATATAGCTATAAACAATGTTTTATGCATCCTGCATAAAATGGAAATTACTATTCCAAACCACAGTCAGATAGAATCTGTTATAATTACTGAATGAATATTCAGATTTCTAACCAATATAGTTTAATACTTAGAAATGCTTGAGAAGGAAGTAGATGAGTTACATATATATTTTAAAGATACAGTGAAACTGTAAAAAAGAGAAGACAGAAGTATAACTGACATTTGTCAAATTTAAATTGGACTTGTGCATTTGATTTAGATTATTTCCTTTAATGCAGAAGATACCATACAACTGAAAGAATTGAAAAGATAGAAAAATGTGTGGTAGTGTTCATAACACTAGTCAGAATTTAAAAAATCAGTGAGATTAGAAAAAAATATTTTGTATAAAGGGAAATTATTAGTATAGAATCTCCTCTCCATAAACTTTACAGTACAACAATAAACATCCTTGTAAAATGTGTATGTGTCTGTGTATGTATGTGTAAGGGATGCTATTCATTTTCCACAAAATAACATGATGCATTTTACTTAACTGGCTATTTGGTGCTTCATTGCTCTGTCACATTGTATCTTGTGTCAACAAAGTTTGATTCCATGGAGGAACTATGCAGTTTTTCTGTGAGTGAAAAGTGTGTGCATGTAAACAAGGAAAAAAAAACCCACATGACCAAATAGGGGAGAGAAGTTTTGTTTACAAAAGCTTTCTTGAAAATTACATTTCTAAATCCATGTTTAGGTGCAAAAATGAGTGACTTGCTTTTCAGTGAAGTCAATGGGAAATACTGGAGCTCAGCACTTTTGAGAGCCAGTCCACTAATTTGCATGCATAAACAGTAAAATAGGATGACATTTCCCAAAATGGCCTAAGTGACATTGGAGTAAAAATCCCACTGAAAGTCAGTCTGCTAAACTACTATATCTCTCTTGAAAATCCCACTCATAGGAATCATTAAAAAAAATATATCGTCCAATGTGTCTTGTGGTGTTCCTCGGGAAACCTTGTGTAACTGGATGGCACTTACCTCTCGCACTCTGGTCAAAGGCGTGGGCCTGCACTCCCGTTTGTTTGAAGCTACTTTGGCAACTGTGTCATCCAGATGAGTCACACACTCTGTCACACTCTCTCCCACAGTACTCATCTACCACGGCCTTATGTCTGTGCCCTCTGCAGTGTCCCTCTGAGTCTGTTCCCAGTCTGTTCTCTACTGTGGCAGAGAGTGGTGCTCCAGGGCTTCCCTAACCAGAGGCTGCTTCTTCCTTGCCCTTACCTTAGGGCTTTATCTCATAGTCCAATCATAGTCCAGTCCTCATTAAGTGCACTAAATGGAGCTGTCCATGGTGCTGCCAGTTTCCCTGCCAGCCAGCCAGTCACACACCTGTACAGCTTGAGGTCTCGGGAGGTACTGATTAACTCTGGTCCTGCAACTCCTTTTATAGAGCCTTCTGGGCTCCTGACTGGCCACTTCCTTCCTTCACGTACTCTAGCCTGCTTAGGAGACCTCTCTATGGCCTTTCAGGGCATAGGGTGTGGGGAGACCTCAGGGCCTCCAGCAGAGGGCCTCTGAACCTGATACCTTGTTTTAGGGCAGAAAGGTTAGCAAGGTACATAGACTGGTGGACAATTCTTAACAACTTTAAGTGGACTGGATACTCTTATTCCATAGGAATTAAATCTAGCAATCAGCATCATTATTTGTTTGGTGATGTGGCCAAGGTTCTAACTGGTGTTAAAACTGGTTCACCCAAGTTTGGAGAATTTTACTAATGAATTAATCAGAGGAAGCTTGACTTTACTCAATGGCATCTTTAATTCACATATTGAACTGTGAAACCTGTTTTGTATGTATTATGTTTTGTGACTTTATTTTAGGCACTTAGGTACAAAAGTAATAGAGGTTAAGTAAGTACATGAAATAAAGGTCACTGGTGCATTGCTGTGTCACCATGATCAGGGGAAGCATGGAGATCGCCAAAGTGATCGCGTTATTACAAAAGCAGGGAAGAATCTATCCCTTGCCCAAGGTGAGAAGTTGATAACCTGGAATGTTATGATCCTGTCTTTCTTGGTGCAAGGCAATGGTGTTTTGAGTGGAATGCTTTTGGGGTGGGGCGGGCACTCTCTAGCTAATTTAAATTGAAAGAGAAAAGAAAGATCTCATCACACCATCCAAGGAGGAGAGAGAACTCTGTCTTTAGAAAGACAGATATCTTTTTTCTCTACTCCTCTGAATCCCTAGCCCGATTCCATTTTTAAAACCTATTTATACTTGTATAGGCAGAAGTCATAGGAAGAACCAGAAGTGAAGTGTTGGTAGCCAAATGCTAAATATGTACCGTTCAGAAAACTATTGAATTATGAATGCAAGGTGCGGGTATCAAAGGCTATTGTTATTTATGTAAAAACTGCTGTTGATGGCAGTTTAGGACTGAATCTGCAAGGCCCTGAGCATCTCTTGCAAGTTGATGAATGATCTCAATAGGAGTTCAGTGTATCCAGGGCCCTGCAAGTTCCCTTCAGCACAGTCAGGGCCAGACATTTTTTTCATCTTACTTGTAATAAGCAGTGAATTTTTCCCCATAAACCCATTGCATGGCCATTCAACTTTGCCATAGAACAATGTAACTTAACAGTTAAACTATAGAAACATTATTGTGATTTTTTATGGTGTCTTTGATTTTCAGGGAAAGATACATGTCTTGCCTGCAGAAATGAAAGAATATCTATTAAAAAAGTCCTAATTATGAATATATTTCAAAAACGTAGACATTCCCAGAGGCAGAGCTAATTTGTGTTCTGTGCATTTGATGTGAGATTTTGCACAATTATTATCTCTGCTTTTTCATGAACTAGAGACTGAATCTCAGCAACCTGCAGTGGTGATGTGCACACATGCTGCACTCAGATTTATCCTAATGACACTTAGTTGATTTTATGTTGTCATTTCAGTTTGCTATTTTTGTGACTTTATAAAACATGCATTTATTCAGAACCTGATCCAAGGGTCATTGAAGTAAATTGGTGCAAGAATATTATTCTAACTATGTTAACAGTCTATTATTCTAACTGTGTCCTCTCTAGAAATCTTGAACATTGAGACAGCTAGAGTTTTCCAACATTTATAAGGAAGTGCTCTGCTTCTGAGCATCACTTAAAAAAAAAGCTGCTCTGTAACTTACAAAGACTGATCAGCAGTTTCATTGAACAAAGAATTCAATTGTTTTCAGTCCACTGCAACCAAAGGGCTTGTGTATTCACTTACCATACATGTGGCATATTATAAAATGATCATGTGTTAGTGTAACTGGAGTCTAGTGTGCACTATAGCACAGCAAAGGGTCAATATGAAGCCATGTAAAATGTCCAAGCTAGTCAAACCTAAAATAAACACATGATCTGAGACTGAAGCATATCCCTCACTAGGATGGCTCTCTTGGCTGTCCTTGCCCAGCCACTTCTATTTATGTATATAAGCAAGACATAAATGGCACTCTAGGGCTGAATTTCACCCAGTACTTGTTAAGGGAAAAAACCAGGTCATGCAGAATGGAGCACATGGGATGGAAAAGATTAAGAAGATTGTTTGGCTTTCATTCTGCACAATGATGACACCTTTTCTTTAAAAAAGATGTTTGTTACCCAGATTCTAGACCTGATGCTCCTTACAGTCAATCACCTCCACACTACCAACTATAAACAGAGCGCTACAAATTCACAGATATCCTCTTTATATCCTCAAGTATCTGCATTCGTGGATGTGGATGCAGATATCTGCCGCTCATTTTTGCAGATAATGATGTGGACTCAGATAAAAATTTTGTATCCATGCAGAGTTCTAACTATGAGTTCTAGCAATAGAAACTCAGCACAATTAGTTTGAAATAATATCTACCAGAAGCACTGGACAGTGATATCATTGACAAATAGATAGATAATCTATCTATCTATCTATCTATCTATCTATCTATCTATCTATCTATCTATCTATCTATTCTCCCATCCCAGAGAAGACAACTTAGTGAAATGGGAATAATGGAGTTATTTTTTCATTATAAACTAATCTATGATTCAATTAAAAATGACATTAATAGAATATTAGATATAAGAATTTAAAAAGTTGAGAAAATTATTTTCCATAGAATAATATAGCTCAATTCCCTTCACATACATAGTATTTTATTTTATTTCTATTTTTAACTGTTCAGCTTTATGCTTCTACATGCTTGCAATATAGCTAAAATATTGTCTTTGTAGAAAATTTTTGAATTTCCTAATTCTCAGTCACTCAATTTCTTATCCATTATTATTATTATTATTTTAATATTAATATTGTTTTTCATATTCAATTTACATGGGTTGTTGGGGTGGGCAGGAAGGATACAAGTGTGACTGCACACTAAAATTTAGCAGGTTTAAAATACAGTGTAAGATTCAAATGACTGTACAGTACATGAACATATTTTAATGTGCATGAGTGTATTTATTTCAGTGTCAGCACAACTGACATTCAAATAAAATACATTCCATTTTCTTGACTATATGGGGTAAGATTAAAATAAAGACATGAAATGCATTTTGTGGATGTTGTTTACAAGTATAATAGTTGCATTATTATTGATATCTTTGACACAATGGACAATATTTGTGGTATTCCTGTTTCAATATAGGGTGTTCTACAAATTAGGTAACCCATTATCATGGTGTAGTAAATGTAATGGATGAATTTCTAGCTTTATTTAAGCAAATAGCAATATTCTCATGCAATTGAATGGAACCAGAATTTCACATCAAGATTTAAATGGTGTCCTGTGATGTCTTGTAGTATTGACCCATAGCATACATTGGCAGGAAATATATTAACCCATCGGCTAGCAGAAAATAATGATAAATAAAATCCCGGTTAATCAGCTAACCGGTTAACATTAGGTTTGCTTATCATTTAACCAGTTAACTGACTACACCGGGATCAAATCCTGGGGACCACTCTAGTCTAGCTGGGGATCCTGCCCTCAAGATTATATTTAGATATATAACTCAACAGAGTAGAGCTTTTTTTTCCCCCAAATGATGGTTTTCCTCTGGCCATGGATTTATATTTACTATTTCCTGCCCTTTCATTCCCCAATTTCAACACAGAAGAATTTGCTACAGTTAGAGCCAGGGAAAAATGTACTTTTTCACTTTTTACTTTTTAAAACAAAAACTTTTTTTCATTTTTTCTTGCTCGATAATAATCTAAAATATCACTCATTGCTATGTATCATATATGCTTTGTGTTGAATTGCTTAGATATATACACACACTGTTGTCTGCTATTTCTCCTTCTCATCTTGTGTATTTCCTTTTATTTTTACCTCCAACATATAACAGTGCCTTTCTCAATATTTTGGATTCTTATGATTGACAGTGGTCATAACTCATTCTTCTGTTGAGAAGATATATGGCATTTGATGGGAACAAATTAGGATCAATGTCAACGCATGGTTTCCCAACAAATGACATGCTAAATCCTTGACAGAATAATATTTGTTTGATGTCAATCTCTGAAGAGATATACATCTCCAGGAGGCCATCTTCTGTGCCAAACAGTCAGGTAACATAGTAATTGGTTTGCTCTTCATTTGACTACATATTAAAAATGCACTAGTAGAAATTACCTCAAAGGAGTGTATTCCATGTGTGAGGCTTGACTCCATCTTTCATCTTGTCAGAACCCCAATTGACACATTTTGTTATTTTGTAGTTTTCAGTTTTTAATGAGGTGCACTAACTGTGCAGTGGGCAAAATTCCCAAATGAAAATATTAGAGGAAAGTTGGCTAATAGCTGGTATGGCACATTGATAAATGAACTCAAACACTTCTTAGAGACTAGCCAAAGAGCCAGGCTCTGATTCTTATGACTTTATACTTTGTGTAGTGATTTACATATGTTTGCAAAGTGAGTGTGAAAGACTATTTAAAGTAGCATGCTTTGCGGTGGTATGTCTGTCTACCAAGGTCCTCACTCACAATGGGATTTAGGGATCTAAGTGCAACTTTTAGTGTGTAAAACCAACATTTTGGCATCACTTGATATTAATAAAACCCCACTCAGTTTTTGTGAGACCATGTAAGCACCTACATTCCTGCTGTTGAAGTCCTCCAAGTGCCTGGAGAAGCACACATCTGCATCAGTCCTGACACCACTCAACTGCTAATTGCCTATCTCATATGTAGGGCCTAGCAGGATTCTCAAATTAAGTTCTGCTCCACTTAATGCAATCACTGTCCTATGGGCATATGTGAACCCATGCACAAGATATGGGTGGAGGAGCTGGCCTTCAGCCCAGAGATTAGGGCATTCACCTATCATGTGAGAGACCTTGTTCAAGTGCTCTCTCTGCCTGTTGTTTAGCAGTGACTTGAATCCCTGGTCTTATGTGAGCCAAGAGAATAGCCTAATCACTGGGTTAGGGGTTTCTAAGACAGTTCTCTTTCAGACACTCCTATTGAAGCTTTTCTGCTGTGTTTAATACTTTTATGTTCTTTGGATCTGGGGAACTGGAATCTGGATCTTCTGCCTCCCAGATATTGCTCTAATGACTAGATTATACAGCCGTAGCTTGCTCCCTCTCTGGCTTAGTGAGAATTTAAGCATTTATACATGATGGAACAGTATCAACAGGAAAGTTTTTGGAACAGTGTCAACTAAATCCAGCTCAGATTTTGATAATAATGAGCTGGATTCATTATGATTTTTAGTTTATAGGGACACTCAATATTCTTTCTGAATAATGTATCATAATTGCCTTTTGACTCATGTTGAAATGACATAAGATAATCAGCTACTATTTTTTTCTGTAGTACCTGCTTCATGATAATGGGAATTAATGTATCTAAGTCTTCCATATTTCCTTTTTATTTAAGTTTTTGAAAGGCATATCCATCACAAACCTTCGCCTGCCCTCCTTTTCTGCCACATCCTACAATAAAGGTTCATTCATTTAAAATTGTTTTGTTTATGATTAACTATCTTCTCTGTTCTTTCATACTTACTTGTCCTGGGGCTGAATCTGTCTCTGAACTGTTACTATGTGTCCAACAAGAATAATGTATGAGTATCATAGATGATACTAGTAAAATAAACATTGTTCTGGATATCTTTAAAGAAAATGTCATTGACATTTTATATTAAATCAGTATAATTCACTTTGCTATTGACTGCTTCCTGAATATTGCCAATTTACACCAAACTAATATGTTTTTTTCTGTTGCTTCACTATTGTTTTTAATTAACCTAAGAACTGACTTCCATTTCTATGTATGCCTGAAATTAATGCTGTTCTGTTTATAACATCTCAAGCCCTATTGCCTCTTTTTTTTCCAATTATATTTTTTTCATTAGCCATCTTAGCCATAATTATTGGATAACCTGTTCTGGTAGCAGCATGCTTGTCATCTGTAAAGCCTACATCCCGCTCTTTGCTAATTTTGTATTTACTCTTCTATAGTCTATTGACTCTTGATTTAAAAATGTAAAATCTTTATGGCAGACAATAAAAATTTTTACTTAGTATATTTTACCTTTACTCTCATGTAAATCTATGAGTAATAACTACCAGTCATAGCCCACAGACCTGCACCTTCTTCCTTCTGTGTAGACCATCAAAATATTGTTAGTGGAAGGGAGGACAGTTAGTCCCTCTTTTTCCCTCACGTGGTTTCTGAACCATGGAAAGTTATTCAGCAATTAGAGGAGGGGAATAAGAGTTAGTTCTTGGGTACTCTTCCTAGCTCTATCACTGACACATTTTATGACCTTGGACAGCTACATGGACTACACCTCAAACATAAGAACATAAGAACATAAGAATGGCCGTACCGGGTCAGACCAAAGGTCCATCTAGCCCAGTATCCTGTCTGCCGACAGTGGCCAGCACCAGGTGCCCCGGAGGGGGGTGGACCGAAGACAATGATCAAGAATTTGTCTCCTGCCATCCCTCTCCAGCTTCTGACAAACAGAGGCCAAGGACACCATTTCATCCCCTGGCTAGTAGCCATTTATAGACCTAACTTCCATGAAATTATCTAGCTTCACTTTAAACTCTATTATAGTCCTAGCCTTCACAGCCTCCTCTGGCAAGGAGTTCCACAGGCTGACTACACGCTGTGTGAAGAAGAACTTTCTTTTATTAGTTTTAAACCAATGTTTAGCACTTGCTAAAATTGTAATTGTAATTGTATTTTGGGCCTAGTAAATACAAAATTTTAAGTGAAATACAATTTTTGTAGTGTTCCAGAGGATGTTGCAGAAAAAGTAGACTATGTTTGATGAACAAATGTCCTTGGTAACAAATGAGACATTTTGCTTGAAGAATAAGATCAAGATTGCTTAGACAGGGTGAAGTCTTGGCTGAATTGAGGTGAATGTCAAAATTCCCAGAATTTCACCCTTAAAAATGATTTTGCTATTAGAAGTTTGTATGGGCAAAAAGAATACAGACCTTCTATAGTGGATGGACAATCTCCATATCAAAAGTAGATTTTCTGAATGGATAATTTTGAAGCAACATTTTAGCTAAATTCTGATTTCATGTCAGATAATGTGGGTGTGTAGGGAGAACCCCCCCTTGTCTTCTGTGCAAGGATGGCAGTGTGATTCCAGCACTGAATGGCTTTTTAAGAAAGCACCCATCACTGACAACATGAATCAGGTGAATTTAATCATAAATTTCAACACAGATAATGCACTGGCATATGTAGAATTATCACTTCAATAGAAGTTTTACTTGCTAAGGCATTTACAAAGGCTGGCAGTATTGGGGGGGGGGGGAAGGTAGAATACTCTGGCACAGCAGAATACCTTTCAAGATGTTTGTTTAAAGATGTACTGACAGGACAATATAACCTCACTGCTTTGGGATATCTGGGGGTAAGATATAATGCCACAAAAGTTACACTATTTCAATGTTGTCACTGTTACAAACAAAATGACTCAAAGAACTGACTGTTACAATTAAAGAGGTATCCTTTAACTGTCAGTTGCAGGCAAAATATTGACAGGCGCTCTTCTCAACTGACTACTGGACAAGTTAACAGACTCCAGACTCCTAGAGAGGAGTTTTGATAACAACACCAAACTTATTGACATGGAAGAAAATGCCCAGAGAGCATTGCCACAGAATCTTTATGATCCTGATGAAATCTTTGTTACATTCAGCATTCCTAGAATTTGTATGTTTCTGGGAAAATGTAGATACTCTCAAAAGATGGGCAATATCATGCCTCAATACCATGATATTATAGATTCTGTGCATGAAATGATATCTGTTCCTACTAGCATTAGAAATGTTGTTAAGTATTGTGTCAGTTTCACAGTGCTGTTTGGATTTACTTCCATAGCAAAAGAAGATGAGGCAACTCGTAATCAACCACAGCAAGTAAAGAATAGATTCCATGAAGGCAGTTTTTAATTTAGCTCATTTGCATGCCTCAGCAATGCTGTCAGAAACCTTATTAGAAAATTACTCTTTCTGGATGGCTGTGCACTTGTGGCTCATTCAGAGGAAGACCTAGAAATAATTATACCTCATTATGCAGCTGCCATGGTAAACTTTGTCTTAACAATTAGCATTTCAAAGTATAAGGTTATGTATCAACCAGCATCAAACAAACAGTGCCATTATGTTGAAACAAATATCAAAATCAATAATATATACATAATAACTAAATCTGCCTTTCTTGGTGTTCTTATTGAAAACATTTTAGCAGGTGAAGATATTAAGTCTTGTGTTGCAAAACCTAATACTTCATGTGACTACCTACAAAACTGTATGGAAACAACATACTATTAGCCTTTGTATAGAGATAATATTGTTTACTCTGTTCCTGTGCATCACTCTCTAATATGATGCCAACCCACGGACCTGTTTTCATCAAAATGTACAAGTCCCAGATAATTTTCTCATTAAAATTTTAAGCATAAAAATGGGTACAAAGAAGCAAAGTAAAATTTTTTAAAATGTACAGATCTTGTCAGTCTAAAGGCAAAGTGGATAAGAATCGATGTTGGTGAATTAATCTCTTTCAGTGAGTTTATGAGATATATATACAAAAATAATTGCTCAATGGCTAACATTCCACCGAATAGATACAGAGATGTGATTTCTGAAGAGCACTGTCTTGCAAACTATTTGTAGACCCTGCTAGGGCACACTAAGTTCCCTAGTGTTCTTCAGCATTCTACACTGATAAAGCAGAGTGCACTGTTTTGCACTACCACAGTACAAAATATGTTAGTGTAATTTAGAAATCATGCTCCAGTAATGCACATTTGCAGCATCATGTAGATGTATCCCTAGGATCAGCTTCTGTTGCAGCATCATTTTTTTCATATTTTGCATGTACATATTTTGTTTTTTGATATATTAACTTGTACTCTCATTCAACTGCAAGGGGTATGTAAACTGTCAAATAGTCACTTCTCATTTTTATTTATGAATAAATGTGTTAAATATTATTTAGTGAATCATCATAATCACAAATCAACATGTCTAGCCCATCAGAAAGCCTCAGCACCAGAAAGCCTCAGTCCCTCAGAGGTTGGTAATGGGACATTGAAACTGAAGGCTGCTAGTTCAAGGCCACAACAGATATAAGTAGTGACTCAAAGTTATAACTCTGTATCAAATGAAAGCTTAATCCAATTGTGACATTCTGTAACCCAAAGCAACAGCCTAGCACACCCATAGTTGCATGGTGGTATGATTAGGATATGTGTTATACAAAGTATGTCATGTAAGGTATCAGTTAATAAGTTCTGATTTGATGAATATGATTATTTATATGCATGTATCATTTTAATCTAATATTATGAATATTCACTATTTGCTAGTATTTCCAATGTGTTTGTTCCTGGATAACACTCACAAATCATTTTTCATCCAGTGTAGACAGCCCATTTTGGCTGAATCATTCAAGGCAGTGGCCCACTAAGAAACAAAATAGACTTTAGAAGAAGCTTATCTCTACCTGTTGGGCTTTCCTGTGAATGATTCAGCCAGTATATTCAAGGCCATGTGACTAGGTGATACTCTATCTTGCTCCTGTACTTTTACATGAACTATGGTGGGGACTTTGCTTAGAACAATGGAATTCCCTCCACATGGAAGAATCTATAAAAGAGGAAACTTACATCATCACATGGCCTCACTCCCCTCACCACTCAACACCTGGAAACATCTCAGAAACAAAGACAGAAGAGAGGAGGTGATTCCAGGTAGGAAAGAAGAAATCTCACTCTGTGTATGGATAATTGGTGAACTATTTGTAGCATTGGAGTGAGACTTTGCTTGATTCAAATCCTGTCCCATTAATGGAACTCTGACTGGGATTTTGTTGCTTTATTTCTTAGGCAATCTACATTCATTACACTTATTACTTATGATCACTTAAAATCTATCTTTTTGTAGTTAATAGATCTGTTTTACATTTTTACCTAAAACAGTGTATTATTTGAAGCGTAAAGGGAAATCTGTTCAGGAACAAGCTCTGGCACATTGTCCTCCACATATTGAGGGAGAAGCAGACTGGTTAATCATCTTACACTGGTCAAGCTTCTGACAAGAGCGGAATGGTACATGTCTGGAGTACAAGGCTTGGGAGCTGTGGGGAATTGGCTGGAGCTTGTCTAGTGGTTCATGAGAGGCTGGCAAAAACATTCATGTAACTCACAGTATGTCTACACTGCAGAGTTTTGTCGGAAAAACTTGCGGAACTTCCGCATTGCAATCGCAGTCTTCCAAAAGTAAATCGAAAGAACAGAGGGTTTTTTCCAACGTTGGTACTCCTTTTTCTATGAGGAAGAAGCCTTTTTCCAAAAGAGCTCTTTCAGAAAAAGGCGTGTGTGGATAGGGAGGAGGGCTTTCTTTTGGAAGAAGAGGCCTATAGGAAATAGCACAGATGCCTGGGTGGCCACTTCATCCAAAGTAATCAGGACTCTACAGTTACTGTCTCCTAGCAACTCTTAAAGCTGCAGGCACCCTGGACAAGCCTTGTGGCAGGAAGCCTGCCTAAGAGCAGCACCTCACCATGCAGTTCTCCCTGCCACAGGCCTTGCCACTCCTTCCTGAGCTTCAAGCTTCCTGTGATTCCCCTGGCCCTCACAGGGATCAGCCCCAGGGGTCCCAGGACCCACGCAAGGGGGTCCAAGAGATCCTGTCCCTCCTCAAGCTGTGGGGTGAGGAGGAGAATCTCCACATAAATGTCCACATTGCAGAATCTCCAGGCCACGCACCACAATGTGGACATTTATGGCTGAGTTCCTGGTGGAGCGTGAACACCCACCCCAGACCTTGGAACAGGTCCAGAGTAAGGTCAAAGAGTTCCGTCAGGGATACGTCTGGGCTAGAGAGCACAGATCACACTCAGGGACAGGACCCCACACCTGCCCCCATTACCAGGAGCTCCATCATATCCAGGGGGTTGGGGAAACATTTTCTCCACCCATCCTCATGGACTCTAGCCTGGAGACCTCAATCAGGATGGAGGTCTTGGCAGTGGACAACAAGGGCCAACCGGAGGAGGAGACAGAGATGGCGACCCAGTCCTTGGAGCTAGTGCCTATGAGCCAGGACTTCTCCCAGTCCTCCCTGGAAGCCTGGGAGGAATGTTCAGGTGAGTGGCCTCACTTTGTCACACACACAGGGTGGGGGAGGCAGACGCATAGGGGGTGGGGAGTACGTGTCACTCTGGTTTCTCAGGCTGGACATCATGCTGTGGTCCGTGTGTGGGTGGGATCCTGCTGCCAGGCTCAGGGGAGGCCACACACATCCTGCTGCAGGGGAGGGGAGGAAAGGTGCTACTGCTGGAAGCAGGCTAGCCACAAGGGTGCAGGCATGACCCCACAAGGCAGCACCCACTCCCACAGACAGCGCTGTGAGTCACAGGTGTGTGCGCAGACCACAAGTGTGCTCCTGCCTCCTCTGCTACCCATGAGAGGATCCCACTATGGATGGACACTTTCCTTTGCCTGCTTGTCTGTGGGCCAGAGTGGGGAGCAGGCAGCATGGTCCCCTGGGCATGTAGGGGCCCCTGTGAGGCAGGACCCACTGTGCAGGCCACACATTGGCCTTGCTCCCAGGACATCCTTCTCCTCTGCCCCAAGGACTATTGATCACTGCTCACAGAGGAGGGCACAGTGTCTGCAGGGATGACTAACTCCCTCTTCCTTTTTGTGTTCTCCACAGCAGGGATTGAGGGGTGAGCCCCACCACCACAACCAGCCGCCAGAGCCCAGGGGATCTGAAGGCACATCAGGGTCCAGGAAGACCTCGTGCACCAGCATGTCAGCATCCTGAGCAACATGCAGCAGACCCTGGGCAGAAGGTCTGTGAGGACTTGGAATGACAGATCCATGTATGAGACCAGCTCATGCAGTGGTGCGATAGCTGTCACTGCTCCTGGCTACCACTCTCCTGCCCTTCCTGCTATGCCCATTCCCGCTCCGCCTGCCCCCCCACTCCATCCCCAGGTGACGCCTCCTGCCTCCTGCCTATGCCCCTGCCTCCTCTCCATCCCCAGGTGACGCCCATGACTTCCCTGCTCCCCTGCCATACCTGACTCCACTCCAGCTCCCTCCTCCTGCCAATCCTCCTGTGGTCCCCGGACCCACCCAACCCCAAGTCCAATGAAGTCCCTGCACCAGAGATAGCACATTTAGCCACCCCCACACTCCTCCCAGCCCTGAACCTCCCTCCTCTTCAAGGTTATGAGCCCCCTCCCCCTGCCCACCTTTTTTTAATGTAATATAAATAAGATTTCAGTTTTTTTCAAAACCAAATAGGTGTGTTTATTGAGAGGTCAGGGAAAGGATGAAGGGAGGGGTTGTGGTGGGGAAGGGATAGGGCTGCAAGCCAGAGCCTCCCCCTAGGGGTTTGTGGGGAGAGTTACTGAGATCCTTGAGAGAACCTCTCCCTCAGGGTCTCCCAGATGCATACCTCAGCCTGATGGGTCTGGTGGATGGCAGCTGTCTATGGCTGCTTGAACACTCACTGCCGGTGTCTGCTCCCCACCACAGGAGGAAGGCCTACCCCTTTCTCTCCACAACGTTGAGGAGGACACAACATGCTGCAACCACCTTGGGGATGTTGTGCTCCCCCACATCAAGGTGGGTCAGCAGTCACCATAAATGTGCTTTGAGGCAGCCGAAGGTGCACTCTACCTGGATCTGGGCAGTTCAGGTGGGCATTAAATAGGTCCCTGCTGGGGTCCAGGTCATCAGCCATGGCAAGTAGGGGTAGGCTGCATCCTCTACAATGAACAGTGGCAACTGTACATCCCTAACAGCAAAATCCCAGTGGGGGAAGAATGTGCCCACCTCCAGCTTGCGATACAGGCTGGAGTTTCTAAAGACTCGGGCATCATGTGCCCTGCCCAACCACGCAACAAAAATTTCTGTGAAGTGTCCACAGTGGTCAACCAGGGCCTGAAGCACCATAGAAAAGTAGCCCTTTTGATTAATGTACCGGGACGATCGATCGTCCAGTGCACGAATCAGGATGTGTGTCCCATCAATCACTCCACTGCAGTTTGGGAACCCCAGGGCAGCAAATCTGGCCACAATCGAGTCCAGGTCTCCCAGGTCGATGATCCTCCACAGCAGGATGGAGTTGATGGCCCTCACAACCTGCAGAAGGAGACAAAACAGAGAATGAGAGAGGGAGTGTCTGAGCCCTCAGGAGGTGCCCACTCCCCTACCATCTCCTCCCCCCCAAAACACCCCAGGAACCTCTCCCATGAGGCATCTACCCAGCAGCAGGGCTATGTGAGGGCAGGATGGCACAACCCCCTAGGGACAGGACTTACCCCCCCACCTTACTCCACCCCCACTTTCCCCAGTTCCCCTTTCCCAAGGGTCCCCTTTATCTAGGACACCCCTCCCCCTTCCGGGCAGGGACTGCAGCCCAAGAGTGCCTTACCTCCATGATGTGGACCCCAATGGTGGACTTCCCTACACCAAACTGATTGCCCACCAACTGGTAGCTGTTGGGGGTGGCGAGCTTCCAGCGGATGATGGTGACCTGCTTCTCCAGAGTGGGTGTCATCTCTGGAGGGTGAGGTGGGTATAATTTCCGGAGGGCGGGGGCAAGCCAGGCACACAGCTCCAAAAAAGTGGCCTTTCACATGCAGAAGTTTTGGAGCCACTGCTGGTCGTCCCATCGCTCCATGACCAGCCGGTCCCACCAGTCTCAACTGGTGTTGAGCCTCCAGAAATGCCTCTCTACAGTGAGTTGCAGTTGCCAGAATGTAGCTCCTGCTCCCAGGGAGAGGGTTCCCAGACTGAGCTTGGGGTCAAGCTCATGCAGGACCAGGAAAGCAGCTGGCACAAAGTGCTGTGTGGGGCTATCACATGCCCAGGGGCAGCTCCAGCTCCATGGCTCAAAGGAAAAAGCTGTGGCATCCAAAAAAACCCAGGGCAACCACAGCAGGTACTGCGAGAGTTTGCTGTCCCTTGAAGAGGTAGCAAGCATGCAGCAGAAGCAGAAGAATGGCTGTCCAGGGGGGTGGGTCCCTTTAAGTGCGTGTCTGTGCAAGGCACTAGCACTTGGAAGCAACTGGTGACCTAAGGTCCTGTCTGAACTGGTTCCAGGTGGCCTTTTATGCAAGACAGCATCCAATGAGTCTGGACACTCTCTTTTGAAAAAGCACATCACATTTTCAATGCACTTTTGTGTGCGGATGTGCTCTTATGCAAGAAGTTTTTTCGGAAGATCTCTTCTGAAAAAAAGCTTATTCCGAAAGAAGCTTGCAGTCTAGACTTGTATTGTGTCAGGGTTGTGTCCCTGCCTGTAAATGTTTGTGTGAGACTAGAAGAGGTCTTCAGCTTGTCATGGCATCACAGTGAATGAGGAAGGAAGCCCAGTGATACACCATTTCCAGTTTGCACCCCAGGGAACCCATTATACCATCGTTTAATGTAGTGAATGGGAATTGTTGCACTGATTTCAATGGATTTCACATTAGGTCTTTTGTTTGGACATCAACCCAGATCCCAGGGGGAGGTAACTCCATAAGCAGTAATGAGTTGTCAGTGTTTTCAGAAAAAAACAGTAACCCCTTAGTCTGTAATAAACTCTATTGTGGTTTGCAGAGAGAAGAGATGAAGTGTTAGGGAACCTATTCATTTTTTATTTATTTAATCAAAAAACTTTCTCATAACCCTAGATTGAGTCTAAACCATTTGGAAAATAAGCTTATCTAAACTACATTTTTTCTGGAAATCTGTGTGTATTGTAGCTGAAATTATATTGATTATATTGAATGTGCATCACAGTATTCTGCTTAGGTAATTTGGAATGGGGGTTGACTTTATATATGTGTAGGAAGACATTGAAGGCAGAGAGATTCTCTTACCAAAAGAATTAAAAAAGAAATAACTGAAATCTAGTGCATCCTGGTCCACTTGCAAAGCAATTTATTAAGTCTTCAGAAGTGTCTTTATGGGTACGTCTAGACTACAGGCTTTTGTCGACAGAAGTTTTGTCGACAGATACTGTTGACAAAGCTTCTGTCGACAAAGAGCGTTTAGACTACATCCAGTTCTGTCGACAAAGCAAGCCACTTTGTCGACATGACAGTGTAGACGCAAAGGACAGTGTAGATGCAATAACACCTTCTGTCGATAGAACTCTGTTTATTCCTCGTAGAATGAGGTTTACAGCCATCGACAAAACTGCTGAGTTCTGTTGACGTTATGTCGACAGAACTCAGCGGCAGTGTAGACGCAGGTATAGTTTTGTTGACAAAAGTCCGCTTTTGTGGACAAAACCCTGTAGTATAGACACACCCTATGAGCCCCAAAGATATAATTTCTGGACGGTTGATTTGAGACCATTCTGCGATGGGGGTGATTTCATGAGAAACATATCTCCCAGGGGTGAGAGGGGGCTTTCAAAAAACACATCACAAAACACAACAATCCATCATCCATTAAACAAGACAGGCTTTAATGTCAAACAAAGCCAAAACAAAACTTTTTTATTTGGTTCAACAAACCAAAATACTTCAATTTGAGTTGACCCAAAACATCATATTTAATTTCTGTAAAAGAGGAAAAATTGTTGATTTTGTGGAAACCACATTGACTGTGACAAAATATTTCAGCAGGAAATTCCCAACCAGATATATTGGACATTATGAATAATGCAATAGAAATTAGGGGGTTAGTGTATTGTAAAGCATGAGTTTGATGCACTAAGTCTAAGGGACTTAGAACACATCAAAAAAGCACTATGTAATTTAGTAAAATCAGCCATCTTCTTTCAGTAAACTTCCTATCTTTCCTGCAATTTTCCCAATGCGAAAACAAAGATTATGCTCTGATAAAAACTGAAGAAATGTGCAATTTTGGGGAATGCTGTTCAAGCTAGCAAGACTATTTTATCCATTGGCATTCTGGGAAATTTTATGCAACTCCCTTTATGAATACATGTAACTTGCCTGCAGCTGGAAACATTGACAGCTTCACATCTCTGTAGGCCTTTAGAGCCCTGAGAAATGGAGCTGAAATTAAATACAGTTACTTACCATGCTGAGAATTGGAGGGTTAGTGAATTTGAAGCAAATTATATGATATTGGTACGCAAGTCACTTTTCTCATATACAGTAAATTGCAGCACAAAGAGTGCATAAAAAGTGATTAAGTGATTTGTGAACCAGACTCTTGACATATTCAAAAATTACTAAGGTGAATTACTTCTTGGATTGTAAGATAATTATAGCACCATTTTTCCAGTCATCAACAATGTAGTCCTCATACAGGCACAATTGCAATGGAGTGCTATATTTTTATATGTGGCCTACACTCTAATTAGCACATTCTAATTTCAAGCTTAAAAGAAAACCACACAAAGCATATGGTTTATAGCACTTTATTGTTAACAACTGAGCTGAATGTCTTACTGTGAGACAAAAAGCCAATCTTTCTTTTCTCTGATTCAGTCTTGCTCCCTGCTTTTTTATTTCTATCAGATAATTAAATAACACAAACAAGATGAAATGAGTTATTTAATTTATTTAGGAATTAGAGGTAATTTAGATTTCAGAAACTACTTTTGTGAGTGTTTCAATGTTTTGTTTATAACAGCATGGCTCAGGTTGTTTGTTCACTAATTTCTTTTCATTTGAAAAAATTAAATCCAATCAATGATACACTGTTATTTCTATATTTAATGAGAAAATTGCTTTTTTATTTTTGCAGCTAAATGGTCGATCTATCTATCTATCTATCTATCTATCTATCTATCTATCTATCTATCTATCTATCTATCATAAAATAAAATAATGATCATAAACCCATACTTACAAACTGAAAATGCTTCTCTTATTACAAACATGCAGATATTGTCTCCTAGCAGATAGATTCTGCTAGGAGACAAAGATAATCTTCGTATCTCCCTTTGCTAACGCTTTCTTAATTTTTTTTTTCTGAAATGTTAAGAAGTCAATGTCCAAAGTCCTAATGAAGGCTGAGATGTCTTCATTTTAACAAAGCATTCTTGTAGAATTTTTCTGGTGTAAAGCAGATGGCTACGTTTCTAGTGTCTCTTCAGAAGTGCAAGCAATAAGAGTAGTGCCCCACTGACTCTTTGATGAAGCAGGTCTAATATCATCAAAGGCTGGCCCTCTTCTTTCCATCAAAAAGTACAAGCAGGGCCTATGGAGACCACAGTGTATGGTAGACGATAACAGTAATTAGCCTCTATGATAGATAAATCTTCATCCTCTGATGATCAAAGACAGATGAAATTACCAAATTATATGTGGTGGTTCAGTAATATGAATAAAATGAAGCAGGCTTATAATCTCTACAATCTTGTTACTTAGGATGTTAACTCAATTTTAAATGCATTTAAAATTTTATTTTGGTTTCTTGTTTTTTATATCGGGGCTCATTTTATTAATAAAATTGCTACATTAAATAGAAAAATTATTCCTGAAGTAATTGAAAGATATGACAAAGAAAAGAAAGGAAGAGAAGGGGGGGCACAGGCTCTTCTTAGCATCTACTCCACTTTCTTAACCATGCCTTGTTTATTTTGTTTCTGTTCCAGGTCTTTGTTTTACTTGTCCTATCTTTCAGTTCCCTATTTAATCTAGTCTCAGTAGAAGTGGCACTCTCTGGCACTCGACCAGGAGTTGGTACTCCCCAGCCTCTCCTGAAATCTATTTTATCTCATAAAACATTAGCAATTCTCCTTGCATAACTGGCAAGCAAATACTGTAATTCCTGCCACTGAAAATATAAATATCATGTCTATGTTATGCTGTCTTTTGAATGAGACAAAAGACTGAGGGCTTGGTCACTTGAGGTCATTTAGGATTCTCTGGTATAGTTGTTGGAGTAAGTGCATTTAACCCTATTGTTTTGGCTAAATTCTAGTTTATATTCTTTCGCCTAATCTCCACCTGTCATTATCATTATATAAAATATTATTTTTCATTTCCTGGTCTAAATTGTTGTTTAGTGTTCATATTCACTGTTAAATAGATTTTGTTTCACCGCAGGCATATCTGCAAACATGCAGATGTGCACTGTAGCCTGCAAATTTGTTTGTAAAGTGCATTGAGATGTTTCTGGATGAAAAGAGCTAGATAAATGTAAGTTAACTCACTATTATCATTACAAATTTTGATCTTTCATGCAACATGAAAATCTCCAACACAAAACAACTTCTGCTTCACTTTCTGTTTCCGGATAATAATAGCTACACATTATTATTATACAAAGTTTGAAAATAAAATATGCTCCATAAGAAATAATTCTTGTTGCCAAGGTGACTGAGTAGAGTACATGACTAATATATGAGAAATTTTCAAAAAAAGGGAATGATATGACAGATGGAGAAAAGAGGCAGAAGAATTTTACAGTGTCATGTGGTATATATGAATATATTTGAAGAAGAAGTATATATTGATTGTCCAGCACACCATCGTTTTTACTTCTGTCTATTAAGCAGAAGTTCCTGTTTCAGACAACTATGGCTAATTGCTTGCACATACAAAATGAATAATAATAATACTTCAACAATTTAGCAGAGCACTTTTCCATGTGCATAACTTTAAGCACATAAATAATCTCACTGAAATTAATGGTACTATCACCTGCTTAACATTAAGCACATGTCCAAAGAGCTGAAAGCATATTGCAAAGGATGTTAAGTATGATTTTCTGCCTTTAAATAAAATATTCATAGCAGGATGAGTAGGTAATCCACTACTACTGTTGCCTGCCTTACTCCTCTTAAAATGTTTCTGTCAATATTCATTAATATTTGTAGTATAAATAGAGATGGTCAGAAAATAGAATTTATGTTGGGTGGAAAATTCTGATATTTCAAAATGTCTTTTTAGTCTGATTTGGAATGAAAAGTCAGTTTACAAAATTTCCTAATTAACAAGACTTCCCCAAACATTCAAATTCTGTTGTGGGCAGGGAAGTGTGAAGATTCACATGAGTTTTTAATGTACAATTTATGAATTTTGTTTGAGATAATGAATTCTCTTCATATGTCTTTATCAAATTACAAACTATATACTGACTATAAAGCTAGTCTGCTTTCTGTGTTGTCTTTTCACCTCCACAGGGAGAGGAGGGACAATGACTAAGCCTTGATTCAAATGGAAACACCCTTAGACATAGAAGTTGTCCAAACCAAGAAAACTGATTCTGACAGGTGAACTAGAAAGCAGACAACCAAACAAATGGTGGGGTATTTTGGGTACTTGACCAGGCTGATTGCAGAACATATGACAGAGAGATCTACAACTTTATAAAGGAAGACTCTCTTGCCAGTCATTTTGGAGAAAGGGAAAAGTGACCAGAAGCAGAGGGAAACGCTATGAAGAAGGACAAGAGGGAGGATCCTGCATATCCTTGAGGATTCTGACCAGAGCTTGAAGAATATGCAATAATAGGGAGGAAACCGGGGTTGTCAGTGATCCAATTTTCAACCGAGCACCCAGCCAAAAAGTGTCCTCACCAGCGTGGTAACAATGAGTGATTGAATGTGTAGGAGAGTGAGCAATGAAAGGAAGGGAGGGTGGAATGAGCAGGGTGAAGCCTTGGAGAAGGGGTGGGGCAAGGTTTTTCAGTTCAGCCAAATATTTGACATCCCTAGAGAAACTAAGGTGTGAAATGGTGCATAAATGTTATAGGATATTATCTGGATCTGTAGGTCTGTTGTGCTGTATCATGTAAACAATATTTAATCTAGAATTCTTAATGTTTAATTTAGAATTGAGTGCTATGTGCTTCAACTCTCATATGTCCCTGGAGAGGTAAGCTGTGAAACAAAGTATCCACAAGGGTTAAAGCTTTGAAAAGCTTTGAAAAGCTTAAGCTAAAGGACTATTTTTAGGGGTGAGTTATAGGCTTACGGGGGTTGGGAGCATCAACACTTGTCCTGATGGCTTGTGTTAGCTGACTTTGAAGTTTGACTTCCATGGAAAGGATACAAACAGACAGTGAGTGCCTAGGAACTCTGCCAAGCAGGCTAAAGAACCCGGTCTGGAGCCTTTCAAAAGAAAGGGAATCTTAAATGTGCATGAGCCAAGTGTGTGGGACTCAAAGCCCTTACCTACCCTAGGGAGTTATTTTGAAATAACCCCCCTTATTTCAAAAGAATCAGAGCATCCAAACTACCAAGCCTGTTATTTCAAAATAATAGGCTGGTTATTTCAAATCTGTACTCCTGCTTTTCTAGGGGAAGAAGCTTATTTTGAAATGGTTATTTCAGGAGTTTTTATTTCAAATGTAGTTATTTTGAAATAATGTCCTAGTGTGGACATGCCCACACAGAGCAGCCTGGTAGGCATCCAGAAGGGGGCGCTGAACTAGAGCTTTGACAGTGACAAACATTGGTTGCATTTTTGTGATTAACCTGGAAGACACATGTGTCCTGGAACAAAAGTTTGTATAGCATTTGTTAGCCACCATCTGCTAATTAATGTGTTAAAACATAGCTAAAATATGTGGAGTAGACATACCTTAAGGGTGGCATGCATTAAAAGCTAGCACACTTCTTGACTCTCTTACCTACGTCAAGTGGATTAGAAAATAAGCATAGTCATGGTAAGCTATGCTTTTTTATTAGTGACCTAGTGACACTGTAAATTCTGAATGATTCCTCAGAAATAGTTTTGCTACTGTCTTACTCTTCCACTTGTCTATTGCCCCTCAGACAAACATCAAGGTCCACGGCACATTTTGCCACAAATCATTATTCACTTGCAAGAATTCAATCTGTTTTGAAGCTGGTTTTAGACCTTGGCATTCAGCAGCTATGATAGGGTGAGTTCCACTTAAGAGGAGCAAAGAGTAAAAGAATGTCCTCCCTAAATATGGAAGATATTACTGTATATGGCATATGCTGAAAGCTAGTCGGAAAAAGTTTTTAAAAAATCTAATAAATTGGGGCTCTGCCAAGTTTGCAGATATTCAAATGAATGCATGACATAGTCAAAAGAATTGCAAATACTTTAGATAAACATGTAATAGGAAAGCGTTGAACTGATTTTTTGTATGGAAACATATCTACATTTACAGCTAGGCTGTGTCTAGACTGGCCCCCTTTTCCGCAAAAGGGATGCAGATGAGGCCAGTCGGAATTGCAAATGCAATGGGGATTTACATTTTCCCCGCTCCATTTGCATGAACATAGCTGCCGCTTTTTTCCGTCTCGGAGCTTTGACAGAAAAAAGGGAATAAGAGATCTTGCGGAAAAGGCTTTATTTTCCGCAAGAGCCCTGTCTAGACTGGCGCTTTTTTCCGTCAAAACTCTAAGACGGAAAAAAGCGGCAGCCATGTTCATGCAAATGGAGCGGGGAAAATGTAAATCCCCGCTCCATTTGCAATTGCGACTGGCCTCCTTTGCATGCCTTTGGCGCAAAAGGGGGCCAGTCTAGATGTAGCCCTACAGTATGTATCGGAAGAAATGGCATATAGAAGCCAAGGACAGACAGCAGCCATGGTTTTTTAAATCCAATTTGTCATTATTGTGTTTCCTTGAATCACAGATGAATGTTATTTATCAAAGCTATTTAATGTTACTATTTCCTATAAAAAGAAAAACATTAAAATGAGCTCATAATCACACCCGGTAGTAGATACAGCAGTGTTAACGAGTATCATCAAAACATTGGGCCACATTCTGCCCTTCGTCATACCTGTCTGCAGCTACTCTTTGGAACATCCCAAAAAGTAACATTAAAGGGCTAGATAGTTCCTTTGGTCATAGCCATGAAAACCCCAAGGCCCAAGAACACAGCTCCAAGAGGTAGTGTGACACTGTCCCTGATGCACAATTCCTTATCTACTTCTCCCCTCTGCTCCTGGGAATTAATGGCTATTAATATACTTCTGGCATATACTCCCTGCAACGTACAGCTCCAACAAACCAGCTAAATTGTGCTACCTGGGCTGTTGAGAGAGATGAGGCAAGGCTCTGGAAGTCCCTCACCCCTCTTTTGCTTATGTGTTCTGTGGGAGAATTAGCAATGATGCAGTTCTGCTTACTGGTGTACACTTGAGCCCAAGGACAAGATAATTCATACAGAGGTATAAATGTGGTTCTTATTTCCCTGAACACCTTTGCATGAATATGTAGTTCAAATCAAAATCCAGCCCTTTTGAAAAAATAAAATAACTGCCAAATCACTATAGTAAGCCAAATGAAATATTGCAAAGAAAAATCTGAAGACCACGTATACTACAATCCCTAACTATGTATTAGCTCAAGTGGCCTTCTGTAAATAAGTAGTGAAAATCACACATACAAATCAGAAGGGGCTAAGCATTGGGCTTTGTCTACATTGCAGGGTTTTTGCGCAAGAAGCTTTTTGTGAAAGAGATCTTCTGCAAAAACTTCTTGCACAAAAGTATATCCACACCTCAAAAGTGCTTTGCAAAAGCAATGTGCTTTTGTGCAAGAGAGTGTCCACACTGCATGGATGATCTTGCGCAAGAAAGCTTTGATTGCCATTAACAGAACGGCCATCAGAGCACGTGTGCTTTTTCTGATAGGCTCCTTTTGCGCAATAAACCTCTGAGGCGTGTCCACACATGCCTTTTTGCACGAGCTGTAGTGCAAAAAGGAATTATTCCTTGTGGGGAGAGGAATAACTCTACTGGCAAAAGCCCTCTGTCGTGTTGATTTACTATATATTTTTTATTTTTGTGCAAAAATGTGTTTAAGGTGCGGACACGCTGCCGGTTTTTACGCAAAAACCTTGTAGTGTAGACATAGCCTTGGAGTATAGCTCTTCCAGATCACTATAGCAAAGGATTAGCCAGCCTGAGTGGGGCTGGTTATCACTCATACTGAATTATTTAACAGGAATCTGCACATGTTCTATTGAATTGTTTTGCATTGCGAAAGTGTTTGTAATGTTAACCACATGTTGTGCACTGCATCACCTTTCATGATGGTAGCTGCTTGACATTTCCCCACCTTCTGCTTAGACAGGCAGCTAAGACGTTTTGCGCAAAAGCAGGCTACACGGAAAAAAACCCTTTGGACACACGGAGACCCGTAACCACCCTGGACTTCCTGGTAACCTGAGCTCCTTAAAGCAGATGCAAGGCTGCTGAGCTCACGCGGCAGGAGACCAGCACAGGCCCCTGGCCAGAGGTCTGCCACGTGGCCCCTGCCGTGCTCAGCAGCCACCCTGCAGC
>CM057845.1:150593699-150610217 GCA_030068395.1 Apalone spinifera
CCCCCCCCCATTTGGGTGTTTCTAATCAAAGCTTGCTTGACCCTGGAAATCACGTTATCACTTTTCATACCCACCTTTTGTTCCTGAAGTTAGTTGTATGAATAAATGTCATATGATGTGCTGAATTATCTGTATACATTATAATTAGCACTGAAACTGGATGTGATTAACAGACAGCTAGTGGAAGTGCTGGCCAGTATGGGCATAACTTTGCTTGTTGCTCACTAAAAAAGGTTTCCATTTCTTGAAGTCAAGAACTTAAATTTTTTTGGTAATGTTTGTTTTGGTTGGAGGTGTTTGGACACTTTCTTGTATATATTATTGTTTGTTTCACAAAGGTTGTCAGTACCAATTAGAGAGTTTCTATTTATATTTTAGTTGCATTTGGGCTGTCATTCAGAAAAAGCATGCATGCACACACTTAATGGATATGTATAAGTACTTTGTTGAATCAGAGTCTTAGTGTTCTTCATAACGTCCTTTAACTGTCTTTTACATCATTCCCTTTCTCCAGTCACGTGTAGAACTAAATTTGGCTTCTCATAGGCATACAAGACTTCCGTTGCAGTAATTCTGAGAACTTCCATGAGGGAAGCAAACAGGACTTGACTTGTAAAAAGGTAGCCCTCAAAGATGTGTGGGAATAGTAAAGGTGAATGTCATTTTGAACTAGCCCTTGTAGATTCTTAATATGGCTTAAACAAACCTGGACAGAAACAAGCACAGTTCTGAGGGGAGTACAGGAAATATTTGTTACTTTATCAATGTTGGCAGCAGCAGCAGCAGCAGGGAAAAAGCATTGCCAGTCTAGATCTGCTGAGGACCAGTAAATAAAAATAATACATTGAACATTTAAAAGAAAACTCCCTCATAATTAAGACTTTCATTATATGATGGTATTGGCAAGCCTGGAGATCAGCAATTAGTGAGTTAAAATTCTGATCTATTCCTCTATTCCTGGTCTAGACAGAGAATCACACTGACCTCTCTAATTCTTGTCCATTACTGTCCAACCTACTGTGAGGTTTAGACAGTAGGAGCCTGTCTAAACCTCACAGCAGCCCCTAGGCTGCAGTGACTTCCTAGGGGCAGTCTGCCATTTGAGATTAGTTGGAGCACTGTGTCCTCCAGTCACACCACCTATGAGGGAGAGAATTGGCATAAATCTGTTCTGGAAGTACCGTGCCAACCAGGGTTCTGCCTTTGCACAAGGGAATAGTTTTATGGGTCTGTTTCTACTCTACTTATGCCAGGAGACTTGGGATGGAACATATAATTTGGATATAGATATACTGAAACAGCTAGATAAGACCATTATTGGCGGTCATAAATGGGAATGTTACTTCCATCAGTTGTTTGATTTAAGCTCTTCTTGTTCATAGAGCTTTCATTTTACTTACCCATTAAACAGCAGAGTGGGAGAGAGTAACATCATAGAGGATAAAATAGTTTATCAGTTCACCAAGATAATGTAGGTTAGATCTTTATGTAAAGGTACACAAATTCTGATATACAAGAAGACAGAGAAATAATAGAGGGATGGGATGCAAAGTTATTACAGATTATTTAATTGAACAGCCAAATCAATAATGCTGTTCCTGAAAAGGAATAATACTATTCCTAGTCAATGTAAATGAAGAGCATTTTACAAGCCTTGGAGAATTCAATCATTGGTCATTTATCTTGAGGAGGCTCCTAACTTTAGTTTAAATAATCATTTTAGTTGTCTTATTTTTTTCATTGTAAATAGCCCTTTCCTTGGCAATACTTGAAATTCTTGTTTCTCAAAAGTGAAAGGTCTTATATTATGTAACAGAGCTGAAAATTCAAAGATCTTTATAGGAATGCAAAATATCCCGTTAAGTTACCTACTGATGCATTAAGATTTAGAATAATAACATTTACAACAGAGCAGAAGTGGCTGAAAAAGCAAAACATAATTTGTGAAAATTCCACATTGATTTTTGAAATTTCAATTTTTTCTGTCTAGCTCTACTGCTGAATCACAGTAAGGACTGCCAAAAATAGAACCTCGGGGATGATTCTGAGCTAATAAATTGGCAGTGTGTACTCACAGATTTCCCAAGTCAGATATTACTAAAACACAGATTGATCCTGGGAAAACCTGAATAGGTAGGAATACTGCATTAAAGGGTTCATTTAGTTACAACATGGATATAATACCGTGGCAGGGAGGAGTGTCTCTATGGGTCCTACAGACACACAATAGTGTCTCACTTTAGGGCAACTGTACCTGTATTTATGCTACATAATCTAGCAAGTGTATACACTACATAGTGTCTCAAGCTTCTGGCTCCAAGCCATTACTGTTCTTATATGGAGACATGCATCTTACTCTGGTAAGGAGGGAGAACTTCTAGCCTACATGGTTCCCTGCCTACACTGAGAATTCCTGCAACAGGTCAGACTGCCTAAGCAGGCCTGCTTTGCCTTACTTCCTCAGTGTAATGATCCAGGAGCACTGGAATCTATGTCTGCAGGATTCCAGATTGTTACATGGCAGAGCTGCAATTCATGCACTTTAAATGGGGGGCAGCGGGGGTAGTAAGCACCACAGGAAATGCTGCCCATAGAAGACATGACTGACAGCATCCCCTGTGACCTTTAATTGGCTTACATGTAATATTTAAGATTGGAGAGGGTTCCAGGAACCTGTCTAGGAAGCCCAGCAGTATCCAGTCTGTTCTTGCAACAGATCCTACTCTCATTTCCTCCTATGGGTTCAAAATATCATCACTGGTTTTGATGCCTGATTTGATCCCTGACTCAATCTCTGACCCTGTGCTTGATGCTGGAAACCTTTCACTAGCTTTGAATTTTGGCTAGTCTCCTGATTCCAGCTGTGTTCTTAGGCTTGACTCCTGGTTTCTGACTCCAGCTCCAACTCCTTTGACTATTAGGCCTGGCTTTTGGTCCTGCCTTCTAGGTCAGATGATTCATGCCCCACCCATGACATTCAGAGATGATAAAAACCATAATTGGCCACAATTGTTACCACATCGTTTTTTGGTAGGCAAGCACATTATTTAAGTTATTTAAAGTGAAATAATTACACAGAAATAATAAAAGAAACTGCATGCATGTTAACAGAAATTTCCTTGTAGCCTAACAGAAATTACCTTGTAACTCCGACCAGAGCTCTGAAGGTGAAAAGTCCTTTGATGGCCACTAAAGTACCTCTGTGCTTACAAGTTCATAAGCATATTGACTCAGTACTAACACACCTGTGATTCTATGAATCATTCATTTACAAAGTTTGGATCTTTCATCTGAGAAAGGTAATTTGTAGAAAATAGGTTTCTCCTAGAGTCAAAGCCTCAAAAGGCTGATTTTTGCTTAATCTGAGGGGTTACATTTGCATACAGCCCTGGAGAGATTTCCTGGGAAACCAACTTAACTTTAAGAGCTCCTGTTGTTTTAGAGTGAACTACCTACTTCATCCTGAGTGCATCTGTTGCAACATGTGCTAACTCCTTATGCATAACAATCTTGTATTCAGACTGTCAGAGCTAAGTAGTGAAGAGGAGCTCCATATAAGTTCAAACCTTGTCTCTTTTGCCAAGAAGAACTGGTCCTATTACAGTTGCCACAGTCAAGCTTAAAGAAAATGCTAAGGCTAGATCTAGACTGGCCCCCTTTTCCGCAAAAGGGATGCAGATGAGGCCAGTCAGAATTGCAAATTCCTTCTTTTAAAAGGAATAAGAGATCTAGCGGAAAAGGCTTTCTTTTCCGCAAGAGCCCTGTCTAGACTGGTGCTTTTTTCCGTCAAAGCTCCGAAACGGAAAAAAGCGGCAGCCATGTTCATGCAAATGGAGCGGGGAAAATGTAAATCCCCGCTGCATTTGCAATTCCGACTGGCCTCATCTGCATCCCTTTTGCGGAAAAGGGGGCCAGTCTGGACCTAGCCTAAGTGTGTAAGTAGAGGTGGTAAGGGTAATGGTTTTAAATGACCAATAAAGCCAGACACCCAAATTGAGGGGTAAATTTGGATTTTAACTCAAGAAAAAGATAAGGACTTACCCAATTCACATTAATACCAGAAGCAGGATTTCCAAGTACCTCGTGCACCAAGGGAGAAAATGGAAGGAATCCTGAAATGGCTGACAGAACAATAACCGCAGCAGCAGCAAATGCATACTGAAGCCTTATAGTAATAGAAACAAACTCTATCTTCAAATGCTAGCTATAACAGAAGCCCGGGCTGCAACCTGGAGTAGGGATTTCAGCCAGATCACACACTGTAATGGCTCCGAGGAGATTATTACAATATAATCTTCAGTAAAGAATGCCTGTTTGCAGTTGGTGTAGAGTATGAAAGGCAGAAGGGAATGCATTTAAATGGTTATGAAAAATAGATGAAGCTTTTTCAAACTTTAATAATGCATCTATTTTATTATGTCAGCAAATTATATTATTTTGGAGACTATACACATTTTGTGTGCCTACCTGTGATGGACCCCTGCCCGTGCTTTATGAAATGGACTTATAGACACAAAATAGATATAATTCAAAGATGCTTTGGGAAAATTATCTCATGTAACCTATTAATCTTTATGTCATAATCTACTGGATCTGTTTATCTTATTTTGCTATATGTATTGTTCTTGTGTGTAAGGTTAGATATATGAAGTATGGAATGATTTATGGTTTTTAAATGTGAAAATGAAAGCTATCAGGGGTGATTCAAAGGCTGGGGGAGGGGCTCAATGTCTGGGCAATCATATGCAAACAGCCTTTTGTCCTTAAGTCTTCCTAGTGGTTGGTAGGAACCGGCCAGGCGACCTCCCATGCAAAAAGGGAATCTTTAAAAACAATAGGAAAGTAGGAGTGTTTTGTCTTTGGCTGGCACACCCAGGGGAAGGAACCAAAGACCCCAGGGTGAGGAACAGCCCTGATTTGGAAAGCTTAGCTGAGAAAGAAACCGTTTTAGGGTGAGTTTGTAATAAGTTTGGGTACTGAGGTTTCAGTGTTAGTCAGCTAAGCGTTTTTTGTTATTTTGAGTTTGTAATCTACTTTGCTTTGCCTGTTTTCACTTTATTACCACTTAAATCCTACTGCTTGTACTTAATAAAATCACTTTTAATTTCTATCAAGCCCAGTGTAAATAATTATTACCTGGGAGAGCAATCAGTGTGTACATTCCCTTTTCATTGTTAAAGAGGGCTTACCTAAATAATTCCTTTGGGGTTCTGATCCCATTTGGGGAGTGGTATCCCAGGAAGCTGGGCCCTAAACTGCACTTTCCTTGGACTTGAAAAGATTCAGTGTCTGTACTGCTTCTCATTGGGGGCCCTGATCTCAGCTTGGAGCCTTAGCTAGGGGAGACCAGGAGCTGGCCCAGCAGGACTGGGTTGTGAGAAGCCCCAGAGAGCAGGAAATTGAGTGGCAGTGGCTTTGTCAGCACTCCGGGAGGCACCCCAAGGGGTCTTCTGTGACCGCACCCCATCATACTACCTTTTTATGATCTTAAAAGCAATGAGTATAAGGTGGGAGAAGAATAGATTCGAGAACACCTAATGCTGTGTAGGCCAAAGAGGCACAGCCAAGATCTTTTGGTCTCATGTGGAGGACCTGTCAGATTCAGGGCATGAGAAAAATGTCAGGGTCCCAGTTTGATTTCATTTTCTTGGAAGGAGTTAACCAGTCTCAGCAGAAGCAAAAGAATTAGCCAACCATGGATGGGATCAGGAAGGAAAGTTTTCTTCACATGAGCACTTAGTAATCATACTTCAGAGAGGCTCTATTAGAGAGAGGCTCTACTGCAGAGGTGGGTGATAATCTAGATGTGGCTGACCAGGCTTAGCCCCTGACAGGCTGCCAGTGCTTTACTGGCACTGAAGCTCCTGTTCCCTACGGATTGCTGTTCCCAGCCAATAGGAGCATCAGGATGAGGTGACCCAAACCATTGGCTGGGAACAGCGATCTGCAGTGAATGGGAGTTTCAAGCGGCAGTACCTACAGAGGTACAGGTAAATAAAACACCGGCAGCCTGCATAGTGAACTGTGTCCAGCCCACAGTCTGGTTACTGCTTGCAGCTCTACTAAACTAATAATATTAGGTGTAGTTTGCACAAACTGTAAGACATAGAAAAGGAGTATTGGCATGACACTGCTAAGGGCAATGGACAGATTACTCTGCAGTTGGCTCACATGGTGCATTATTCTATTAGAAACGTTTTTTGTAGTGCCTACAATTGAAATAAATGGATGATGGGCTATAAAAACTTTGAGGACTGTCCATTAACACAGTTAATTCTCTGTCTAGCATCTGTGTGAGACACTGTACCTTTGTGTGCAGTGCTGAATTGTCTTTACTTGAGTTTCTTTGGGGATTACAATGGAGCAGTTGTGAGAATACATGAAATGATATTTGTAACCTAGAGTCGGAAACTTGGCTGGAGGATATTCTAGGACAGTGGGTCCCAACCTGTGGTCCGTAGACCCATGGTGGTCTGCAACAGTACTGCAGGGGTCCATGGAAAGTTTAAAAATAAGGATTGGGCCCACCACGGTGAGACCGCTCCTTACTTTTCTTTTTCTCCCCCAGGGAGGGAGGTCTGTGAAATTTTAATAGATTGAAAAGGGGTCCGTATGTTCAAAAAGGTTGGGAACCTCTGTTCTAGGAAGAAGTAGTGAGAGACTATGTAACTTTAAAATTATATTGTATTCTAATAAAACTTTTGTTTTACTGTTGGAATCGTTTACATTGATTTGCACGAGTTTAATTCTCCCTGGGCCTGAATCAGTACTTTTTGAGTCACTTTATGCTGACTTGACCTTATTATTGGGTGCACAGAGGAACCAAAGTGGGACATGAAGATCTGTCTCTTGGGCTACATCTACACTGTAGGCTTCTTGCACAAGAAACTTTTTGTGTAAGAGTTTTTGCACAAAAACTTCTTGTGCCAGAGCACGTCCACACCTCAAAGCGCAGCGCAAAAGTGATGTGCTTTTGTGCAAGAGAGCATCCACACTGCATGGACGCTCTTGCACAAGAAAGTTCTGATTGTCATTCACAGAATGGCCAGCAGAGCACCTGTGCTTTTTCCCATAGGGAAAAGCAAGGCCCTGCAGAGCATTCACACTTGCTTTTTTGCACAAGAACTCTTGCGCAAAAATTAGTTATGCCTCATAAAAGAAGGTTTACCTATGCTGGAAAAAAGCCCTCTGTTCTGCCGTTTTACTGCCAATTTACTTGTGCAAAAGCACATTTGAGGTGTGGACGCTCCTCAGGTTTTTTTCACAAAAACGGCCATTTTTCTGCAAAAACTTTGCAGTGTAGACATAGCCTTGAAGTGCCTTTGTTGCAGCGAAAGATTCAGTGATGTATCCCAGTCAAAGTGGAGATCTGCCTATCACCTGGAATCTGTGTCAAAGACAAAATCTTGTGAACAGTCTTGGTCTGTTAATCTCAGGAGCACTCTTGTTAAATTCAAAATTGATTCAGATAATTTATGTGGATCAATTAAAGACCCATGCCAGGAATATATGCTTAACATTTCTGTCAATAATGGGGTCTTGGCAAGTAAGCTCTGAGACTAAACCACAGCCATTCATTCAGGCCTGTCTTTTCATTGACTTCAGTGGATTTTGGATTGGACCCAAAAAGACACAGAGGAAGCTGAGATGTGTTCAGAAAAACGGCTTTTTTTTAAGGAGTACTTGTGCAGATTTTATTGCAAGTGAAGTTCAGAGCCTATGTACTCAGAACGGCCTGGAAAGTGGCAATCTCTCTGCCTCGCAAAATGAAGAAAAAACTGTACAAGAATGGCAAATAGGATATAGAAGAGCAAATAGCAGAACAACAGAATGGTGCATTATGGAAAGAAATGGGCATGCCAATATCAACATAGGCCTAAGGTAGCGGTGGGCAATAACTGGCCCATGGACCAGACACGATTCATCAGGGTTAGCTCCTGGCTAGCTGCTGGCATTTTATTAACCTGAGCCGCCACAGATACAGCCACTTGAAGCTCCTGTTGGTCACAGATCTCTGTTCCTGGCCAGTGGGAGCTGCGAGAAGTGGTGTCCAGGTCTGCACCACTTCACACAACTCCCATTGGCCGGGAATGGCAATCCATAGCCAAAGGGAGTGTCAAGTGGCAATACCTCTGGTGGATTAGGTAAATAAAGCACTGGTGAGCCACGTCCAGCTTATTGCCTACTCCTGAAAAAAAAGGGATTCAGTGGAGCAGTAATGCAGGAATGCTATACTTCCACTAGGAAAGATAGAAGGTTGGATTCTGGTTGTGCTTATTGACCATAAAGAATCTACAGTGTAGGACAGCATAGGGCTAACATAAGTTGCTCTGTATTACAGGTTCCAGTTTGCAGGCTCCAATGTAGGGGCAGCAGGAGGCATTCTTACAGTGCTCAGTGCAATGAAGCTTCTAGCCTGCAGAAAATCCAGTGTTTGTCTGTGAAGAGGTTGCCATATAGTAGAGTAGTGTCTAAGGATTCTCTAATTTACATTGGGGTTCATTTTGACCTTTTTAGCAATCCAACCTCCATTAAACTATAGGAATGGCCTTTGTGAGTCAGGCCAACGATCCATCTAGCCTACTATCCTCTCTTCGGCAAGTGGCTGGTGCCAGATGGTTCAGAAGAAAAAAACAAAATAGGGCAATTCATCAAATAATCTAGAACCTGTTGTTCAGGCTCTGCTTCTGGCACTTGTCTCTGTCCCTGATTATCTTGGCCGTGTCATTAATGGACTTATCCTCCATGAACTTGTCGAACTCTTTTGTTAATACGGTTACATTTTTGCACTTCATAACATTTCCTGGCAATGAGTTCCTGGCCCTGGCAATAGGTTGACTGTGTGTTATATGAAGATGCGTTTTCTTTTGTTTGGTTTAAAACTGTTGCCAAATATCTTTTGGTGACTTGTCATTTTGTTATGTGAAAGGGCTAAATATCTCTTACTTATAGACTTTCTCCATTCATGGTTTTACAGATTTCTGTCATATCCCTCTTAGTCTTTACTAAGATGAACAGTCCTAGTCTTTTTAATCTCTCCTCATATGGAAGCTAGATTTTTTTCTAATTCTGGTGCATCTTTTTTTAAATAGAGTGATCAGAACTTCATGTAGTATTCAAGGTGTGGGTATACCATGAATTTATAGAATGGTATTATGAAATTTTCTGCTTTATTATCTATGTCTTTCCTAATGGTTTGTAACATTCTGCTCACTTTTTTTACTTCCACTACACATTAAACAGAAGTGTTTAGAGAACTAACCACAATTACTTCAAAATATTTTTGAGTGGTGATTGGTAATTTAGACCCTATCGTTTTTTTATGTGTAACTGAAGGTATGTTTTCCGATGCACATTACTTTGCACTTATTAAAGTTGTCTTTTACCTGTCATTTTCCTGCCCCATTACCCAGTTTTGTGAGATCCCTTTGTAACTCTTCACAGTCTGTTTGGACGTAACTGACTAATATAATCTTGTATCTTTTGCAAACTTTGTCACTTCACAGTTTACCACCTTTGCAGATAATCTATGAATATGTTGAACTGTATGGGTCCTAGTTCACATCCTTGGAATACTCCATTTTTACTTGTTTTCACTGTGAAAACTCACCATTTATCCCTACCCTTTTTTCCTATCTTATAAACAGTTACTGATCCACGAAAAGACCTTCCTCCTCCTATTAATTTTGCTTAAAGAGCCTTTGGTGTGGGACCTTGTTAAAGACTTTCTGAAAGACCAGTTGCATTGTATCCAGTGGATCACACTTATTTACATCTTTGTTTGATCCCTCCCTCCTCAAAAAATCCTACTAAATCAGTGAAGCATGAATCTTCTCCAACATATCATGTTTATGTAGGTGTCTGATAATTCTGTTCATTTCTACATTTTCAATCAGTTTGTTTTATACTGCAGTAAGACTTATCTGTAATTGCCAGCGTCACCTTTTAAAAAAAAAGTCACGTTACATCAGTGATCCACCGGTTATCAATTACAGAGGCTTATTCATGCAATGGGTTTCATACCTCAGTTGTGGTATTTGAGAACCTTCAAAACTTTTGGGTAAACATCAAGTGCTCCTGATGACTTAATAATGTTCAATTTATAATTTTTGTTTCAAAACCTCCTCTACTGGCACCTCAATCTGGGGCAGTTAGTCTGACTTGTCATGAAAAAGAATGTTTCTGGTACTGGAATCTCCCTCACATGCTATGTAGTGAAGATGAATGGGGAAAAAATCATTTAGCTCATTCACAAGGAGCTTGTCTTCCTTGAGTGTTCCTTTACCACCTGAGCATGCAGTTGCTCTGCTGATCATTTGCAGGCTTTCTGCTTCTGATTGACATTAAAAATTGTTATTAGTTTTTATATCATTTGCCAGTGGCTCTTAATTCTTTCTTGGCCTGCCTAATTATACTTTACACTTGACTTGCCAGAGCTTCTGATGCTTTCTATTTTCCTTGGCAGAATTTGACTTCCCATTTTTAAAAAAATGCCTTTTGTTTCTATCCACCTCCATACAGTACAATGTGATTTTTCCTCCCACCCACAGTACTGTGCTATGTAGGTCCAATCTTTCAGCAGGTGCAGAGCACAATAAAGCTCCTAACCGTTGGTGAAAAAAAGTTCTCACCAGAATGTAATTAGTTCATTCTGGCAGATGGTTCTTCACTCTGGCAACGTCAAGCTGGTCACTTTTAAAATGCCATTCAGAAATTATTTTTATTTCTTCTTGTCAAGCATCCCATAAATGGGTTGTATTTAGGTGTGCATTTATTTAGATTATTAGCAAATACAGAACCAACATTAACTGTGCTAAACTCCAAGCAAAATGGCACATTGTTTAAAAACACACCAAATCATAGAAAACTAACAGCAATTTCCACCATATACAACAGCAGTCAGTCAAATTTATTAGTTAAATAAAAATGAAGAAATGACTGGGAGTCTATTTTGGAGGAATTACTTCTCTTTCCTCAAAAGATCTCCACCCCCCAAAAAGAGATTGTTCTGGATATCCATGCATTTGAGCTATCTTGTACAGAAGTGTAGAAAAAGTTTCAAAGCAAAATATCCTCAGGGAAAATGTGTGACCGCAGCTCCCTCTTATGTCAAAGGCCCTTCAGTCCAAATGCATGCACTGATCACAATTGTGTTAGCATTGCAAGTGGGTTAGAAACAACCCTCACATATGCAGGTACTAGGCTATTTAGGTCTTCATAGATCAAAGCCAACCTCTCCTGTACTGACTAAAAGGAATAGCCAGTTGTTTGACTTCACTTGCAGTTCTTTCTTAAATATAAGATGCAAAATAATTGAACTTAGCCAAATGTATTGATCAAAGACAAAGCAGTGGAATATAATATGGAGACATATATTTCCTCATTCCAGGAAGCAATTCTTATCGTGTAGCATGTTCACGTTACACGAGGTAAGCTTCAGGATATGCATTTCAGATAGTTTTATTTATAGTAGGACTTACAAATTACACAACTTTACATGTTACTAAAATCCAATCCAGTGGTTCTTTAACTTTTTGTTTTGCTGTGTACTTTGCTTATCTCTGTTTTGGATTCTATGTTCGAAACTATGTAGAAGTCCATCCCAAACTGTGCTATGACACACTATTCATGTATCTTGTCTTTGCCAGGCACCCTATTTTCTAATGCCAAAGCTTTTCAAAGTGTTGTGGGATACTTGACATGAGTGAAAGAATCATTGGGAGAGTATAATGCATTTGATAACACAACTTCCCAAAATTTTATGTACATACATATACCGTGTGCCTAATAGTCATGAAAAATGTATATGCTAAACTTCACATTCATGTATTAGCTAACACTAGTAACCCACAAGCTGCTGGTGCACATAATGAAAAATAAGTATAATTTGTCAATAGCAAAACACTCTATTTTATGCATTTTTGCATTTTGCACTTATTCATTATTTATATTGTTGTGTAAGAATGTCCCACTCTTGAGTCCAAGGCACTCAGGTTTATTAATTCAAATCTTTATATGAACCAAAAGCATGTCTTGCAATTGCAAGTACATAAACCTTAAAGTAATTAATGACAGATACACAGAAAAAAGCAAATGACCTTTGACCTTCTTCCGCATAGGTCAAGATGGATTTCTGCTATAAAGTTCCAACTGCCTTTTACAATCTACAACATTTTATTCACACTTAAATTACATATTCATTAGTTCCATTAAGGATTATGAATATTATACGTCCTATAAAAGGTGATATTATGCCATTCTGAAGGCCTACCATATGTCAAATGTAAAATACCCCATATCATAAAAATGAATTCATTTTTACAGAAAGGACATTGAATATAAAAACACAACAGCTTCATGTTCTAACAGGAAAAAACGAAAGGCTGTATAATATTGTTTTTCAACAGGAATAAAGAAAATTATCTTTGTTTTCATATGAAAACATGAAACACATTTGATTAATTTTGTAAGGGAAATACAAAGTTCTTATTCTTCCCATAGTCATCTGTCCAAGTTTCCACTTCTTGTAAGTTTCCTTTTTGTGTTTAAACTCACCAAAGATTTATCAGTTGAGCCAAGCAGGTCGCCTGCCATATTTGCTATTATTTCTACAAATTGAGATGGTTTATTCTTATGCTTTCACTAAAGTTTCTTTAAAACGCAGCCAGCTTTCCTGGACTTCTTCTCCCCTCCCCCTCAATGTTATCCTCCCAAAGGATCCTATTTGTCTCACCTAAGTTCAGGGTCTATATCCTGATACTCTCCTTTTTTCACTTTCCTAGGATCCTAAATTCAATCATTTCATAATCACTGCTGCCCAGGTTGCCACCTACATCCACTTCCCCTACCAAGTTTTCCCTGTTTGGTAAACTGGACAAGAGGAGCATGATCCCAAATTGGTTCCGCCAGCACTTGTAGCAGGAAGTTGTCCTCGACAGTCTCCAAAAACTTCCTGAATTGCCCATGCACTGCAATGTTGTTTTCCCAGCAGATGTCAGGATTATTGAAGTCCGCCATGAGAATCACAGCCTGCGATCCAGAAATATCTGTTAGTTGTCCAAGAAAGCTTAATCGGCCTCATTCTCATGGTCTGAGAATGATAGCAGATGCCCACAATAACCTCTCTCTTGCTGCTCTTGCCTTTAATCTTAACCCAAAGACTCTCAACAGGCTTGTCTCTAATTTCATACTGGAGCTCTGAGTAATCATACTGCTCTCTTACATAGGGCACATCTACTCAGCAGGGCTAAAACTGAAATAAGCTACGCAACTTGAGCTATGTCAATTGCATAGCTTAAGTCAAAATAGTTTAATTCGGCTTTTGGCACTGTCAACACAGCAGGAAGTCCGAAAAAGAGCACTTTTCCTCTCCTTATTCTTCATACAATGAGGGTTACAGGAGTTGGAGTAAGAAGTCCTTTGACTTGACATTATTTCAACATTATGTCAAAATAACTGCATGTAGAGTAGACACAGACTGTTATTTTGGAGTAACTTCAGTTATTCCAAAATAACGCTGCTGTGTAGAGATAGCAGAAAAGATGGAGGAGTTGCAGTGTCTGGCTATTATTGACACAGTTAAATCAGTGTTGGGCTAAAGAAAAGGGTGCACCAGCACTGGTTGAATGAGAACAACTAGGACATTTCCCAACTAGTAAATGATGATCAGAAAGCATTTGTTGAATGGAAAAAAAACCCCTCACTTCCATTTTAAAGAAATATAGATTGAAGCACCGATAGAGCAAAGCTGAGTCTGAACTGAGAACAATACATGGTAAGTGGTGGGAGAGGAAAGCTGGAGATGTTCTTTGTTATACAGTTACAAAAGAAAATAAATGTTCTTTGCCATTCTCTGTAGACTTCTTTGACAATCTAAATGTGACAGCAATCCCATGAAGACAGCAGATAGCATAATCCTTATCAAAAGCAACCCATGAATCATACAGAGATGGGCTGAAGACTTGAGTAGTCTACTCAATAGACTATCCACAGGTGATTGGGGTGCCCTCGAAAAAGATCTGAGAAACACATCAAAGAAAATCTCAACCTTCCTCCATCAGTTGAGGAAGCTATGAATTCCATCAAACAATTGAAATCTGGAAAAACATCCAGGAAGGTGATTCCATCAGGGTTGTACAAAATAGCAGACCCAAAGGCTATTGAGGTTTTTCAAAACATCTTGGCTATATCTACACTATGAGTTTTCTCAGCAAAAAGTATGCTAATGAGGGACTCATTTGCATGAGTCATGATCTCATTTGCATATTTTCTGCTGATCCTTTTTTTCACTAGGGTTTTTGTGCAAAAACAAGCAGTGTGGGCATTTTATTTTTGTGCAAAAATCCCTTTTCCCACAAGATCGGTAAACCTCCTTTTTTGGGGCATAAGGATCTTGCGGGAAAAAGGGGCTTTGTGCAAAAAGAAAATGTCCACACTGCTTGTTTTTGCACAAAAAACCTAGCAAAAAAACGGATCGGCAGAAAATATGCAAATGAGACCATGACTCATGCAAGTGAGTCCCTCATTAGCATATTTTTTGCCACGAAAACTCGTAGTGTAGACATAGTGCTTGAGTAGCATTTGGGAGGAAAAAGAAATGTCACATAACACTCTTATTTTTAAAAAAAGGCTGCAAAGCTGACTTCAGAAATTACCCAGGCATTTCTCTCTTCCGTACAGCACAGATTCATTGCAAACATATCTCAGGAGAATCTGACAAAAACACAGTGTAGTTTTGGATCAGTTTGTAGTACTAGGGACATGGCCTTTGTTTTAAGGCAGGTCCAGGAAAAATGTTTAGCACAGAACATGGGCTTGCATGCAGTTTTTATTGACTTGACCAAAGCTTTAAATATGATCAACAGATAAACTGGGCTGCCCATCTGTTCCATGACTACATAATAGTGCAAGTACTCACCCGAAATGACTTTTCTGACACATTTGAAATGTTGAGTGGAGTAAAGAAATGCTGCATACTTGCTCCAGCACTGTTCAGCTTGTTCCTTGCCTGTACCTTCATCCTCGGCCACAACCGATTTGGATCAGAGGATATACATGATACTGATTTGATGTCTCTGTCTTTGATCTTTGAAGACTCAGTGCTGAAACTGAGACGCTGAAGGGGCTTCTCATCAGGCACTTTTGGCAGATGACTGAGCCTTAGTGGCCCAGGGACATGGCAACCTTCATGTCATCATTAGTAGATTTCCTGAAGCATTCCAGCTCTTTGGCCTCACCATCTGTCTCAGGAAGACAAAGGTCTTGTTCCAACCTGCACGTCATTCCAATGTCACAGCTTCTCTCTTGACCAAAGGTGCACAACTGAAAAATGTGAATTTATTTAATTATTTGAGCAGCACCGCCTCAATTGAGAGTTCCCTTGATAAAGAAATTGCCTCCAGAATTAGTAAAGCCAGCCAGGCTCTTGGCCAACTCCAAAGAAAAGTCCTTAACCAACACATCATTGGTCCCTCCACCAAATTGAAGATCTCTAGTGCAGCGGTTCCCATATCGCCCATGTATGGAACTGGGACATGACTCTATATCAGGCCTGAGCAAAACACCCTCAGCGAGCCATATCCAGCCTGCCAAGCCACTGGATCTGGCCCACAGACACAGCAGGAAACCTCATGCAGACTCCCCTCCTTGCCCCACCCTCACACGCTGCTGAGAAAAGTGGCTGCTGAGCAGTTTGTTTTTCACAAACTGTGAGCAGGGAGGAGGCATGCTTCATGAGCTGCTCCCCGCCCCCAGCACAATCCCATTGGCCTGTTTCTGGCCAATGAGAGCTGTCTATTTCAAGAACAGGCAGCGCACAAAGCACCCTCCCTCCAGGCTCTTATTCACAGAGAACATGGCCCTACAGCCTGTGCAGAAGGGAGGGGGGAAGGGCAGACTCCTGTTTGAGAAATGTGTTTGGCTGCTGGCTGGGAGTCCCATTAGTAAGTCTCCCGGCCAGAACCTGCCTCTGGCACACCAGCCCCTCCCTTCCCACCAGGACTCTGGCTCCCTGCCCTCTTTAATCCAAACCTTCTGCCCCCATCCTAAGCCCATATCCCCTCCCAGACCCTGCATTCCAATCCCCTACTCCAGATCACAATCCTCTCCACCCCTAGGTCACAACCCAAACACCTGCACCCCCTTCTGCACCCCGGTCCCCTGCTTTGAGTCACAACCCCCTCCTGTCTTGGGTCACAACCCAAACCTCTGCACCCCAATCCCATGCCTCAGGTCATAACTGCCTCCTTCACCCAAACTCCCTCCAAGACCTCACAGGCCCTCCTGAACCTGAATCCCTTACCCCAAGCTCCCTTTTGCACCCAGTCTCCATCTCAGACCCCGCAACTCCTCCATTAATATAATGGAAGAGTGCAGCCCTCAAGCACTTTCCAAAATCTTGGAGTGGCCCTCAATCAAAAATTATTGCCCACCCCTTCTCTCTATAGACATCACATTAAACAGCCAGGCTACGTCTAGACTGGCATGATTTTCTGAAAATGCTTTTAACGAAAAAGTTTT
>CM057845.1:150618148-150628399 GCA_030068395.1 Apalone spinifera
TGAGGGAAGACTGAAGGAATTGGGTTTGTTTAGTCTAGAAAAGAGAAGATTGAGATATGATTGCAGTTGGCAGATATCTAAAAAGATGTCATAAGGAGGAGGGAGAAAACTTTTTTGTCTTGGCCTCTGAGGATAAAACAAGAAGCAATGGGCTTAAACTGCATCAAGGGCGGTTCAGGTTGGACATTAGGAAAAAGTTCCTAACTGTCAGGGTAGTCAGACACTGGAATAAATTGCCCAGGGAGGTTGTGGAATCTCCATGTCTGGAGATATTTAAGAGTAGGTTAGATAAATGTCTAACAGGGATTGTCTGGACAGTATTTGTCCTGCCATGAGGGCAGGGGACTGGACTCGATGACCTATCAAGGTCCCTTCCAGTCCTTCCATAGTATTCTATGATTCTAAGTGGACTGTCCTTTTCTGCTTAATTTTCTATAGAATCCCTTGAGAAATTTCAGTCTCAAAAATGGCCTCAAAGTGGATAGATTGGTTAGAATTGGTGACTTCTGGAATAATTCCACTCTGTTTATCTGGTTTCCAGCCTTCCTGTCCTAGTGTTATTCCTAGGTTATGAAGTTTTTGGTGACAAATTTGAGCTTTTTGTTAGTGTGTATGTTGACATCTAGCAAACTCATTGAGGAATTAAACTGGCCTGATTGGCCAGAAGGTTTTAACAATAGCATGAAGAGCAAAGATGTATGGGCAACTAACAAAGGCGAATATGGAATGATAGATGCAGAAGTTTTAATAACTGGACTTGATCCTGCACCTCAGTGACAATATAAATATGCTAAGGAAGCAGAAATCAGCCTAATGAAAACTACCCAAGGACTTTAGATCAAGGAGTAACAGCAGAGCAACAAAGGACAAATAATGCTGCTATTTGGGCAATTTTAAAGGGAGGCAGAAAAACTTGGAGACTAACTATAGGCTTAAAACCTGTGAAAAGAGTAACTCCACTTACTGCTTCAGTGGCAGCAAAATACCCTGGGGTGATTGCTTCCATTGTGGGAGGAGCATGATCGTTCAAATTCCTGAATTTGGCCAATGCGTTTTTTGCAATTTCTTTGCACCCAGACTCTTCGTATAAATTTGCTTTAAATTCTAAGGAATACGATTCACTTTCACTCAAAATTCTTCCTCCCCTAACTAATTAATAATGAGCGCTGCTATATATCGGATTCATGTGGGATAACATGCCAGCCAAGGATAACATCATCTTGTATGCGGACAACATCCTTACCAGCACAAAAAACAAAGAAAATCTGAAAAGTTTTAAGGAAGATAAAAGATATGAGACTTTATGGTACATCTTTGGTTATATGAAGAAAAAAATTCTTTTTGGAAAACTGAAATAAACATGACGTGGATTTTTAAAAAAACCTTTGATTCCTCACTCCTTCCATACTTTTTTTTTTTTAAACTGGCTCTAACAGGTAACTCTAAAACCTCTTGACCTTTGTTATGCAGTTCACCAAAATAGATTGGAAAAAAAAAGGACATAAAATGCAATGTTTTCTAGGGGTTTTTTTAAATTATTTTCCAGCATGCATGGTTTTCTATTGCCTGAAAATGTCAGGTATACTAGAGGTATGTTCAGAGTGAATACTCAGTGAGATGCAGCATTACATGCTGTCTGTTTAATGCTGGCCATAACCTCTCCTGTTGGTCTGATACCAGAACAGAGACTTGTTATTTTGCATAAATTAGCATTGCTCTTGCAGGTAGAACTTTATTATATGTGATGCACATATGCCAGATTCATCTAGCGTTATAACGTTTTCTGTCACCTTCATCCAAACAACATCTGGCAGCTGTTCCCAGAGTGACTTTTCAGGCACTACAGATGAATTATTGTGAAGAAAATCAGTGATTACAGCAATACTACCAGAGATCAACCTCTTCCACAATTAAGTAAGGATGTTTTCATAATCTCTACTACCTGCACCTCAGGTTTCCTTTTTCTTTTCTCACTAGCTTCTCTGATACGCAGTTTGCAACCATTAGGTTTTCCATAATGTTCTACGTTAACTGCACTCAATGGGTGAGGAGCAGATGTTAGTTCTTTGAATCTGGATCTAACACATAGGTGAAGGCATGTTCCTCTAACCTCTTAATGTATTGTGTACAACTATCCTCTATCATTGTGGTTAACATGCTGTGCATCAAATTCAGTGCAAAATCAGTAGCAATTTCAAAGTTCTCTAAGCAGAAAGTGTATTTTCCTCCACTACCATTGGTGAGAGCCAGGAGTGGCCAAGGCGGGCTGAGGCAGCTGGCACCAGGCGGAATGCACGATTGGCACCCCCGCCTGTATGGCCATCAATGGAGTGACATCATCATCGGGCGCCCCGTGACATCATCATTGGGCGCTGTTGAAGGCGGCACCCTAGGTGACGGCTGAGTCGGCCTATAGTCACGGGCCGCCCCTCGTGAGAGCTATATTGTTGCAGGTCACTACTTATGTAGTCTCTTCTAAAACCCACAAGAAACCATCAGAGATATAACTCTGATCCTTGCCATATGAGTGGGGCTCTTAATTTTGAATTCATAATCATGAAGATAAATGTAAGATAAAGGACGTTTTGACAGGGTTATATAGCTTTTGGACTAAGGAGAAAACATGTTTTATAAAATTGTATTTTTTTTAAGTTCTTTGGCTGAAAAATCTCTGTGTTCCATTATGCACAATCATGTGTCATACAGTTGCTGTTTCACTTCACTAACTGCAGGCTGGATTACTGATGCACTTGTTTAAATGATTGCATATTGTAGTCATAACTGCACTTGTGAATGTAATTATAAAATGAAAAAGGTGTGCGGGGAAGGATAACCCCTCAAGGAATTACATTGACTTTCCACAATGAAACTCCACAAAGCTAGTGTCAGTTACATGATGCATCTCCCATCTGCACCACTTTTTCCACCATGCATAGAGTGACCATATTTCCCTATACTGAATATGGGACACCTGGTAAAATTACTTTTATTCAAGCAAGCTCAACAGCAGTGAATCAGAACTATGCAGTACCAATGTTCAAATTAACATCAAGTTGACTGAAACTGTGTTAAAAGGAAATACTACATAGTTGGGACTCTTTCTGGTAGGTAGACAGCTGGCAAAGAGGGATCTGGCTAGCAGCAGGACCAACCAGAATTGATAGGAGGGAACGGAGAGACAGAAAATATGGGCCAATTTTCAGTGGAAATGTTTAAATATGGAACTATCTCTTTAAAAATGGGACATCTGGTTGCCCTAACCATGCATACTAATTTAATCTTATACACAGCACAAATGTGCCATTATTAACGTCTATTCACTGCTTTTCTTTAGTATTGTCCTTTCCTATGTGGCATTAGGAGTAGTCAGTGGAAGGGATTAAACTCACTTATTTGGAAGAAGTAAAATGTAGCCCAAAGGAATGAGATAATATAGCTTGAGAAGCAGATGTTGCTGTGGTTGCCATATTTTCCCTTTCTTAGAGAGGTCTTTTTACATTTACAATGAAGCCTTTTCAAGCTTTGCTCCAGCTTGTCTATTCCCACGCTGCTTCGATTTTTCCAGGTTTCTGCTCCACTGTGACGTTGTTCAGGTTTTTATTTTTTCCCCCGAATCATTACAGCTTATATTTTTTTCTATCCAAACCCTCCTCTTAAACCCATCTAAAATACTTGGGAGCAGGAGAATGTGCTGCTTCTTTTCAATTCATGCTTAAAAATGGAATAGCTAAATGTTTTAAATACCACAAACAAGTCATATTTCCATATAAGCTGAAAAACAAAGTAACTTCATTAATTACAAGCTTTTGTTATCAGTGCAACAGCAACCTTGAGAACTCCTCTTATACACAGAACAGTTTTTAATTATTTACCCTCCCTCCCACCATCAGTCTCTTCTTTGTTTATCATTCAGTCCCCAAGGGCCTGAGCAAGAGAGAATACAAAATCAATTTCAATCCTTATAGCTCTCTAAACAACTCCTTATGTCCATTCGCAAGAACAAGAAATGCTACATTCTAAGTACTTTGGGGATCTGACTCAAGTTCCTGTCTGCTGTGGGCTTAAGGATCATAAAGTCAGGGAGATGGAAATGCCCTATTAAACTTTACCATCTGGTCTTACCCCCTTTTTAAGTACAATATATCCTCACCAAAAAGAAATAGATGACTGCAGCTACTGAAACTTCATCCTCAGTTATCTGGGTATTATGCAAGGAACGGCAAAAACTTGGGTAACTTTACATTTGGTGTTTCTTGCTATTTAACTCCAGATTTTTGCTTGCTGACCACAGCCTTCCAAAGTCTTTGTTTCATAAAAATCACTATTGATTATGGCCTTGTTCTTGTTCCCCTGAAGTTGTTCTGCTGGCTGTCTTCATGACTTTTCTGCTTCCCCCACTCTATGAATGTGTGTGTGGTAATCAGGGCCCCAGCAGAACCAGCTGAGGTCACTCAGTTAGGGTGCACTGCTAGAAATGAGATGGCCAATCCCCAAAGCCAGTGCTTACTCCAATATTTACATCTACCAAGCCAGCACAAAACAACTTCTATAATTACCTTACTCATCAATCAGAGTCCAAACCACGCAGATCCCTTAGAGTCCCCAGCCTCAGGCCACCCACTACCCAAAGAATCAGACACATTACTTTCCAGGTCAATGACTATTTCATATCTTGTCCCAAATACATGTTTCTAGTCAATTCTTATTAACTAGACTAAAATTTATCAAAAAAGAAAAAGAGAGTATTGGTTAAAAGATCAGTATACACACAGACGTGAGTTCAGTTCTAAAGGTTCAGTTACATAATAGACATGGTGATCTTGTAGTTGCAGATTTTTTTTAAAGAATTTAGTCAATGAGCAAAATCCAAAATACACATTCAAGATGACTCCAGCCAGTCCCTGGGACCCCAGTCCTTGTATGGAACCACAAGGAAATCTGAGACCCAAAGTCAGTGTCCAAAAAAGGGACACCAGGATATTCGGGGATCTCATTTCTTATGTCTTACGGCTTTCTTCATGAGCATCCAAGCAGATAGGAGACCAAAAGGATTCTGTCCAAAGGGACTTTATACCTTTGCAGTAGCCCCTTGGCCTGGGAGAGCACAACTGTCAATTAGCACAAGGTAATTCATTATTCATGTTGGAGGGGCATATCAGATGCATGGTCTTGACATAGCTCCCCGAAACATTTAAAATGGAGAAGATTGAGCATTTCCTGTGTGATTTACCAACCAAATAATCATTCATGCTACCTTTAATGAAACTTTCAAGAACTTGAAAACTTTTTTCATGAGTACCCACTGGTTTTCATATAAAAAGAATATTGTAGTACAATGGCGTATAAGAACTGGACTCTGTTCTTTGGGTCATGAAAATATTCACAATTCAGTTTTCCCACTATCCTCACAGCTCCAAGGTTGTGTGATAGTTTCCTGTTTCTAGCTACCAAATAGAAACCAAGGATTATGAATGCTAATACAAAGTGAGATTTTTGTCAAATCCCAATGCAGGGAGATGACAGGAGAGTTCAAGTTATAGCCGATTAAACCCTAGCAGGGAGTGGTAGGCTTTGATGGTGTTAATCCTAGCTCGGAGTGAGAAGAGAAACGCAAAGCTAAGGGATCCAGGGGGTAAAGAAGTGATGGGGTGAAGAGGGTGTGGGCTAGAAGCTGTAAAGATGGAAGAAAGAATGGGGAAAGGACAGATTCCTCAATTGAGTTAACAGAATACAATATAATAATGACATGGGTGCCTATTCTGATCAAATTTGTTCAATCATTGCCAGTGGAAACTCACTCCAAAGGTGAACCTATGTTAAAAATAAAATAATATGCTCTCATGGACATACAGCTCAATACTGTGAGTCAAGGCTGACTGAAACACTGTAGGGCCCACAAGAAGGTTTATAAGTGAATCAGAACTCTAGACACAGGGATTCTTTTTTCAGGTGTCTCTGACAGCAAAGCAAGTGCAACCATAGCTCAGCAGCTAGACTCTTGTGCCATGATGGTACCACTATTCCACGCTACCCGCTTCAGTGGCACACGAACACAAAAGAGCAGCTGCTTGTGAATGATATGAGGCCCAGATTAGGCAATTGTATTCCAACCAGCCACAAGCAAAGACAGTGTTGCTTCATCTTTAGCCACACTCCCTTCCTTGCGGGATGGCAGCTAAAAGAGAAAACAGAAGAGCTGTTGGTGATACAACAGTTGCTGAGCACCACCATGACACTGGTGTCTGCCTGCACCTAGGACAAACAGCAGCTGCACAGGAAGGGGAGACCACTCCACCACAAATTAGTAGGGGACTCAAGAATACAGTGGTAGGATGCCAGAACACAGCAAGAAACCTTAGAACATACCAGTAAGAATCCCTAGTACAGAACACCATACTAGGATCCAAGCACTCCCAATGAGATACCATAGAATCACAGAAATATAGAACTGAAAAGAACCTCAAGAGGTCATTGAGTCCAGTCCCCTGACCTCATGGCAGGACCAAGTACTGTCTAGATCATCCCTGACAGGTGTCTCTCTAACCTGTTCTTAAATATCTCCAGTGGTGCAAATTCCACAACCTCCCTAGGCAATTTATTCCAGTGTTTAACTACCTTGACAGGAAGTTTCTCCTAAGGTTCTCCTAACCTCCCTTGCTGCAGTTTAAGCCCATTGTTTCTTATCTTATCATCAGAGGACAAGAAGAACAATTTTTCTCCCTCCTCCTTGTAACATTCATTTAGATATTTGAAAACCACTGTCACATCCCCTCTGTCTTCTCTTTTCTAAACTAAACAAGCCCAGTTTGTTCAGTCTTCACTCATAGGTCATGTTTTCTAGACCTTTAATCATTTTTGTTGCTCTTCTCTGGACCTTCTCCAATTTCTCCACATCTTTCTTGAAATATCGTGCCCAGAACTGGACACAATACTTCAACTGAGATCTAATCAGCTCAGAGTAGATAGGAAGAATGACTTCTTGTGTCTTGCTCACAACACTGCTATTAATGCGGTTAATTAACTGCTGTTAATTGCTTTTTTTGCAACAGTGTCACACTGTTGACTCATGTTCAATTTGTTGTCCACTATGACCCCTTAATCCCTTTCAGCAGTACTCCTTCCTACACAGTCACTTCCCATTCTGTATGTGTGAAACGGATTGTTCCTTCCTAAGTGGAGTACTTTGCCATAGGTCAGCCCAGATGCCAGTGTGGGATTACAGTAACAGATATCCCAGTAGACATTAGAAGTGCCCCACATATGGATATTTAACCCCGATGAGTAGCCCCAGGGCACTGTCACTGACATCTGTGAGATTTGGTGTGTTTAGGCTGTGACCATGACAGCATCTGTCTTTCATCATAGTTTCTGGGTATGTTAGTATCAAATGGGCAGAATTTTGGTTATGCATAGGACTTCAGCTATGGCTAGAGCTTCAGAGGATACCACCCCCTCTCTTTTTTTTCCCCAATTTGAACACTGGATATAGCAGATGCCCCTACTAAATATTCTGTTAATAGCAATCCTGGAGCAATATGCTTATTTCTTCATGGCAAAAGCATATTGTTTGCTAGAGTAGAAATGGTCGTTTTATTGGTAGTTGGAAAGAGGGGTAGAGTTAGTGGGTGGAACTATCACTGGATACATAAGAAAATGAATTCTCTGCTTTCTCCCATTTCATAGACAATAATGAGACATTTCTCCTACTGCACTAAGTTTTCTCCTCTTTCCTGTCTTGGAAATGTCTTACCACCACTGCTTTGTTTCCTTCATTTTCTTGTGTCACTTCCCGGGCTACTTCATTCAACACAGAATAGTCAGACCAGTGCAGTGTAGTTGTTACCTCATTCTGGAGAAAGATCTGGATTTCTTAATCCTGAAGTAACATGTAAATATCCTGCTGTTCAGAAAGTTTTTTTATTTGTTTGTTTGTTTCTGTTTATGCAGGATGAAGAAATAAACACAAAAGAAGATTTTTTTTCAGTAAGTACGGCTGAACCTCAATTCAGCAAACTAGAAACATTAATCCAATAAACTCTCACTGGGCTGTATTTTTTCATCAGCAGGTAAAATATGCTTCTGTAGTTATGACACATAATCTTTGCCTTGACATAAGCCCAGCAAGCTAGACAAGCTGAGCAAAACCATTATAAGCGTGTGCTTTGACATCACAGCAAGCTAGAGGTGGAAAGCCTCTAAGCCCACACAGATCTGTGCCTTGGCTTTAGCCCTGTAAATCAGAGAGAATGGTCCACTGGCCTTACAGAGGCATCTACCTTAACATAGACCTAGGAAAATAAAGATGATTAATCTGTTCTCACAGAGGCTTTTGACTTGAAATCAGCTAGGAAGGTAAAATGTGTTGAGCCAGTAATTTCTGGAGGCCTGACACATGGCATCAGTCCTGCAAGCTAGAGGTGATGACCTACAGAGGCTGTCACCATGGCAACAGCTCCTGTAGTTCAACAACTTATTGAGGATTTTTTTTGTTTTGTGTTTTTCTCCCTCTTTTCTTTTTATTTCTGCTGAAAACAAGAGCTGTGAGAATGGCATGTCAAGGAAAATAACTAACCATTGAAGACAAAACCAACCTTTCCTTCACCACAGCCAATACTCTTTGGTAGAAAGAGCAACAGAATGATATAGTGACTGACTTGTCAACGTTGGGCTTTAGCAAACCACTGTTCTTTTCTTGTTCTTTTTCAGTAAAGAAAGGGTGCTTCTCACCTGCTTGAGCAAAAGTCTAGTTGTCTGGGAAACTGCTGTATGAAATTGTAAAGTCTGTTCAAATACTGACAGTTCAAACCAGATCAATACGTAAATGAAGATTGGGAATCTTATTTTCTAGATTGTATATGACTTGAAATAGAATGGTTTTGCATTTTACTTTGGCCCAACCAGAAAATTCCTTCTGCTTTTGAGGGGACGGTGAACAAATAACTGTACCTTTTTTAGAGATAACTATAAAATAAAGCTTCAGAGGGATAGCCGAGTTAATCTGTAACAGGAAAAACTTAATAAACAACAACAGACTAGTAGCACCTTAAAGACTAACAAAACATGTAGATGGTATTATGAGCAGTGTGCACGGAAGCTCATGATGCCATCTACATGTTTTGTTAGGGTATGTCTACGAGTTTTTTTCAGAAAAACAGCTATTTTGGAAAAAGGCATGTGTGCGTGGGGAAGAGGGAGTTCTTTCAAAAGAAAAGAGGGGAAAAAAGCACAGGTGCCCTGGTGGCCACTCTGTCCATAGTAATCACAGCTGAAATGCAAGATAGCGTCCATTCAGTGTGGACGTTATCTTTACAAAAAGCAGATCGCTTTTTCAATGCACTTTTGCAGTGTGGATGCGCTCTTTCAGAAGTTTTTCCAGAAGATCTCACCTGGAAAAGCTTCTTCCAAAAGAAGCCTGCAGTCTAGACATAGCTTCTGCCTTTAAAAGGTGCTAATAGTCTATTGTTTTATAAAATAAAGGAAGACAGCTGGCCACAACCTCTTCTCTGTTGCTAGATTTAAAGAAGCATTTAGAATCATTGTTAGGAAGCTTAAGAAATATCACTTGATCCTTCGATCCGGAATCTAAGGTTTATTACCATACACACTGTGCTATTTACTTCCTCTTTTTTTTTCCATTTTAAGGAGAATGCAGAAAGTAAGGAGTTCAAGGAAGGGAAAGGGATAGAAACAATCTTTCAGCTTTAAGGCTGATCAGTTCTTATATTAGATATCGTTATCTGAATTTCAGCAGTGTAGTCGTTACATTTGCCTCTTATATGCAAGGTCCCCAGTGCTGACGCTTCCTCTCCTTGCCAAGGGCATACTGATATAAATTGTATGAGGGCAGCCAAGTCCCTGAATTGTTACCTCACTCCAGCCATAGAACCATGATCTCCAGTCCTGTTGGCTTTTTTATTTAACTTTTCCCAGCTGCCTCATTCAAAAATGGCTGCTCAGAACAAATTAACAGACTGTTTTATACAAAAGAGCTGTAACCCCAGTTACCTCACTTTTGAAAGATTAATGATCTTAATCACAGAAGTGATGTCATCTTTGCCTAATATTCAACAACTAGCCAATTAGCCCATCATAAGACGGGATTTTCAAGTCTTGTCTCCTGAGTTCTCTCGCTCTGTCTCTCTCTTCCTACTGCTTCCCCTCCCCCCTCAGCTCTCCTCCACCTCCTGCCTCTCTCTGCATCTCTTTCTTTCTCTTTTCCCCCTCCTGCCTCTCACTCTCCCTTTCTCTTCT
>CM057845.1:150642815-150655388 GCA_030068395.1 Apalone spinifera
TATTTGGTCCTGCCATGAGGTCAGGGGACTGGACTTGATGACCTCTCGAGGTCCGGTCCCATCCTAATATTCTATGATTCTATGACTACTTAAGCACATGAAAGGCATGTCCACAGCGACATTATTTCGGAATAACGGACATTATTCCAAAATAACTTTGTAAGCTTCTACACAGTAAGCCCATTATTTTGAAATAATTTTGAAATAATGGGCAGCTAATTCCAGATTCTGTCCCCCTCATTTTATGAGGAATAACCCTTATTCTGAAATAGCTATTTTGGAATAGTGCATGGGTAAATAGGTCATCTGGAGTTACTTTGAAATAAGGGGCCTCCAGAAAATCCCACAGGTGCCCTGCTCTATCCACACTCTTCAGATCTCTATAGTTTTCCACTCCAGCTGAGCCCCCACTGCTGCCAGCCCTGCCTCAGGCAGCTCCCAGGACTTTGACCAGAGCTGAAAAAGACGCGAACCTTCCTGATCTGGTTTGGAGATCCTGGACCTCATTGAGGTCTGGAGTGAGGAAGCAAACCTCAGGATCTCCACACCAGATGCAGGAATGCAGATGTGTATGGCTGGATGGCCAATAGAGTGGCCACCAAGGGTCACAGCTATGCCCAGGCGCAAGTCAGAATGAAGGTGAAGGAGCTGAGGCAGGCCTATGCCAGGGCCAGGAAGCATAGCTCCCGCTCCAGGGCAGCACCCAAACCTGCCCATATTACTCCCAGCTCCACCGCATCCTGGAAGGGGCTCAGTCCCTCCTCTCCCTACCGCCTCCCCCTCCCCTCCCACCCCGTAGTAGACTCAAGGCTGGAGATGCCCATTGTCACCCTTGTGGGGGGGGGGGAAGGGGGCGCAGACAGTGAGGAGGAGGAGGAGCTGGATGACACCAGCATCATCTCTGTGCCTGCAAGCCAGGACTTTAGCCAGTACCCCATGCCATGGATATCTCCCAGGCATTGTCAGAAGCCGGGGAAGGCTCACAAGTGAATGCCATTTCTTTTCCTACATGGGTGGAGATGGCAGGCAGCAAGGAGTTGGGGCCTACTCCTCACTTGGCCTTCTCAGCCTGGGAATTGCTCAGCAGCCTGTGCACATGGTTGCATGATGAGCACCAGTCAGGGGTGCACTACCCTAGGAGGCTGCCACAGAGGACCCTGGTTCCTTGTGCTCATAGGGTCTGGGGCCTGCTATACTCCTGACACTGGGATGGCACACCCTCCCACCAAAATCCACCATTAGAAGGAGTCTGGGGACATGGAGACAGACACACACACACACACACACACACACACACACACACACTCAGGAATTCCGCACAAGGGCATACCCACACACTTGGGGCAGCAACTGCTCCTGGGGACGGCATGCCGAGGAACAGGAGTATCTGCCACTCACACATACCTTTCGTCCCTCAACACCCTGTCCACTTCTCCTCCAGTCCTCTCCCTCTGGGACACTACCACTGTTGGACCTGACTGCTGCCCCGTTGCCCCTCACCCGCCCGCAGGCCCCTGGTCTGGCTGGCCACTTCCCATGCCTGCTTGTCCCTGGGATGTGTGGGTAGTGAGGCTTCCCCCGAACAAGCCACAGATGGCCTTGCTCTAAGCACATTGCCTTTGTCTGACCTGAGAACTTTTGGTCTCAGCTCAAAGATGAGGGCAAGGCTTCAGGCACCCTTTCTCCAAGGATGACTGATATTTGCTTTATTCTACACAGTTGGACCAGCTGCAAGAGGTGTGCAGTCAACTCCTCCCTGGCTGCCTCCCGACCCCATGTGACCTGCTTGCACAGGAGAACACACAAAGATCTGCAGAGAGAATATAGGTGCCCTGCGAGCCCTGAAGCACTGTATGGAGCAGCAGGACTACAGAATGGAGGAGGACCTGCAGCTGCGCCATGAGACCTGGCAGGGCTGGATCATATGCACTGCTCTACAGGTAGTTATCACCACCATGGTTTCCGCTGCAGCTGCTGCTCCCATGCCAGCTCCTGCTGTCACTACTGCTGCTGCTCCTGCCCCAGTTCCTTCCCCAGCTCCTACCCACATCAGGTCCCACCCATGGCCATTGAGGGTCCCACACACAAGGCAGTGGGACCAGGGCCGGACGGAGTCATGGGCGAGCCAGGCAGCTGCCCACAGCGCCAACTGACAGCTATAAGGGGTGTGTGGTGTCCCTTACAGCTGCCATCAGGCGCTGCGTGCCTGGCTCCTGCAGCGCCAGCCCACCTGCATCCCCGTGGCGCCAGCCAGCAATGCCCTTTCCCCCATGGCCATGGGGCCCTACACGGCCCTGCACGTGCACCAGCAGCAACACCCAGGCCGGACTGGGCCACGCTTGCACCGTGCACCCCAGGGGCGGGCCCCATGTGGTGCACCAGTGGTCGTAGCCGGGCCACGCATGCGCTGTGTGCCCCGGGGGAGGGCCTGCACACCCTAGGGGGGCAGGCCCGTGCCCCAGAGGTGGGCCCGCGCATGTGCCGTGTGTCCGGGGGCGGTGCCAGATTGCCTCGGGCCAGCCCTGAGTGAGACCACCAAGACAGGCACCACTCTCAGCCCCAGCCCTGAGCCTCTGCTCCTCCTCCTTCCCTTCCATCTCCTTCCTCCCCCCCCCTCCCCCCAGGTTCTTTCCCCAGCCCCTCCACAGTTACATTTACCCCAATTTAAAATGAAGAGTTTATTTTTTGAAAACAGTTTGTCTCTGCAGGGCTGGGGGAAGTGAGGGGTGTAGGAGGAAAGGCAAAGAGGGGCAATGCATAGGCCCCTTGTGGGGAGGCCCAGGTGAGAGTGTCACTGAGGTCCTTCTGTGAAACTGTTCCTCAGGGCCTTCCAGATGCGCACAGCCCCCTGATGGCCCTGCTGGATGGCAGTCGTGTGCAGCTGCTCAAAGGCCCTGCCAATCAGGTTAGCCTCTGCCCCTCACCCTGGGAGGAATGTCTCCCCCATCTTTCACAAATATTGTGAAGGACACAATATGCCACCACCACTCGGGGGAAATTCCACTCCCTGACATTCAGGTGGCTGAGGAGGCAATTGAATCTCACCTTCAAATGCCTGAAGGTGCCCTCCACCACAATGTTGGCCCTGCTGAGCCTTGCATTGAAGCATCCCTTGCTTTCATCCACGTGTCCAGTGTAGGGCTTCATTAGCCAGGGGAGCAGACGGTAGGCCATGTCCCCTGCAATACAGACTGGCATGTCCATGTCCCCAATTCTGATGGTGCAGTTGGGGAAAAAAGTGCCTGCATGCAGCTTCTGGAAGCGGCTAGAGTTGTGGATGCTGTGCGCCTTCCCCGACCACCTGACGTAAATGTCCATGAACTGCCCACAGTGGTCTGTGACAGGCTGCAGGACCATCGAAAAGTACCCCTTCTGGCTGATGTATTCAGCTCCCTGGTGGTTGGGAGCCATCAGTAACTACCCCCTCCCCACCCCCACACACACAGTTGGGGAAGAGCATGGCAGCAAAGTCAGTGATGATGAGGTCCATATCTCCTGGGCTGATGATCTTGCACAGCAAGACAGTGTTGATGGTCTGTACCACCTGTGGAAGGAAACAAACAGAGAATCACATTAGTGCCAGGGTTCTCAAGAGGTCCACGAGCTACCCCCACCCCTCTACACACCAAGAGCAACCCCTACTTACCTCATCTCCCATCAGGACTTTGTGAAGGCAGGACTGAAAAACCTCCTGGGGAGGTTTACTCCACCTCCCCCTTCCCTACGTAACCCCATTTCAGAAGTTCTCCCCACTCCCAGGACAATATCCCAAGAGCATCATGCCTGAATGAGCATGGCCTGGACAGCTGATCTCCCCACACCGAACTGGTTCCCCACAGAGTGGTAGCTGTCTGGTGTGTCAAGCTTCCAGATGGCAATGGCGACACACTTCTGTAGGGGAATGATGGGACATGTGTGGGTGTCCCATCACCTGAGAACAGGGGCCAGTCACTCACACAGCTCTAGAGAGGTGTCGTTTTGCATGTGGAAATTCTGGAACCACTGCTGGTGTCTCCACCACTCTTTGATGATCTAGTCCCACCAGTAAGAACTGGTGTCCAAATGCCAGAAGTGCACGGTGTGCAGGGGAGGGCAGGTGGAGAGAGGAGGAAGTTCCCTGCAATGATCTAGGGGTTATGTTCCTGTTGGGCTTGGAAGGAATCCCACAGAAAAAGCTGCAGGAAGTGCAGCATAACCTGTAAGAGACATTGACTGCTGGGAGACAGGTCTGGGTCCATGGCTAGAGAGCTAAGGTGTGTGCAAGGGCAATCACAGCAAACAGAGAAAAGGCTTTGTTGTCCCTTGAGGAGGTAGGCAAAGGTGAAGAACCTGAGACATGGTTGTATGGGGTTGGGGGAGGGGATTCATTTAAGCTTGAACCTCAGAAAGGCTCAGGCAGAAGCTCCAGGAAGTAACTGCTGTCCTGATTTCCTGCCTTAAGTGCTTTTGGGTGGCCTTAAATGCAATTCAACATCCAACGAGTGTGGACGCTCTGTTTCAAAATAGTTCAGCGCTATTTGCATGGGTATTTGGTGTGTAATAAGCTATTTTGGAGTATTTCTTCCGGAATACCTTATTCCAAAATAGGCGTACAGTGTAGATGTACCTGAATAGTCTCATTCAGCAAGGTATTGAAGTGTGTGGGGAACATTGACCATGTGCATGGACTTTAATTAAAGTTAAGCATATGCTTGCTTACCCAACTCAGTTGGGGCTTAAATAAATTACTTAATTTTAAAAACATGGAGCACCCAGCAGATCCCATTAGGCCCTAAAATATCAGGACAGAGGCCTATTTTCAGTGGGAGTCAGTACAGGGAGCAGAGCACTGGGGCTAAGTGTTCTTGACACATTGTGTTGCTAAGCAGATGGACTGCTATCTGTAGTACAAGGTAGCACAAAAATGACATGCATTCTCAGGGTAACGTGGAATAATTTTAACCTCAGCAATGCCTGCAAAAAACATCAATTCCAAAAGAGTTATGCAGGACTCCAGATCAATAACACCTAAGTAGGTGGTAACCAACTTGAATCCTGTTAAAACAAACATTGAAATAAAACAAAATAATCTACATGGAAATTCTGTAACTGGAGATGTATTGAGCTGTAGTAATTTAGGTAGCAAGTGAACCATGATGTTCTTCAGTTCATTCCCAAACACAGTAGATAATTACTTAATTTCCAAGTGATGGTTAGAAAACCACTGGGGAGCTGATGGAGAAGCTACCAATAGATAAAGCATGTTCACCTTTTAAAATTTAAATGTACCTATTGCAAAATGCTTCATTTACAATAACATTTTTCTGGGTCTCAAAAATCCAAAGCTGGAGGTTCAGTGAAAAGGACAAAGGCATAATTGCATTTCCTTCAATTTCTTTTGTAACTTTAAGTGACATCAAGAAATATTTTATAAAATGCATCTTCTGCATATTTAAATGCAAAACACATTAAAATGTAGACTAAACAAAAAGCTATTCTATGTTCATTAAATACTAACTGGTAATTAGAAACATTGATTGAGGCCTGAGAACTTTATAATCTACATTTTTACATTGTGGGTTATTATCAATGATTATATTCTTAAGTCAATTGAAATTTAACCTACAAGAGTAATTTCTTTCAAGTTTAAATTATAGGTATACTTAAATGGATTTTTTGAAAATCACCTAGTTTCACACATGCTCAATTTTGCTGGATCCATAGGAATGTTGTTTACTTTACAAATGATTGCTAAAGGGTATACTGAACTAACCAGGGAACCCATAGTGTTACTGACCTCAACACACTGTGGAAAAGAGAGGAAGTGCTCTGTTAGGGTAGCCAGACCTCATTATATTTAAGAACTATCCTGTAATCTTCATTTCAGAAAAATAATGACAGGAGCAATAATTATATTTTGTGAAATTTTCCTAATCATACCCATGGCAATCTTTTATGAGTTTAGTTAACATCATAGAATTCTCAGTCCTCCATTTTCAAGAGAGGCCCAGACCTGTGTGTTGTATAAGTGACTTCATAAAGTCAGGGTATCCTACAAGTAGGTTATTCTCTAGCTCTCTGCAGAGGTACTCATACTGGTATCTGTGCTTTCTCAGTTTCTATAACACTGCTCTCTTAATAGATTTGTAAGGTCAGAGTGGTAGTTCACAAGTAATTTTTAGACCATCTGGGACATTAGACACACCTGAGGCCATTTTTTGACAGAAAAAAACTGCCTCTTCTGTGCTAGCGATGAACAAATCACAAAAATACAGTTTGGGATCAACTTGCATTGATTGGGCTCTCTGCCCTCTTCCTTTAGTCACTTTTTTTTACATAGTACAGTGGATTCCTGCTTTCTGATTGGGATTCCTAAGAAAATGGATTTGTTGGTTTGGATGTCATTTGGTCTTCCCTGGGAAGAGTTGATTTGGGCTGATGAGGTAGAGTTATTTAAGAATCTGGCCAAGACTGTGAAGCTGATCTTTATACTTCCACAGTTTCCAGAGTAGCAGAGGAACATGTGTTGAGTATGATGAGGCACAGCAAAACATTCCAAAACATATTGGAGTTCTCCACAACCTTTTCTTAGATCATAATAGAGAGATGTCGGTAAACAACTGTTTTGAACTGGCAAAAATCACTGGTGAGTTGGCAACAACAACAGAAGAGAAGATATTCCAAAACAGTACTGAATGTGTAATTCAGAAAACATCATTCATAATATATTAAGTATTTATAACTTGCTGGTGAAAACTCTGTCTCAGATCACTTGCCCCAGCCAAACTATGCTTGATTCAAGACCTGATGAATAAGAAGCAATTTTAAGCTGCCTTTTTACTCTTGGATCTTTGAAATAAGTTAAAACCATGTCAGGGTTCCTCTAATTTACTCTCATTTCCCCTTCCTCTGGAAGAAGTAGGTTATGGACAGATAGGAGGAGGATGAAGCAGTGGGATGGGTTACCTAGGGAGGTGGTAGAATCTCCATTCCTAGAGGTTTTTAAGTCTCAGCTTGACAAAGCCCTGCCTGGGATGATTTAGTTGGGATTTTGGTTCTGCTTTCAGCAGGGGGCTGGACTCAATGACCTCCTGAGGTCTTTTCCAGACCTAGGATTCCATGATTCTATGATCTGATTTTTTGGCAGGTTGGGCTCATTACTTGTATCTGTTGCTCTCTTGTGCTAATGTTAATACATGGTGGTTCTCCCAACAATGTACTATAATTATCTCCTCTAGATTAAAAAGAAATAGGCACCACAGTTTTTATCTTCACTTACCTCAAGTGAAGTCTGCAGATGTGTCCTTCATAAAATCCTACATCTATCCAAGTTAACAGGAGTCTTTCCACTGACTTCATACAGTTTTGAAGCTGTCATTTAATCCATAGGATGCAATTCTACGGTCAATATTAAGTTTCAGCAAAACTCTCAGGGAAGTCATCTGAATCAGATTAAGTGTGATAGCCTTTCTCATGCTAAGTAGCATCTTATCCCAGGAGTAAGGGTATCCAATCTGGCACTTAGTGACTGACATTTTAAATAATGGTGTTTTTCCATGGGTATGTGGTAGCTTAGATGGGGGAAGTTTTTGCCTTCCCAAATTGCTAGGCATGGCACCACCCACATTCCTCCCCCAGAGCATCTGCTATAGGCGTTCTGAGGGCGGAGTATTGCTGACCCCAGGATCCTCCATGCCTGTGCTGTGGGGCTGGCAAAGTTGGAGCTGTGTGCCCTCCTCTCTCCCCAGTGTTCCAGGCCATGGAGCTGGGACACGTATGCTCACCTTTTTGCCTCTCTTCCCCTCCCCATGGTGGAGGGAGGTGCATGTGCTTGGCACACTGCCAGGACCGGCCCACAACATTTTGAAACCTGAGGCGGGGAGCTCAAACGACGCCCCTATGCTCCTTCCAATGGGCCAAAACTTTGAAAGGTCTCAATTTTGTCTTCTTCCTGTTCTACTCCTCTCATGGCACTCCACCATCTCTGTGCATCTAGAGTAGAGAGAATACATTTGCACCAGAAGCAAACACAATTTTCTACACTCTGGGTCCTAGAGGTGCCCCCCACCACAGTCTGGCATCTGAGGCGGCCGCCTCAGTTTGCCTCATGGCAATGCCAGCCCTGCACATTGCCTGCTTCCTCCCCTCCCTATGGTGGGGGTGGGGCCTCAGCAGAAAGGGCAGCAGAAAGGTGGGGCTAGGAGCCTGCCTCTTCCAGCACTAGCTGCACCAACTGTCCATGTTTTTCCTTTTATTTTTTAATATCTATTGAGTCATGTTCGTTCTGCAATAATGTGTAGTAATGTTCATTTCCAAAAGATCTCAAAACAAAACTGATTTACAGAACTATCCATTTTCTCGACTGATTAAGAAAATGCATCCAATTACATAGGTATATTATTAATGTTCATCGGTAGTGTAGTAGAATTAAAATTGCAATGCTTCCCAATCATAGTCTAAGCAGTGCAGTAATCAAGCATTAATTTAGCAAGTTCATTTTTCCATTACACTGTTTTCAACACAAAGTTACTATATTAGTACTTCCAAACTGAAGTTTAAACCAGATGAGTGTCTGGTAGAGGAAGTCTAAAAGATAACTTGCATTAAGTAAAAATAGAGGTCAACTTTGAGATGCCACAGTCCATCTTTGGGACTACTTTTCTTTAATTACTTTTAAAATGAAAGATAAGAGGATCTGGTTGAGAATCTCTAAACATTAACATCTATTGAAATGAAGGTAGAAACTGCATATTTAAAAAGAGATTTTACTACTTAAAAGTGTTTTATAACTTTGTCCCCCTATTGACTCTTCCCTCAATAGGCTATATCAAAACAGGACTGAAATTGCACAACTATATTCATTTCAACTCTCCATTAAAGTGTCCCATAATCTGAATCTACCCATTTCAAGTTAGGCTTTATGTATGCACCACAGTATCTGACTAGGGGAGAAAGAGAGAAGGAACTTTTGATTTTCTAGGGACCTTTGGAGGTTAATGTTCTCTCTCTCATCCTTGTCCCAACAGAAAAGAATCATATCTACCTTTCCAAATAGTGTCCTATGTACATGTTTAGTGTGTCAAGCTTTAAAAGTATTTTTTATTGTAACACAACTTTATTTTCATCCTTTCCCTTCACTTAATCTTTAATTCTTCCCCTTCTGTTTTCTTTTTCATCTCTCCTTTAGATAAGAATGCTTTTTATTTAAACCTTTTCCCATTGTGTTGCATCAGCAATTTGATTTTTTGTGAAATAAATTCTTTTGTTTTTAACCTCAGATTATCTGTATATTTTTAAATTTAGGAATATAAAATATTATAAGCCTGATCTTCTCATGGGTTATTGATCTTATAGAGGTTTATGACAATATGTGAGCATTTTCTATAGACATACGAGTTGCAAGCTTTTGTTAAACCATCCCATGGAGACTCATGACACAACTTTAGAAGCAAGCATAAGCAAGAGAGAATATAAGGGTTAGTTAGCTATATCTCTTTAACTGAGGCTGATTGTTACAAAAGAAGCAATACATGACCCATAAAAAAGCTTTGTCTGAAATTCTGCCCAAACTGTATCTTAGAATACATTTCAGTTTTTCCTCCACCAGTTTTAAAAGGAACATTCTATAATTGCCAAACTGAATTTTTTACCAGTTAAAAGTCTCTACTTGGTTGGAGAAACCATAACTGCTCCTTTAAACTTATTTTTCCTGCCACTTATTAATGCTGGCTTAGAAAAACCCTATGTAGCAGGTGCAAAATGTTCACAAATAATAAGTGGAGACATGCCAAATTGCATAACAAATGGCACTGCATATTAAAAATAATGAGTTAGAGAATGTAAATTCAAATTTGGGGTCTTTGCAAAAGTAGACTTTGTGACTTAATAGCCTCTTATGGACTTGTACCTCATTGAATATTTTTGCAGACATGAGTATGCACAGAGTCTTCATAATAAAAATCTTCATGAAATGTTTATTGGGAGAAAATGGATGGAAAGTGAAAAATTCCATATTTAAAGATATAATTTAATGTTGCCTTATTTTTTCCCTCAGCAGTATTCCATATTTTCATTACAGTGAGACTAAACAGTTGAGGCAAAAGAAGAACTGGCCACAACATTTTCATCTTTTATTCAACTAAATGTTTTCAAGTTTTAATCTTTTATAAGCTTTTAAAGTTACCTTTTCAACCCACTTATTCCCAGTGAGAACAAGATAGCTGTTTCATTCTTCCCTGTGAGGCTATGAAGCCCTCTGCCCACTTCTGACATTGTATCATAGTCACTTCACTATTGGTGTCACGATCCAGTCCCTTTTTTCTTGTTGGTGCTTGGGGAAAACATTTTTGTGTAAATGTAGCAGCAGTCTGAATCCTCCCTACAACTTGCATCTCACAATGTATGACAGGCTCTTGTATCCTACAGCCATTGAAATGACAGAATCCTAGAAATGAGGGTCTGGAAGGCATGTCAAGAGATGATATGGTCCAACCCCCTACACTGAAGCAAGCATAAGCACTCCTAGACTATCCTAGACTATTGTCATATTTATTGTATCAATTCAGAAGACATTTTGCTCTCAGGGGACCAATTTTGGGGAAGACAAAATCATTCACAGATCAGTTTGTGAAAACTATTTCAAACTGAAAATTTAATGTAAAATAATCATGGCAGCAATTTTTGAAGAGATAAGAGGATTACAGCAATACACACATACATACTCATACTCAAATGAGCATGAAGATAGCCACGCCTTGTTTACTTTTGATTTAATTTAAGATAAAGAATAAGGATTTTTACCATAAGAACGGCCATACTGGCTCAGACCAAAGTTCCATCTAGCCCAGTATCCTATCTTCAAACAGTAGCCAATGTCAGATGCCCCAGAGGGAGTGAACAGAACAGGTAATTAACAAGTGATCCTTTCCCTGTCATCCATTCCAGCCTCGGACAAACAGAGGCTAGGACACTATTCCTGCCCATCCTGACCAATATCCATTAATGGACCTAATCTCCATGAATTTATCTATTTCTTTTTTGAACCCTGTTAAAGTCCTGGTCTTCACAACATCCTCTGGCAATGAGTTCCACAGGTTGACTGCGCACTTATGAAGAAAAACTTCCTTTTGTTTGTTTTAAACCTGCTATCTATTAATTTCATTTGGTGACCCCTAGTTCTTATGTTATGGGAGGACGTGTCTCACTAGATCTTTCTTTACCACAATGTGGAGCACTAATCTCAGGCACCAAGATATTGTCAACTAAAACAGAAACAACAGTTGCTAAATATCAACTGAAAGTGGTCTTCCCTCTCATCTTCCTGTTTAGCATGTCTAGGTGCTGCAGCTCAGAGTTCTGATTGCCGATCAAGAAACACAAGGTCATCCAGCCCCTGTGCAGCCAAAAGTTTCCTATGTGTCCTGCAGCAGCTGGGGCTAGTAATTAACCCCTGCCCTTGGGAGGGAAGCAGTCAAAATAGAAACCATCTCTACTGCACTATTCCTTCTGTGATCCCAGGGAAAGTAGAAAGGAGTCATACAACTTTAAACCAGAAATTAGAATGGAAAGGAGTGAGGGGAAAGATAGGACATAATGGTTCTCATTATGTGGAAGCAAATAAACAGGCCAAATCCTATCAGCATGGTCAAAGAACTATCAATTTATTGGACCTGTAGGCTAAGACTACAAGAGGAACTGAAGAAAAAAGCATACATGGTATGCAGCTCATTGATGTTCATTCTAAGGTTTGTAAGGAGATACAGTAAACCAAACATTTTAAAATATCTTAAACAAGCCCCAGTTTAGTTAAATTATGTATCCTTTTAGTGCCTGCAGAACCTCAAGCATTGTTTGCGATGCCTATTTGACTCTGGAAGATTTTTAAATGCCCGATCAAAAACCCACTGACATCAATGTAAATACTCCCATTGACTTCAATGGACTTTGGGTACGGCTCTGAGTTTTAAGGGCAAATTCACAGCCCCTTTAAATCATACATGATTTTTTAGGTCCGGGGTATAAATAGGCCTTTTTCATTCCTACCACTATCACTACAACAGGACCAGCACAGTATTGCTTCCTGCTGCTGTAGACAGGTTTTTTGTTGGTTTTTTTTGGGGGGGGGGGGTGTCTCAGAGCACATAATATCATAGAATCATAGAACACTAGAACTGGATGGGACCTCAAGAGTTCATCGAGTCCAGTCCCCTGCCCTCATGGCAGGACCCAGTACCATCTAGACCATCCCTGATAGATATCTATCTAACTTTTTCTTAAATATCTCCAGAGATGGAGATTCTACACCATCCCTAGGCAACTTATCAGTGTTTAACCACCCTGACAGTTAGGAAGTTTTTCCTAATGTCCAACTTAAACCTCTCTTGCTGCAGTTTAAACCCATTGATTCTTATCCTATCCTCAGAGGCTAAGGAAAACAATTTTTCTCCCTCCTTCTGGTGACACCCTATTAGATACCTGAAAGCCGCTAACATGTCCCCTTTCAGTCTTCTCCTTTCCAAACTAAACAAGCCCAATTCTTTCAGGCTGTGTCTAGACTGGCCCCCTTTGCCGGAAAAGGCATGCAAAGGCGGCCAG
>CM057845.1:150672010-150694202 GCA_030068395.1 Apalone spinifera
GGAGAGGAGTGTTCTTGGTTGAGGCTGGAGTGGCCACCAGGGCACCCTGGAAAGATGGAGGCCCCCTATTTCGATATGAGTGGCTACACAGCACTTATTTCAAAATAGCTATTTAGAATTTGGCATTATTCCTCATGGAATGAGGTTTACCAAATTCGAAATAAGTGCTCCGCTATTTCAAATTAATTTTGAAATAGCGGTTTGGTTGTGTAGATGCTAGTAAAATTATTTTTAAATAATGGCTGTTATTTCGAAATAACTTTGCTGTATAGACATACCGTGAGTGGGGATCCAACCAGTGCCCTGGATATGACTATAGATGTTTTGCAGGACCCCAAGAAAAAGATCCCACAGATGACGGGGGGTGGATGTGTTTTTTTGAGATGGGGGAAGCATGATATGTCAGGGAACTTAACTCATTCTAGGAGCTGTTTGAAATTCCTCCAAAACCAAGTCAGTCGTGCCAGGCAAATTCATATGAGCCTTTGGATGGAAACTTGGACAAGTTTGCAAAGGAATTATTTTATAGTCATTTTTCTCCTTTCTTGTTGCCCCAAACTTGATCTCCCCTCATCTTCCCTGCAACCACCTTTTTTTGCTACTGAAAAATGGCACCTATCCTATCCAGAACTTTTGAAAACGAAGAAACTGACTTTGATTATGAATATAATGATTGAAAGTAAAATGTTTTTGATTATAGTCCAAAAGAATAGTATGACAGTCCAACTAGACAATGCACATTAGATAGTATCTTGTACCTAGGTACTGGCAGTCAGCATCCTCTTTTCAATGTTTTTGTTTGTTGCGCTAGGCAATAAGGGTGTATCTAGACTACAGGGTTTTGTCGACAAAAGTGGACTTTTGTTGACAAAACTATACCTGCATCTACACTACTGCCGAGTTCTGTCGACATAACGTTGACAGAACTCAGCAGTTTTGTCAACGGCTGTAAACCTAATTTTACGAGGAATAACTCCTTCTGTCAACAGAACTCTGTCGACAGAAGGCGTTATTGCATCTAAACTGTCCTTTGCGTCTACACTGCCATGTCGACAAAGTGGCTTGCTTTGTCGACAGAACTGGATGTAGTCTAGACGCTCTTTGTCGACAGAAGCTTTGTCGACAGTATCTGTCGACAAAAGCCCATAGTCTAGACATACCCTAAGAGCCATGTTGATTACTTTGTTTGAATACAGATGTCCCTTTTGTCCTCTTCATGAAGATATTTGTAATCCTTTCCCAAACATTTCTAGCAATGTCTTATTTCTTCCGCAGCAGTAGGAGACTTTGCCAAGTGTCTCTGAGTTCACTTGGAACCATTGCAGTAAACGGGCTAGCAGCATATGGTTTGGGTAGCTTTTGGGACACCAGTTGCAGCTCTCTTCTCTGCACCTTTGTCAGCCTCAGAAGTGAGATATCAGTCAACATCAGCATCACCTGTGTAAATATTCCCAGTATTCTCTGCATTTGTCTTGTATTCAGAGCTAGCTATTAAAAGCTTCCATGCAACAAAACACAACCTCCCCCCAGGAGAGTAGGCTGTAATCAGCAGAGTGCAAGGTGCAGAGTGGTGGTATAATAAGACTAAAGCTAAGGTGGAAATGAACATTTCAAAGGTATTTATGGGACTAGTGCAAGATAAGTTTTCAGACTTATCTTTTCCTTTCAACAGTGTCTGTAAATCTAATGCTGTTTCTGCTTTAATCAGAAGCCTCTGATCTGATGACTGGGAAATATTCCGCACCTGTTGAATGTCTGACTCTGATCCAGAGGAGAAAAGTGAGGACGTGGGAGAACATGTTCAGGAGGTCCACCAATCCCTTGTGGCCTCAAAAGGTGTACTCAGGGCTTAGAAGAGCCATTATAACAAATATAATGGAGAAGGACAAAGAATGGAAGGAGCAGATGTTGCAGAAGGGAGGAAAGGAGGTATGTGGAAAAATAGTGTCCTCAGGAAACAAACACAATTTCTTGAAGAGTATTGTTAGCGTACACACCTAAAGACCAATGATCATGCAGTTATTCCAGTTATTGGAGATCATCATGGTCAGTGCCTACACTCCTCGACACAAGTGGCATTATGATATGGCAATGTGCCACTAACATCTCATGTGGGGTGGGGAGGGAATCAAGGAGAACTACTTGATGAACAATTCAGATTTTGACAATCCTTTTGTTTCATTCTCTTTTGGACTGCAATGGGATGTTCAAAATATACTAACTCTGTCACGTTGTTGAAAGACTTTTTTTTTACCATCTATATTTTTTGTTTTGTGTTTTTAGTTTCTTTTGCTCTTTACTATTGTGGCTGTTTCTTTGCATATGATGAAGTTCTATTTTTGGAAACTGGGTAGCTTTATTACTACAATAAATATTATAGAATTCATAGTCGGAGGCAATAAACACCCATGGTCAAAAATTTACACCAACCATTGCAGTAATGACAGCAGGAGGCAATAACACCTTTCCACCCCTTGAGTTAAATAGTAAAACACCAAACATTACATAATTCATAGTGGCAGAGAATACCCATCGCAATATTAAATAGCTTATAGCTTATACAACACATTACAGATTTCACAGCAGGACACAGTAGACCACCCTTGAACACTTTAGTAAAGTGCTCTTCAGACAATGTCAATGTAATTGACTGTTCAAATGGACTTTCAAGGCATCCCTCATGGTTATAATACAGTGCCACCTTGAGTTCTTCTGGTAGCCCTTATGTCTGGCTATTTCAATTCAGCAGACAGCCACTCCACCTAATTCTTGTTTCTTTATGTAGTTTCCCACTCTTCTCTTCACTGATATTGTGCAGTACACAACATACACCAATAAGGATGAGGATATTTGTCATTCTAAAATCCAATTTAGAGAGCAAACAGCAACAGCAACCCATTAATCTGCCAAAAACTATGTTAAAAAGGCATTCTGAGCCGGGTTCCTGGATGACAGGAGAGGGATCACTTGATTGTTACTTCTTCTGTTTAGTCCCTCTAGGGCATCTGGAATTGGCCACTGTCGAACAATGGGACACTGGGCTAGAAGGACTTTTGGTCTGACACAGTATGGCCATTCTTATGGTCTTATGTTCTAAGTGGTAGCTGAATCTTTCCTTGGTGTTGTCAAGGTGACCAGAATATGGCTTCATGAATCAGGGCTGAAAAAGGATAGAATCACTCCCCAGAATCACTCTTGGTAACTCATATTGTTAATGGTCATGTGCCAGTTGGTAATGAATGTCTTTGATAGTGGCTGTATTCCTAGAGGTACAAGTATCTAAGAATAATTCTCCAATTTTTTTGTATTGGTGACCCCTTTCATAGAACAAGTACCTGACTGTGACACCACTTATAAATTAAAAACAGGAATTTAATTTAATTTAATTTAATTTAATTTAATTTAATTTAACAGGGTTTTTGGGCTGTTAGCCCCACACATGACCGGGGTCAGAGCTGTAAGCGACATGGAGTTCACAACTCATGGGTTAGGGTTTTGTCATTGATTTCAATGAAAGGAGGCTCAAATCCTGAGTGCTATAGGAGTAGGTGTAATAGCCTAAATTGTTTAGGGTCACTAATGAGATAATTTGCTAATTTCATGTACCTACATCTTAGTCCACTGAGGGCTATTTTTGTTGCCTCCTGTTTCATTCTTATCTCCAGTTCATTCTTGAATTGCTGCTAGATTGCAAGCAAATGATCAAGGGTTGACAAAAATTGAGGCTACTGACATTTGTATTAAAACAAACAAAATGATGAAGACTACATAATTACAGAAATAATTCCCCATTCTCTTTTTCTATCCATGTTTCACAAAAGTCCATAAATTACATTACAGGTTGTATTTAATATGTTGCTTAACACCACAAAATGTATTTCATTTTATACTGAAGAATAAATTGCCAGTGATTCACATATATTAATTCTGGAACATCTGCCTTCTTATAGATAAGAGGAAGGAAAAATTCTGTTGCAGCTATTCCCTGAAAATGTTTTCCCATATCGAAACAATATTAAAAGTCTAAATTTGCTTGGTGGATAGATACTATTTATATTATTTTTATATAGAAATGTTCAGGTATTTTTAATCTCTGTTGTTCAACTTCATCCCTCAGGCTAGAAATACTTTAAAATATTGATCTTTCAAGTTGTTGATACTGTACCTAGGAGAAATATGTAAAGCTCTGGTCAACTGACTCATGGTTATATTAAAATATGACAGCTGTGGCTTTTTATGGCAGTCTAAAAACAATTTAATTATATTGAATTCTCATAAATTTTTCAAAAATGTATAGTCCATGTAATCCCAGAAAGGAACATTGTATATTAGAAGTATGAGGGAAATGGAGTTGGTTCTCTACTTGAGCATCTTATTTAAGCATAAAACTGCAACATATTGTAAGCCTGATTTATGAAAATGGTAGAAATTCTGGTGGGATGAGGGGAAGGAATGTTGTAATTACTTTCACTGTGTGGTTGAGTCAACTTCACCAAAAGTGATTTAGTGCCCACAAATTGAATTTTTATGGGTTTGAATGCATAGCGCTTTTTTGTATTCAACACGTGTCACCAACAGTAGTCAATGCTGAAACTTTATTTTCAGATACAATGAATTGTATTCTAATTCAGTTTAATTTACCCCAATAAAGGAGATAACGGTGTGGGGAAAGTGATAATGTACAAACATTCAGACACACAAAATGGAATTAGTTTTAAATTCTGTGAATGATTGTCTTTTATAACAGTTGGGTGGGGTGCTGACTAAAACAGTATTTTCAATTACTTTTCAGGTCATTAATGTTGATTACATTCTTCTTCCAACCATACATCTTTATTTAATGAAAATGTATGCCACCCACTAAGCAGACAAGTAGTTAGAGAACAATACAGCAGGATTTGATTGCCCTATTAACAATAATCATCATGAGACTTTGGGAGTAATAATTTAATGACTTCTTGCACTCTTCTGCTACTTTTTGGTGGTGCTTACTTAGCAATGTGTTACAGTGGTATCTCTAATGAAATTAAAACTTGCCAGCAGGCATTATTAGCTAGAAACTGGCAGGTACTGGAACAGCAGACTTAGCAGGGCTCCAGTGACTGACATTCAAATACTGGCAGATAGCAAGGTAGCTTGACTTGAACAAAATGGTGGGGTGTTCAGAAGTTGAAGAAATTACTCTCAGGGATTGCCAGGATTTGCACCAAGTTTTGTTTAATCACTACTCATTATTGCTATACTAGAAAGGAAAACAAAGCATATGGCAAGGAGTTAGAACTGAATCAACTAGAGAAAAATAAAAGCTTCATATTTTAGGTCTTAATCCTGCTCCCATTTAAATTCGTTGCAACAATCCTACTCAATTTAGTGGGAGCAAGATTAGTCATTATACTGTCCCTTTCAAGAATTATCCATTCAGCATCTTACATTGATCATTTGGGAATAGTTCTGCAGTGGCACACGTGGAGAGACAAGTTGGGTAAGGTAATATCTTTTATTGGATGAACTTCTACTATTGTAGACAGCTGTTTCAGCCTTATATTAAGTATATGTGGAAGTAGTATTTTTCTTCTTGTATGGTGGGGAAATATTAATAATTTCAGCATTTCATGGTGCTGTCTGGTTGCATATTCATCGATATCTCTTTCAAATTTAACCAATTTTCTGAGATGTAACGGTGACAATTTGCAGATTGAATAACAGAAATGATGCTCCACCCTGGATGCACTAAACAAGGACCATATTTCTGAAGAAATATTAACAGCAGCACCATACTATGGTCTGAGTTAACAGCAATGGATCATACACAAAGGGAGGGAAGTTCAGATACACAATGGATGTATTTCTGCTAACACAAGCCATGGGGAGTTTCTGAATCTAGTAAACTGTGGGATCTATGGGCATTTCCCTCTTTTTAAGCTCTTTTCTTGCTCTAACAGGTTGCATGGCTGGTTGTGCTCTGCTCTGAGCTGACGACAAAAAGCTCATACTATACATATGCTGCAGTATCCTCAAAATTGGTTCAGGTGCACAGTATACATAGTTGCTGCTACTGATTTGATTGTTACTTGTTTTACTCTTGCTGTTTCATTGGTCTCCTTTACACTACTTATTGTTGCTGGCAAGTATTCCAATTCTTGAACTGACCTGGGTGGAAAGCTGGGAAGAAGAAAGACACTAATATAGTATTAGGAGAACATCTTTATAGAATTTGTATGTCTGTGAATGAAGAAGTACCCTTAAAATTCTATAATTATTATATTATATTATATTATATTATATTATATTATATTATATTATATTATATTATATTATATACGTACAACATATTGATTTCTGCTCTGGAGTACCTTATTTATGAGATTCCCCAAGGAATTTGGGAAGGGGAATGTCTCTTGAGGAAGAAATATAAACAGCAAAAATTTAAAAAGTCGTGATGGGCTCCTGTTTGTGATTGCTACTACGGTTTACTAGCCCTGAGACAAAAAGTGACACTCAGATTGCGGTAAATAGATCTAAAGCAGTCTTCATGTCAGCATTTTCCAAAAGACAGACCACGTACATAACCTGACATCAAACCTCCCATCAACTTCCCTTACTTCTTATAATGAGAAGGAATATTGGTGCCAACGTGGGTGCCCTCTTAGTTCAAATTAGCGGCTTTTCACTAGACCCAGTAAGTTGAACCCAGAAGATCGACTGCGTCAGTATCGATCTTCTGAATAGCGTAGGCAAACCCTAACTTTCATGGCGGAAGGCTGATTTACACCAATGTAAGAAATTTAGCCTATTTTATATATTATGAGGTGAGTTATGATACAAGTGAGGTAAAGGAATCCCATGCTAGGTGGAAAGTTAATGATCTGAAACAAACAAACAAAAATAAATTAAAATGTATTTCATCTTTCTGGATTATAAACAGTTTTTATCCCTACTTTCATAGATACCAAGTCCAGAAGGGACCACATTGATCATCTAATCTGATCTACTGTGTAACATAGCCAAATATCGTCCTCAAAATATTCCTAAAGCTTCTCTTTCTGAATACTGTATATCCATTGACAAAATACTAACAAAAGTGTTATATACACCTTATATACACCTTCATTTGAATTTATATTTTATTGAAAATACTACTTAAGGAGGAGGGCAAGCACAGAGATGTAAAGACTAAAATTGAAATCTAGCGAGCTAATATCTGATGATGTTTTTGAATAGTTCTTTGTCTTCTCCATTAGGTACTGTGACTTCCATCCTGAATTGTAGACTAGTTTAGTCTGAGCTCAATTTTTAAATGAAAGACTATCTTCAAATATCTGAGAGATCAAATAACTATACATAAACCTCTCCCACAGAAGAACTTTGACATTCAGAAAATTAAAATCTTAGTAATAGAACATTTTAAATGTTATTTGACATGTAAAGGATTTTGGCGCAGATTTTCTGTTGGATTCAGAATGCATTGTACCTTCTGAATGGCCTCTGCAGAAAAAATAAAGTCTGTAAGCAATTTTTGAAACATGCTTTTCAAAGAAATGTAAAAAATGTTTTGTCTGGTAATGATACATTATGTGTGAATGCTCCCCTCCCCCCCTTTCTGATGCTCCCTGGGAAATTAATGAGAACCTCTGAAGCATCGAAATAGAAGAGAGAAGAGATTTGTAACTTCAAGTTCTGGGGTCATGTTGCCACATTTCACAGCAGAGTTCCAAGGCCTGGGGAGAGTCTATGCTACCACTAAATAGGCAGACTCAGATTTTGCTTCCACCTTTGGGAAAGCATAATCTCTTTCTCTCCTCCATGTTACCGAGCATGCATGCTAATTAATTAATTAAACAAATTAAAAAGCTTACCAGGCTGGAAAAGAGTTACTGAAAAGACACCGAAGGGTTTTATATAATAAGATAGGAAATCAGCTCAAATTTAAAGAGAACTTAGATGATTTTAGGGATCATGTTTTCCTACTTGATTCTAAAAAAAAAAAACCTTTGATTTTATTTGCTCTTTGATGCATCATTGCAATAACTGGTCTCTTTCTGGTGTATTTTGACTTGCAGTATTCTCCAGTGTTTGTAGCTTCTCTCATCAGCATTTTATTGGAGTTGTACCTTTCACTTCCCCAGAGACTTTAACACTTTCTTTCCTATTATCTATAGTTCACTTGTGAGCATTGAATATAATTTTCTTTTCTGTGGCATCTTTACTTCAAGTCTCCCTTAGCTGAGTTCAGATCGCCCTTGAAATGAAGGGTGTGAAGTTTTGTTGTCATTGGTGTAAATGATGTAAGATTCAGCTGGTATAAGTGGCTAGATTCTAACATGATGCTAATGCTCATCATGAAGCTGGTAGAGCAAATGGAGACATTTCCTGTGTCAGTTGCCTGCCTGCTTTGAGCCTATGGGTGTGCAGGGCCTGTGGAGAGTTGCTGTGTTGGAGCAGAGTTTCAATACCTCTGTTCCCAATTGGCAGGTTCCAAAGGTACTTTTATTTCTAGTGGTGTAAGCAAGAATAAATCTCCCAATTCTTCAGCATAAGTCAGAGCTGGGTAACAGAGGTTCAAAGAAATGAAATGGTCTCTTTGCAGCCTTATAGACACATTTTTTAAAGAGCTCCTGAATGGACTCTGTGAATATTTCACACTAACCTGAATGTGCCCTCAGATACTTGGCATTTGCACATGTAAACTGTACATATGCAATCTGAGAGGCATTTGAAAATTTAACCACTAGCTTGTATAGTTTCCTTTGCATTTTTTGTTGTACTTCCCATTAAAGTTTACTGTGTGAGTTTTGACTTGAATTACAGAATGTACCCTCCTGTCTTCCCCAGCACCTGTGTGAGCTGAGATTTGGGATGAAAGCTAGACCATTATTAATAATATGTACTGTAACTGATGCTGATAGGTGAGTTAAAATACCTTGAATCAATGGGTGTATGAGTATTCTCTCCAATCAGATGCACACCCTTTACCACAATGACTCTTGATCTCTGTGGTTCCTATTATTAGATTTCTAATGCTCTTGGATGTGATGAAGAGCTTTTTACCTTTGGCTGACCAAAAAGTTGTTACCTGTTCTCTCTGACCTAGTTCTCAGAACAGATATCCATGTTACCTTTGTCACTCTGACATCTCCAGATTGAACTCTCAATGTGCACTCTCCTTTTCTGTTCACATGTACTTGCCCTGTTTCTATGTGATGGATGCCTAATAAGTAACTAATAGGAAGTTAACCTGCAAGTTTGAAAGATATAATATATCCCTTCTTTCTGCATGTGGGCTCAGATAACCCATTTCCACTTCTTACTACATAAAATAAATTGAATTAGTGATTCTGTTCATGATGTTTCAACAGTAATGTCCCATGGTGCCATTGTTATATTTTTATTTGACACTTCGGTGGCAGATGGTGAAAATGGTCCTTGCATATAATTCACAGGCTCATTCCTGCCTGACTGCTGCTATCTTTGGCTTTGCACATCATGTAACTCAGAGCCTTTTAGAGAGATGTTGCCTGCGTAGCAGAATCCTTTAGGAGTCACTTTTGAATGTGGCTTATCTGCTTTTGTTCTTTCTGCTTGTTTTGCTGCTAATAGGTTTCTCCTGAGCAGAGAACTTTCAGAATCAGCAAACCAATACTTTTCTGTCTCCTGCTAGACTAAGCTTAAAATCTGACTTTCCTGTTCCCTCTCCAGCTCTTAAACCATGCTGCATTCTTATTGTTTTCCTTGGGATTGCAGTCAGCATCAATACTATGTTGTTGTCCTTGAAGCATTGTTTTTTTCCCCCACGATGACGTTGGAAAGACGAGTAACACAGTGGTAGTAGTAATATGCCCGTCTCACATAGGTTGGTTTGCTGAGCTAGAAGAAGTGGAATTATGTGTGTCTAACTCTTAAGGGAATCACTGGTCACTTCTCCCCTTGTCTTATCTTTTTCTTATCTTTGGCATTTTTTGAGACTGAGCTTTGTTACGACTTTCAGCTTTTATCCGTGGGCTGGAGAAATAAGGCTTCCCTGAGGGCTAACTCAGACCAAAAAGAGAGAATATGAAACACTGCCATAAAAAAGGCTATGATGGTATCTTGTCATATGATGTGACAGTCTGTATAGGAATGTAGCAATGAGGCTATTTAAAGGCGTTCAGTCACACTGACTTCAGTGGGACTAAGTCATGGAGTAAGTTGCTACTCTGTAAGTAAAGGTATTAAAATGCAAGCAAAGGATGGTCAAATAGATTGGTTAGTGGATTGGGACTCAAAAGTTTCAGGTCTAATTTCCAGCTCATCACTCTTATGTGGTAGGGAAAAGCTATTATTCACCTTTTAGAAATGGGGGATTGAGGCACAGAGAATCTAAGGGGGGGGGGGGGGGGGGGGGGGGTTCAAAAGCACATCAGTTAGGCATCTAGCTCCCCTTTAAAACCAATTACAGTTAGGCACTTACCATGCTTACCTGCCTTAGAACATCCTAACCTAAATGGCCTGACCAAAGTGACACAAGTAGCCTGTGTCAGAGCAGTGACATGAACCCAGGTCTCTTGTGTCCTAGGCAAGGGACCCACCCAACCTTCTCTTGGGATCACTTTCCCATCTGTTTAAAGAAAATAAACACTTCCCTACCTCAAAGTGAAGTTGTGAGGATAACTGATGAATAAAGGACAGGCAGCCTTTCAATGGAGCATCCTTAATGGTATTAAATGTTAGAAATTGTAAATAATATTGCCTATTCACAAGTTTTTATATTTTTTCACTGTATGTTAGGAATTTATTTCTTACCAAAGAAGTTAGTAGTATAGTGATGTTGAAATGAAATATGTTTCCATTATGTCTTCACAGACCCAGTAGAATAGGCTTTAAAAAAACACAAACAAAAAACAGAATTTAAAAGGAGACTATATAATATACAATAAGGTTTTGTCCTCTTTCCAACCTTTCCCATAGTTGAGGCTTGCATTGTGAAAATGATTGCTAGCTGGAAAAAGTGGGTCCATATGTGTGGGAAACAACTTGTTCAACTGCAAGAGAAATTTTTCTTTTAACTAATTTTTTTCTATTATTTGTGTTAAAGGTATGCATTAGCTCAGTGGATTCACCTCAGCAAGCTGTAAATTATATATGAAATAAAAAAAAATCCATACACAATGCACACAGAGAATACAAACAATTCTGTGCAATCACTGCTGTGCTGTTGTAGTGGCTGTAACACCAGCTCAAATGAAACCCAAAATTCCCCTAGCCTTTTACTGTAAAACCAATATAGGTATTTATTTTTCAGTTTGTTTCTCAGTTCATATCACTGGCATTTCCTGGCCTAAGTCTTTTTTAAGAGTCATCATCGCTCAGAAATTTAGTGCCACTCCTTACCAAATTTCAGAATAATTTAAAAGATAAAGTTTGGAGTCTGGAGAGCTGGATTCTCTTCCCAGATCTATCACTGACCTGCTGCTCGTGCTTGGGCAAGTGACTTCATGTCCTTCTGCCCTTCTAGCTTGTCTATTTAGACTTCAAGTGGGAAGGGACTTTCACTGCCTATGTTCACAGGGCCTTATACAACAGGACTTTGATATTATTATTATTAGTAGTAGTAAATAATAATAATAATAATAATAAATAAGGCCAGATCCTTAGCTGTAAATCATTTACTTCTGTGGAACTATGCTGGTTTATGCCTTCGGGGAACTGGTCTTAAAGACTGGAAATGTTTGGTGGGGGGCAGGGTAGTGAATCAAGCTTATCAGGGCATTTTCTTTCTAATCAAAGACAAATTAAAATTGTTACTCTCCGGGTGGAGAATACATGTAAGGAAGAAGAGATGTTCTTAGTTCCTTGTCCTGTCATCCGAAGTAGTTGTAGAACTCAGATTCCACAAAGAACTCTTTGCAGGTTTGGAGAATAGCATTCTGCTGTGTCACAACTTGGTCATCATCACAAGTTTAGAGAATGTTTAGGGTTATCTTGGCTATTCTTAACACTGAGTATTTGTGAGTAACGTGTGCGTTTTTATCTCTGAAGTTTAAATTAGTGTCATGGTGTATGCACACCCCGAAAGAGGGAGGTCACAGAAATGTGTGGACACTGCTAACACCAAGACAGGATGACCTAATGGCCAGCACCTATAAAGCAGCCCATGGGTGTAAGACAGTGCAGCCTACAAGCCAGAGTCTCTAAAGTGACCCTTCGTGTAGGTTAGTGAAGCCTAACAGTCAGAGTATGTTAAACATACCTTCCTTGCAGGGCTGTGTGGCCTAATGACAAAAGTCTGTAGGGAGGCCATTAGGTGCAGGGCAGCATGTCCTAATGGCCAAAGTCTATAGAATAGACCCTTGGTTACAGGGCAGCTCAACCTAATGATTTCCTCCACCCACAATGTATTAACCCCTTCCGGCTCATTGTAGGGTATGCATACCTAATTACAATTAATTAAAAGAAATGTAATCATTGTAGAAGATTGGCTGAATAGCTATGCAGCATAGTAACTGTTCTCTCTCTTCACCCAAGGCACCATGGCATCCCACAACATGTTAAGTACAAAACTCACCTTCCCTCCCAATGATAAATAAAAGCTATTTGAGAAACTACAGGGAATGTGGGATTGAGAAACTTTGATATAAAATTGAGAGAAGTCTTGATTAGCTACTGGCCAGTCCTAATGACTTTATAGGGATGGGGAAAAAATATGAAAATTTCCAAATCTTCGCTGTCACCTGAATCAAACTTAAATACAAACTTTTTTGTTTGTTTCTTTCTGTACTATGGTGACGGGACCAGAAATCTGCCCTTTGTCTCGTCACTCATTGGGGGAAAGTACTGCAAGGCAATGACAGCTCTCCATGAAATAATGCAGTGGACAATTCTTACCATCACAAAAAAAATTGTCACCTCCTCCTTGGTACATCTCAATTTACTGGCAACGGCAAGTTAAAATATCTTCTGTAACTTGTACAAACTCAGAGAAGCCAGTAATGCTTCTGGCAGATGTCTCAAGCATGGCACTCTTCTATTAACTCCTTGAACCTGACATGTCTCCGCTATAGTTTATTTTTGTCATGAGCTATTAACAAGGGAAACTCATTATGATATAATAAAGAAAGATAGTTTAATCTTCTGAGGTATTATCTGTTTGAAAACACTGGCCTTAATATGCTTCTGTTACCTATCTAAACACAAAACAATAAAATCATTTATCACCAAGCTTTATGTGATAAATAATTAGATTATTGTTTGTTAATTGTTAATACAATTATTCAGAAGCTACCACTTAGGGAAACAGGCCATAACCATAAACAGACAGATCCTATATAAAAATAAGTCCACCATTTCAGCATCATATGGTTTTTAGAATGCAATGGTTACAGCAAAGATTGAATTGATTTCAGTTGAGTATTAATAGGTTATGACAACCCTGAAAGTTATGGAAGATCATCCCTAGAAAGAGTTAAAAGGCAACAATTCTCCTGTGGAGAAACAGGAAAGTGCCATAAGATTGCTGTAACAGAAGGTTGTTGGTAGTTGGTGGTGGTTTTATTGGTAATTTGGCTCTTTGAGGAAGTTGACAGCAAGTAAAGTATCCCAGCCCTAGAAATCCTAAGGATCTATGTCAGGGGTGGGCAAGAGGTGGCTATCAGGCCGGATTCAGCCCACCAAGCCACTGGATCTGGCCTGCCCCCACCTCACCAGCACCCTCACTACATAGCAGCTCACACTGTTTTAAACAGCTAGTTGCTAATTGCTCTGCAAGCTGGGAATGGGCAGGAGAAATCATGCACTGTCCCTGCTCTCAGAAAAATTCCTCAGCTCCCATTGACCAGTTTCCGGCCACTAGGAGCTGAGAAATTTTGCTGGAGGCAGGGGCAAAGCAAAGACTCCTTCTTCTCTCTTTCCCAGAGCCGAAGCAGAGCCACGTGGAATAGCCCACCCAGCAGACTCAGACTCCTGATGGCTGACGGCTGCTGGCTGAGAGTTGCCTAGGTAAGAGTCCCCCAGCCACAGCCTACCTCTGGCACTTTCCCCATTCTTTCCCTTCCCCCTCTCCCCACAACTACCTGACCTAGGTCACCACCCAACCCTCCTGCAACCCCTCTCCCCATCTCCACAAGGTCACAACTCCCTCCCAGACCCTGAACCACCTTCTAGCCCCCTCCCCAGACCAGAATCCTCTCCTGCACCCTTACCCCCTCCAGTACCTTGCAGCCCCAAGCCCCTGCTCCAGATCAAAACCCTCTCCTTCACCCAAACTCCCTCTCAGACCCCACGCCCCCTCCTGCATCCCAGTCCTCTATCCCAGGCTCCCTTCTGCACCCCACATGCCATCCCAGACTCCACACCCCCTCCTTAGAAGTGTGGCCCGTGATCACTTATCAAAATCTTGGAGTGCCCCCCCCTCATCAAAAATTATTGCCCACCCCAATCTATGTGGTAGTTGTTGGTGGATCTGTAAAGGTAGGAGCTGTCCATTTGGATAAATGCCTCGACTAGTTCCCTTATCCCTGACAGTGTGGCTGTGGAAGGAATTGAGATAAAATTGACTAGGTTCCTCTGGCACTGTTCAACAGTCTGAGAAAACTAGAGAAGTTAATGCTCCTTCAAGCAGCACAAATATCTTCTGGAGTATTCATACATTCTCATCTTCAGTTCATTACAGTTGCTAGGATGCTGTGAAAGTCACAAGCATGGTATTCCTCACCCCTTCTGTATAGACAGATGATATCCAGATGCACAAGATCCCACCATATTGAACTGGCCCACAATAAGACGAAGCACTTGAACAACAACACAAATATGAACAGAAAGAGAGAAAGGGGAATTGCATGTGATATTCTAGTATGATAGTGCAAGTAATATTATACAGAGGAAGATTTCTTGTTTATGGGGAAGAATTTTAATGTCAATGTGGTGTAAAGGGATGGTAGAAATATCCACTACAGTGATTACTGGAAGAAAATATATTTTTAAATAATAGATGGTTGTCTACACAAAAGCCACTAATATATTAGGTAACTTAACTTTTTTTTTCTTTCTTCTTCAGATCAGGGGAGTTGTGTAACCACAGGGCCACAAGAATGTAAACCATGTTGACAAAAGAAAAGGAGTGTCAGGAAAAAATAAGTGTACTGTGTGCTGAAAAATGTTACATTCCTGTTGGAGAAATATTGGTGTGTCATTGCTCTTGACAGTTGGTGATAATTTGTACTACCAGGTTCTTAGATCAGAGGTTTGTGACTGAACCCAGCATGTTAGGGTCCCCTAGTTAGGACTATTGGGCATAATCATAAAGTTAATGCTAAATAGTAATAATAGGATTTGGTGTTTGAGGGATTTTATTTGAATTTGCAACACCGATTATATAAATTTTTATTTAAACTGTGGTTTCACTCCACCATTGCATGGTATTTTCATTTTGACTGATGTGATTTTTTTTTTGGTGATTCCTTCTGAGTGTCAAAAAATCAAAACCAATGTGGAATATTCCATCACAGTACTATATTCCTTCTGTAATGTTTAGCCAAAAGTGGTTCAAAAAAAGTGGCTCGAGGGTATGTCTAGTTCATAAAAAGTGGCTCAGGGTACGTCTACTACATAGTTTTTCTGGGATAACAGAGGTATCCTGGAAAAACTGTTCTGCATCCAGGGAATGCATTTGCTCTTCTGCTTTTTTTTTTTCAGAAGAGCAAATGCACTTTTTCGGAAGCCCCTGTATTTCTTCTTCTTCTGGAAGAGGGTTTTTTTCCAGCATTTGACCCAGTTTAGATGGGCCAAATGTCAGAAAGCCTCTTCCGACAAAAGAATTGGAAAAAGCTATGAAAAATGTGGTGCGCATTTTGCATAGCTTTTTCCGAAAAAAAGATGTAGTCTAACCATACCTCACTGGCTAATAAAAATGCTCCATTCTTTTTAAAGCAACTAATTATAGAGCTTTTCCAACTGAGGTGTAATTTACATAGCCACAGCGTGACTTCTGGTGTCTTCTACAAACTATTTCCATCTGAAACCCATGCTCCTTCCTCCGAGTCTATGCAGGTTGCTTCTGAAAAAGAAATTCAAGATTTTAGATGGACTTCTTGAGAATTTGAAAGCAGTTAAGATACAGCTTTTTGCAGGGATGTGCTTGATCTCTTAGCAGGGTTCAGAATGTGACCTCATGGAACAATAGAAACAGACATCTTAGATCAGAAAAAGAATGCTTATATCTACTATTTCGGCTCCCTCCTCCCCAACATTACCAGTGAGAAGATAAAGGTATGCTTGCATTTGGCATAAAGTGAATATGTGGGAGATGAAAATGCTCATAATCTTGGTGAATTTTAGCTTCTTTTTTTTTTTTTGTATTTTTATAAAATTCTGCACTAAAACCAAGAACAAGCTACAAACTCAAGGGCTTGATCAACTTGTTACCAGTAGCACAAAAGCAGGCATTATCAATATATACACAGTTTTATTGGTCTTGCAAAACTGAGGAACTTTGCTACATTTTCTTGAGTGACATCTGCTGTCATCTTATCTATTAACTACTCACATAGATAGATATAGAGCACTCTCATCACAATTCTCATTGAAGCTAATCTGAATATTTTCATTGACTTCATTGGGATTCTGGATGTGCTTTTACATACAACAATATAGACTGAGGAATTACGGAGTAGGTTAAGAGGTGTAGTTACCCTTTTGCTAGTACCTGTAGTTCCACTCTCTCACTGCTTCTACCCATTGGGGAGATAGGAGTTTACCCAGAAATTACTCCAAGCCTGTTGAGAGGTAATATATACTCAACTTTATCTGCAACCGTCTCCTTTATTATCCAGACAGTCCCAGTGCTAGCATTAGTCCATCAGGCACAGATCAGAGGCATCTCCTTCTCCTTTGGGTTCTGGCTGATTCTTATATCCAGTGTGACAGGCTCACAGAACCACATGTTCAGGATGCTTCCTGGGCATGCCCTCAATCTGGAGCTGATTTTCTGCTGGCTGGGTCCCTGCAGCAACAGCCAGCTACTCAGTGCTCTTGTGGCTGAAATGTGTACAGTCTTCATCCCTGGAGAGCATACAAACAGACGGTGGGGTGGGATTTCCCGTCATCTCAGTGCCCAATTTTCAGTTTATTGCAAGATGCTTATAAACCTGTTTTCAACAAGCTAAATAAGCCTCATTCCATTTTTGTCTACTCAGTAATAGTTGAACAGCAAATATCCTCATTCATTCACTCACATATGAAGGAGAGCTATGTCTCATAGAATAGAGTATACAGCAGGCCCCAGCTCTTAAAATAAATTGTAGAAATTGGAATAATGAAGATGACTAAAACACAAATAAAATGTGGGTACTCACTGCACATTTGCTGAAAATGACATAATTGCAACCTGATTAAAATATGTAATGTCTGATGTTAGGTCAAAGCAACACTTGAGAAGTATCCTGCCATTGAACCTGCAGCAAGAACCTCCAGGAACACAAAATAAACTCAGGCTTGATTCTGTCCTGCATCTGAGCTCCACTGCAAAAGGATAGAGCATCAGGGAGCCTGCTGCAACCCCCTAATTCTAAGCCAGCCTAGTCCCAGGGAATAGAGGATCAGCAAAAAACAGCAGAGAGCTCTGGCACAACCCACACACACTTTCCCTCTTCTGGCATGGCCCTTACATTTGGATTCAAGGGTGGGTATGGCAGTTGATGCAGGAGATGATATCTCTGATTTTATGCCAGAGAGATGTTCTCCTTTGCATGGGATCCCACAGTGAAACAGTTATACAGGCTGGAGAATAACACAGAATCAGGACTAGAAAGAGACTTCATCGAGCCGCCGGCAATGTGAGATGGGCCTCATCTCTGGGGTCCCCATAAGGGGCAGGGCTAGGAGCAGCCAGCCCTCAGCATCACTCAGACTGCACTGTGCAGAGTTCTGGTAATGATTTAAAAGGTCACAGAGTCATGCCCGGGACAACTGTCCCTCCCCCACTCCCACCCCTACCTGTTGGCAGCCCTGCACACAATTTTCATGCTTACCCCCATTTCCTCTTAGCGAGTCTTAGGGAAAAAATGTTATGGAGTAATTTTGTTTTCGCAGCTCATTCGTGATGATGTTAAAGACTTCCCTGATTTTTATAACAAACATCAATTCTGCTTGATTAAGTATCCTCAGAGTGGATCAGTTTCAGAGAGTCTTCTTTCACTTGTATAACCAATATAAATATCTTAATCTAATTCCTTACAGCAATCTCTGTAAGGCAGTGCTGACCTTCATTTGGAAAAACGGAAATGATTGCAAGAAAAAGTAAATGATTCCAAAGAAAATGTAGTTTAAAAAGACTTCAAGCTGCCTGTTGGACTGACACACAGTAGTAATAGGAGTTAAGGGCTACCATTTAGTCTTCTTGAGGCAAATCCTTCTTTTGAAAAACTTGAGTTTGGATTTGAACTATTGAAAATCAATAGTGATATCCACAATGGTAGCAAATTTCTAATGCTATATGCCCAAAGAAAAGTGATCACTTTTACGACTGTTTTGTGTTTTCTTCTTTCAAAGTGTGAACCTGGGCTTAAAAATATAGGACCAGTTTGCAACATTGAAATGCAGTGCACATTGCCAGATCGATGGATCGCAATGGTAGGAATCTTTTATATGGAAGTCTGCAACAGTCTTACTACTACAAGTTATTGTTGTGGCAGGGTTAGGGTATTTATCCTTTTATGTATTTCACTAGGAAAGTCCTCAGTGTTCTGAAAGCAGTGGGCAATCAATAACTCATCAAATGTGATATAAAATGAAACAGATGTGCAATCAATTAGATACCATAATCAACAGCTAAAAGTACCAATTAAAACAATAAAAAGCTTTAAATGTAAATAAATAACATTTTAAAAACCACTTCAAACTGGAAACCACTCTGATTTTACCAGTGGCATAGTCCAATGAGAAACTCCTGTCAATTGCTGCCAGAGGTGCATGGTGCAGAAGTAAAACACTTTTATTTCCACTAACAATTCCTCAGAACATCACCACAAGAATATTGAGTTTTTTGAGCACCTGCAGGGAAGAATTTGTTTTCCACATGTAAACAGGTTTCTAGGATTCATAAAGTCATTTCTCATGTATTCACATGAAATGAAGAACGTGCTAAAAAGCAGGAGACAGACTACAAAGATTTGTTTCTAAATGTAAAAAGGAAAAAATGTTTATTCTAAATGTTAAGGCATAATTTTGAGCCCCGCTGCATCTCTGCAATTCCCATTAGTGTCAATTAATTTTATGTGACTGTATAAAGAAAGAATCGGGCCTTTTCTCTCAGAGGTGAGGGATTTCAAATTTACAGAAACATTTTTTCCCTCTCTGCAGTTTCTTGGGTTTAAATTAAAGGTGAAATTTAGTCCACTAATTTACAAGCTTGCTGAGATATTTATAGACATGCAATGTTTTAAGCTTCAGTGGTCTAAATCTAAAATACAGGTTGGACCTTTCTGGTCCAGCACCTTTGAGATGTGACCAGCCCCGGAAGAGGAATCTTGGCAAACCCGGGGAGGTCATATCTGCTCCCCCTGCTACAGCACTGCTCCCCCAACCTTGGCTGGGCCATTAGCTCCCAGCTGGCTCCCCCTCCCCACTGCCAGTATCTCTGCCCTGCTGGTCCCATTGGGCAGCTCTGCTACAGCACACCAGCTGGTCCCTTTGGGCAGACCCACTACTTGTAGCCTTCTACTCTGCTGGCCCACAAGATTCCCAGCCACCAGCCTTCAACCAGGATGCTCTGGTCTTGCAACATCCATGGTCCTGCCATTTTGTGTCATCTGCAGATTTTTGTAAGCATACTACCCACTCTGTTATCCAGCTGATGAATGAAAATGTTGAGTAGTACCAGAATCAGGACAGCAGAAGTCCACATCAGAATGCTGCTAAATACTTTTTGAGCAAGATCTTTCAATTGTATCTGTACCTTATAGCAATTCAATCTATACCACTTTTCCTTAATTTGTTTATGACATGTGGAACTGTGTCAACGGGCTTCCTAAAATTAAGATCTATCACATCTACTGCTTCTTTTGACCCTCTATCCCAGTAACCCTGTCACTGAGGAAAATTTGATTTGGTATTTGTTCTTGACAAATCTATATTGGGTATTATCGTTTAATAATGTGACAAAAGGAGGACTGTTGACTTGTTATTGCATCATAGTCGTGACTGCCCCAGTGACTGCAGTCTAGGACTGACCTTCCTTTTGGCTATATTTATTCCTTCCTGGAAATGGAACTCCAGATACTTCAGGAGAATTTAGAGGAGTTTATTCATCCTTCAACCTCTTTGGCAGGGTTTCCAATCATTTTAATGAAAAAAATAATGGTTTCTTGCTGTCCAGTGTTGATTACTTGGCTTTGAATATAGTGACAGTTTGAAATTGCTATATTTTGCCACTCACTAATGAACTTTTCAAAATAGTTGCTTGGCTAGGGTGGGTTTTTTTTTTCTAAATGGGTTATTCTCAGAGTCTAGAATCCGGTTTGTGCCAGGAAAAGTTTTTTTTTCTAAATGGGTTATTCTCAGAGTCTAGAATCTGGTTTGTGCCAGGAAGATGGTGTTTTGCACTTAGTACCCACATTTTAAACATTTAGCAATGCCATTTGGGTTGTGTAATGTGCCAGCTGTGTTTCAACATTTTGTGAATGACATGTTTTGGGAAATGGGAAATGAGATTAAGAGGAAAAACAACTGAAGATATTTGGCAGTTTTTTAAAGGGACATTATTAAGGTCTCAAAACCAAACTATTTCACTACATAGGTGTAATGAATAGGAGGCGTGCTGGCCAGCATCCCGTGACTAAGGGGTTAAACTCAGGTAGCTAGCAAGGGTCTAGAAGAACCAATGGGGATATAGTACTGAAATCTGAATTGTATAAGATACCTTGACTGCTTTCTTTGTATGGGAAAATTAAGCCAGGAATTGAGAGGAAACAGAATGATTTAAACACAGACAGGAGAGGGTATTTTTTTTTGTTTTGGTTGTTTGGTTTAAACTTCTCCATGTGAATCCATGCCTTCCTTCCCCCATTCACTATCTAAGAGTTGTTTCCAGAGATTTTCTCTAGGTTTTAATTTGTTTTTACTTAGTTGCTTTGTAACACCTAGCAACCAAGAATGATTTATCAAGTACATCTTTTGTTTGTTAATAAAAATCACTTTCTTTAAGGTGATGATTTGATTCTTGTGTCCTAGAAAATAACAGGGGGTCTGTATGTGTATTTGCCTGCCTACACTGGGTCGTCAACTACCAGAGACTGCAGCTTGTTTCTATCTTTTCTTTTTCGGCAAAGTATTCCATCGTGTTTTTTAGGGTGAAATTACTTGATGGTGGCAGCTATTTGGTTTTGGTTTTGTTTTTATTTTTTTTCTCCGAACCAGTGCATCTGTAACTCTGGGGAGGTTTTTGTTTGTTTGGTTTTGGTTTTTTTGTAAGCAGCACCTATAGAGGAAATGTATTTAAGGTCTTTGCTGATCCCTATCTTTGGTACTCAGAATGTGAGAGTGGGAACAGCCCTGACAGTAGGAAAGACAGAAAATATGGCAAGAGACCAACTTAGCTTAACTAGGAGATCTTAACTTTGCTGTGTAGACATACCCTATTTCAAAATAACAGCCATTATTTTGAAATAACTTTACTAGCGTCTACACAGCCAAACCACCATTTCAAAATGAATTTGAAATAGCAGAGCACTTATTTTGAATTTGGTAAACCTCATTCTACAAGGAATAATGCCAAATTCGAAATAGCTATTTTGAAATAAGTGCTGTGTAGACATTTATTTCAAAATAAGGGGCCTACAGCCTTCCCAGTGTGCCCTGGTGGCCACTTCAGCCTCAACCAAGAACACTCCTCTCCCTCCCCTATCCCCGGAGCCCTTAAAGGGGTTGACTTTGGCCACAGTGCCTGTACCAGCTCTAAGCCTGCCAGCCCAGAGTCAGCAGTCTATGCCCCCGACCCAGTGGCCCCAAAACATGATCCAGCAAGCCACTGACAGCCAGCCCTCCACTGGTCCCCAGGAGCAGTCTGCTAGCTCCCAGGAGCCTGCCAGGCCCTGGAGAAGGCGGGTGCCTTCCTGGTCCAGGGTGGAGATCATGGACCTTATTCAGGTCTGGGAGGGATCTCCCCAACGTCCATGATCTCCGCATTAGATGGAGGAACACAGGATATAGCAGGATAGCTGCCAGC
>CM057845.1:150702621-150720974 GCA_030068395.1 Apalone spinifera
GCATTTCAGCAACAGTGCTGCCCAGAGGGAACAGCCAGCATTTCAGGCAACAGCGTCCTCCAGAAGGAACAGCCAGCATTTTGGTGTTACAGACTCACAGACACTGGGTTACTATATATATGATAAGAAGTTCAGAGAAAAAAGCAAAGAACATTTTTGGCTCTGATAGAACAAATTAAATATAAATATTATCACATAAGTCAGAACTTAGCTATGTTAACAGTTAGCTTTGTTAACACATGTAATCTTAGAAACAATGCCATGGAATAGCACCAAGTGCCAAGACCTCACTTTTGTATATCATTCAGAAGAGGGCATCTTCATATTTTGGCATGAATAAAGTACTGATGCACTGATATGACGCTGAACCCAGAAGCAATGACTACACATAATGAATCACTAGTACAACTCTAGGAAAGTACTTCCTGCTGAAAATTACACATAGGTAAACAGGTCTGACATTGTTTATTAGGAATTTTCCAACAGTTTCATCATTCATTTTAACAACTTTAATGACCAACTCTGGTTAGTAGGAGAACCTATTGCATTTGTTACTACGTTTTCTATCTGCTAGATCATTACTCTTGACATTTTCCCTTTTCAAATGAAAAACAGAAATTTCTCAAGTGGTGTGCATGTTCACCTATACATGCATTCATATAAATATATGTGGGTCTATGTTAATAGACATACAAGGAGACTGCATGCATTTTAACTTATGTGCAATTTTTTTGTGATATTTGAACAGCTGAGTTTTCTTAACTTTATTCAAAATAAACAAGGAATACCTTAAAGCACGGGTTCTCAAATTTCATTGCATCATGATCCTTTTCTGACAACAAAAATTACTACAGAACTCTAGGACAGGGTACCAAAGCCTTATCCCCATCACCCGAAGGACAGGATGGGGAGGGAGAAGCTAATGTCCAAACACCACTACACTGGAATGGGGAGCCAAAGCTGAAGCTCAAAGGCTTCAGCTTCACATGGGACATCTGTAATCTGAGTCCTGCCACCCTCAAGCTTTCGTTTCAGTCCTGGGAGATGGTGTTTGGGCTTGAGCTTTGGCTCCAAGTGGTGGGGCCAGAATTTCAGTTCTGGTCCTGAGACATAGCAAATCTAATGCCAGCCCTGGAAATCCTATTAAAATGGGGTCATGATCCATTTTGGAGTCATGATCGACAGTTTGAGAACCATAAAGCATGAGACAGGTCATGGCAAATCCTAATATTACTCACAGCTGTGCTTACGTTCTAGTGACATAGTCATCATTAGCTTTAAAAAAATCAGCAAAATAAAATGCCTTTTAATAATTAGGGATCACATGAATTACAAAATTGTACAATATACAGTGCAACTAACTGACTTCCCTTGGTTGTACATTCTAATTATTAGATTCAAGATTATAAAATAGAGCCTCAGAGTTACAAACACAGAAGTTATGAACTGCCTAGTCAACCAAAAACCATATTTGGAACCAGAAGTATGCAATCAGTCAGAAGCAGTGTTACATGTTAAAAAAAAGTAATACAATAAATACTGTGTTAAACATAAACTACTAAAAAAAGGAAAAATGTAAAAGAAAAGATTTGACAAGATATGGCAACTATTTCTGTTCTTATTTCATTTAAATGAAAATGGTTAAAAGCAAAAAAAATTTTCTGCGTAGTGAAGTGTCAAAGCTGTATTAAGTCAATAATCAATTGCAAGCTTTTTTTGAAGATTTTTCAAGATTTTTGAAAGAATAACCATAACATTTTATTCAGAGTTACAAACATTTCCTGTTATAAACAACCTGCATTCCAGAAGCGGGTCATAACTCTGAGGCGCTACTGTAAAAATATTTCTTCTTTATCCTTCTTCTCCGCAAACAAATCAGATTCCAAAGGTCCCATCTTCTTCCCAATCCCACCCTCTTGAAGCAAAATGCATCTCTAGTGTTCATTAGTCCTTATACAAACATCATTAGACCTGGAGCACCACTGGAAAATTTCTCTTACCCCAACATCAATGTAAATGACAAATTAGGAAAGGACCTCTTTGGCATTACAAAGTCTTACTTTCCTGGTTTCTTCGATGCCATGTGCATTCAGATTTTGGCAAACAAATAGAAGTTCAAGGATTATAGATTCAGATAAATCAGGTCTCAGACCACGTATGTCTATATTTGCCTTCTTCCGTTCTGGCTCTCTTTTTGATGACACTTTGCTTATTGGATTTAATTCATAGTCATCTGTGAGAAGATGTCAGAGTGTACATTGTCTCTAGTTGCTAACCTTGGTTTCTTTTGTCTCCTCTCCTATCTCTTCCTAAGTGCCAGTAAAATGGAAAAATACTATCCCATCACTCTGATTCAACAGGTATTTTAATTTCAAAAGCACAATTGTGATTCAGAAGTTCACATTCAACTTTTAAATGGCACATGAGCATTTAGGATCTTATGTCTTATTGTTATAGGTGAGAGTTAGACTTCAAGGCACTTTGGAAAATCCCAGGAACACCACTCCGCATAAGTGTCTAGATATCTTTATAAATATCTGCTTTATATGCACTTTTGAAATGTTTACCCATTGTTCCCATACTTTCTTCTTCACTTTACTGAATCATCAGACATCATGTCCACTTTTGTAGGATTCTTTTTATAATAGGTGAATACAGGTTACAGTACCCAATTTAAATTCCATGTGAGATACACTAACCACACACAAATGGTATCGTATTGAGGAACCAGGGAAGGCGAATATAATAACTTGTCATTATTTGAAAAAAGAAAAGAAAACAAAAAAAGTTGTAGTCAATTTAATGGTTTGCTTGGGGTACAGTTTAGCAGATGAGAAAACTTTCAGGCTACAAGTACAAGTGTGTTTATTTAAAAAAATAGGAATGGAAAGTTTGATTAATAAAGGGTATCTTCTGTGCATTGACCTAGTGGAATTGCTGTAGGCCTTATTTTAAAATTGTGGCATAGATCATAAACTTATTATAGATGTTTCTTTAAATTTATTCATAGAGCTCAGTTTTTGCTTGCCTATTCCCAGGCATCTGTACTTTGGCCATACAAAGCCGAAAGAATTCTTATTTTATTCACAGAGAATGTACAGACTGGGTTTATTGAGATCTCTTTGCACACTGCAATCTGGGGTGAACACTTAGTCTGAGGGAAAACAATTACTGATGCGAAGAGGCTGCAAATTAATTAAGAGTTAAATAACATTATATGATCTGCATGTCACATTTTCTGCTGAATTAGTTTCTCTAGGCTTTATTCCACCTTCATAATGATTTGATATCCAAAAAGAATGGGCACTTAGTTTGAAATTTCAACTAATTAAGAGAATTTTGTATTTTATTGTTTTTTGTTTGTTTTTGCCAAAGGGGCATCATTTACAAGCAAGCAGCATTACACTGGGGGCAGTTCTAGCTTGTTTAAGCTTGTGATTTTAGCAGACAGTTTTATAAAGTTTTACTGATTTCTTATTTATTAATTTTATACATGTTCTATTTTTACCTATATTTTAGTTCACCAAGCGGGGGAGGGGAAATGAATATCATCCCTAATTAGCTATTTATTTTGTTGTGATGTTGTAAATGTATCATCTTCTGACAGCAATTTTATTTAGCAATTTTCAATCAAAGGTATATATTTAAAAATATGACACTAAATGTGATGGTATTCTTCAAGAACAAAGAATTTTACCAATGCAAAATGAAACATGTAAGCTGAGATAATATAATGAAAAGTAATTATAAAGGGTGTGGGATGCTGTATGGAATATTGGAGACATTTTATGATATTCTTGATACCAATATTATAAAAAGGCAATGAATCTTACCAGATATACCTTGTAAGGTATCACTGGAAAATTCACTAAATATAAATAAATATAAATTCACTAAATATTCACTAAAGTTCACTAAATATAGTAATCTTGTTTATATGTTTGTATCACCTTGGTATTGTAAATTATACTTCTGTATGGTATATCTGTGTTTCTACACTTAACTTATGCTGTGCATCAGGGTGACACTGCCAAATAGATTACCATCAGCAGTGCCCAGTCTATTTGATGTCCTTTCAAGGAACACAAACTGTACAATGAACTCCTTGAAAGGATCACGTCCACATCTTATGACTTAGCAAGGCATGAAGAGGAATGCCTATGTACAAAACTCTGAGGCTTCCAGGCCATGTGCTGGGCATTTTGTGTTTGAAACAAAGTCAATGCAAGATGAATGGCAAAAGACTATAAAAGGTAAGATGGAGTGTGTTTGGGAAGCTAAAGATAATGGTCAAGCCAACACCTGTTGGTAGCACCAAGTCTGCACACACATTTGTAATTTGAAATTTAGAGAGGTATGTGACTTCTTTGCAAAAATGCAAACTATTAATTTACATATTTTGCATAGAGTGTCCATCTGGAGGTTCACAAAACTCGCACATGAATAATTTTGCATGTCTGGGCAGCAGTACCATTGAACTAAATAGGACTATTCAGCTATGCAAAATTATTCACATGCAAGACTTTGCAGTATCGAAATCCTAATATTCATCCATTTTCTCTGAAATCTGAAGAATGTCAGAATTTGGTCCATAATTTTAAAGATAAAGCCACACAACAGCCCAATGAGTGCACAAAATTGTTATCTAAAGCTACAGTGCTGTAAAACCAAGATAATTTAATAGAAGTAAATGGAGTTATTATAGATTTACCCAGTGTAATCAAACATAATTTGGCCCAGTATGTTTATGCAGAAGCTCTAATGCAGTAGAATGAAGCAAACAGGCACTTTAAATAGAATAACATTTTTAGGTCAAAGGACGGGATAGTGATCTCATTTCAGTGTGTGGCAAAATACTTGTAAATGTTTTATATTATAATTCTTCTGTTCAATCTCTTAGAAAAAATACATGGGAAATGTGGCAGCTAAATCTAATTTTAGATGCCAAGATTCTGTTTTACATTATTTTACATTGTATTTTTTTTTAAATTAAGCAATCAGTGAAGGATACAGCCAATATGGTGTTTGTGTAGAAACAAAAATCTCATCTGTACAATAATTAGAATGTAGATTGATGGTGTTCCAGATGGTATGCATGCAATGAGAAGGCTAGCTTTATACCAGATGGTATTATGACCATAGATAAAGCAACTGGATAATCATTATAATACTGTGGCACGTCATCTTACATGAATAAATACTGTACTTTCCAGTAAAAAAGATAAAATCATCAGTAAGTTAAACAGCTGAAGGTAGATTTAGCAATGATTCAAGAATTATACTTGTAGCAGAAAATAAAATATTGAAAGTAAGGACATAGAGGTCTTACTTCTTTAATTTCACTCCTCTCAAGAAAGAAGAGAGGAAATTCTAATTTATAGCAATAATCCTTTACATGATTAACCTAATAGTAGACTAACTCAGGAGGATTTATACTTATTTATAATACAGATGTACAGCAGAATGCTTGCTTTCCCTGATCAAAAAATGTTCTGAAGCCAACTTTGATCTTATATGAAGATTATAAACAGACGCAATAGCAAACCTATGCAGAATACAATGGATTTACAGGGAAAGTTTTTCTGTTTAATCTATTTAACACAGTGCCAAGGCAATTTCTGGGGAAGCAGTGACACATTCTTTCTCTGCAGCTCAGTTCTACAATATTAGGTCAATATGATGGCTCCATAGTCCTGCAGACTAGGATTCTTCCTACCTTTTACTTATACTGACTACACAGTCAACAGCCTACATGTATTCCTATTTGAGAAATGACCTTAGCCACAGCTGTGAAAGTTATAAAAGTCTACATGAGATCCTAAAGGACAAAGACATATGGAGACATGTTGCCTTGAGATGATGGGAACATATTTTTTCCTTCAGCTTTGTTAGTATGTAATTTTTTTAAAGCTTCTGATGCATAAAAATTAGTGTGCAATTATGTAATCTTGCCACAGATCTTTCATTTGTTGTTTCTGCTGTTATCTGTACAGCTACTTCAAATATGGAAGGAGATTTGGAGGGTAGAAAAATAAAATCTAGAATTTATCTGAACAAGACACAAGTGAGGCAGGCTTTTAATTGTTGAATATAAGAAAAAATACAATATGTGAACTTTGGCATGTATAACCTCCAAGTTACACCAAAATAACAGAATGTACTGTATTGTAATATATATATAATATATATATTATATATACAGGGTGTGCTTTCCCTTTTTAGTCTAATAGTGCTAGCCCCTGAGGTTAGCTTATTATGTTTCATGTTCTGATTCAGAAGTCCTAGCTTTTGGAGCAGGGTATGTGGTTATTGAAGCATTCACAGGATGGCAGTTTTGTTTGGAAGAGAAACCCACACCCCTGATTCTCTCTAGGGTCTGACACGTGAGTTCTAAATGCATGTAGTACTGAGCTGGAATTCTCTTTCCTCTGCTGAGACTACATCACCTAGAAAAGAAGGCCAGGTCATTTATGCAGCTGCTCTGCAACACAAAGGAACCTCAGAGCTTCAACCAATATGATATCTTAAACTCTGAGCCTGGTATTGCATGGTATTGTTAGATCTTCCTATAAGCATCTGGAAGCTGGCTGCCTCAAACAGGTCAATTGCTAGCTAACCAGTTTGAATTTTGGAAATCAACTGTGGATAAAAAGGTGGTGGACTTTTTTGAGGTAGTCAGCTGTGTGGTTTATCCCAAGGGAGTTGGCATGAAATACATTCCTGAGGTGTTTGCTGGCTTTGTAAGAATGGGTTTTCTGGACTCTGCTGGGGCCATTGATGGAACCTGTGCCCACAATGTGCCCTTTTCAGGGAGCCATATGAATGATTCTTTTGGCCCACAAACAGCGGTTTATGAATGTCAGTGTAGAGTGCACTGGGAAAGTTAATGATGACAGGGTTTGTCACCAATCAGGAGTCTACTCTCAAGGACAGCTGGGACACTACTTCCACCAGATGACATGGTCATGAACATAGTTAATGTCCCCACCATGATGGCAGGGGACTGTGTATGCTACTTTTGCCTTGGCTAGTGAAAACCACAGCCTTATTTAAAAGGCTGTGACAACATATATTTTAATTACTTTCTCAGCAGGTGTAGAATGGTTAGTGTGTGTGCTCTTGGCAAACTAAAATCCCATTGGAGATGTCTCCAAATTCATTTTGATGCCTGTGTCACTTATGTGTCCACATGACTGTGGCTAGGAGTGCTCCTCATAACCTTTGTGAAGCCAGAGGTGAACCATTTTCCCCTGAAGTGATCTATGAGAGCAACAGCCTACTGTCTCAGTCCCCTCAGCCACAAAAAAAACCTTACCACGGCTGAAGCAATAGCAGTTGGGGGTGGTTTATGCTCACACATTATGGCCTTGCATGGCTCAGTGGAAGAAGGAGAATATATATATTCTTATAACAGCAGGGTCAGGGCTCATTGATTTGGGATAGAAGATGTGGGATTCATTGCTTGGAGGAGGTGGCTTGATTGCCATGTAATGTACTTATGAATAACATAACCAATTTTCTAATGAGGGGAGTGATGAGTCACAGTATGGACTGAGGTAAGAAAGTGACTGAATTATGGATTGATGTAGTCAACTGCATAGAGGAATAGTGTTTGTATAGTCTAAGAGTGTTGTATACTTCTCCTGAATTGTCCCTAAGCATGTCTTTTCCTTTGTCATTTGAAATACATATTATATGATGTGATGCAGTGATAGCCATAAACTTTCTTGATTAAAACACAACATTTACTCTGTGATTTGGTGGACTAGGTCTGGAAGCCTACGGAATTGCCACACCTTGCCCCAGAGAATGGCATTGGAAAGAGCCATCCAATCTATGTAGAGTGGTGATGTGGGACACAACTAGTCAGATCCCAGCAAGCCAATATAAGAGGAGCTGCAGAGCCAGAGTAAGTTCAGTTTCCTGTTAGAGCTGGAGGAGCATGTATGGTTGGCTGAAGGAGCTACGGGACCTTGGACGGGGATTGTTGCCAGAATCTGGGGAGGGCGAGACATAGTTCTGGGCTGGTTGCTGGGACTTACTTCATTAGGAAAAGGCCTTGAGGTCAGGGTTAAGGCACCAGGATTGTGACCCAGGAAATTAAAATGGTGGTTAGGCTTACATAAAGGGACACAGAAGATGACTGCTATCTACTAGGTCCTGGACTGGACCTGAAGTAATCAGTGGACCTGGGTCCAATCCACCCCCTATTTGCCACTGGGGGAAGTGACCTGGACTTTGAGGCACCACAGAAGAAGAATTGAGCAGCAGAGTCCCAGATGAAGAGCTGTGGCCAGAAAGTCCATGAGACACTAAAGACATTTTCTTCATGGAAGGAGTCCTGGGACACTGTTCTATACCAGAGCAGGGACAATTTGAGAGACATTACAGAGGGCACTGAGAGAGTTAGTTATAGTTATAATTATATCCTGCTTTTATTTCACAGATTGCATGAGACTTGGCCAGAGGGCTGCGTCCCTGAAGACCCAACACAAACACAGAAATCCAACACACATGGCCAGGGGGTACATACAAAAGGTGAGTGTAACCCCATTACACACCCATTGCCAGGAAGGCCAGCTGTCATTACTACAGAAAAATATCTGTAATAGAACCTTTTTTTTTTTAGCATGACAGTGCAAACAGTGAAGTCAGAATACTAGACAGAAATTTATCACTGCATGTCCCGTAACTCCATTCTTCTTTCCTTTTTTCGCCCAATTCCCACACACTTGGCACCAGGAAAGAAGAGGTAGAGACACCTAGTTTGATGGGGTCAATATGGAAGACTTCATAGGGCAAAGTGACCCTGTTACCCCCATATCCCCCAATGGATAATTACACTGCTGTTGAAAATACGTGCCTAATTTCTGATTTGAATTTCTCTGGCTTCCGCTTCCAGCCATTCAATAGCTTTCTCTGTTTGATTAAAGTGCCTTTTAATACCTGGCATTTTGTCCCTGTGACAATATTTATACACAAACTGTTCTGTTTAAATCTCTCACTGCAAGCTATTGTCTCCAGTTCTAGAATCTCTTTAATATATGTGTGTGTACCTTTCCTGCACCATCTCCAATTTTTCAACATTATTTTTAAAATGTGGATACCAGAACTGGACACAGTATTCCACTGTTAGTCTCACCAGTACAGCATACAAAATCCCCTCCCTACCCCAATTCAATGCACCTGTCTTTATACATCCATGCATTGTGTTAGCCCGTTTTGTTGCAACATCACAATGGGGATGATCACTTGTGTTGGAAGTACCTGCATTATTTGTTCCTAATATGTATAATTTTGCATGTGACCAGGGCCACTCAAGGAGGGGAGGGCTATTAAATGGGCAGCTGCCTTGGGGCCTGGTGATTCAAAGGAGCAGAAGGTTCTCAGTCACCACTGCTACTATGGCAACAGCCACAGCCCTGGCCCTTTTCATTCACTGCTGGATCCCCAAGCAGCAAGGTCCAGGTGGCACAGAAGGGCTGTCTGGGGGAGGCTAGGTCCTAGCCCGTCTTCTGATCAAAGCACCTCCTCTTCTAGGGACACAGAGCTGGGCCTCCTCCCACTTTATCCAGACTCTCTGCAGCCCTGCCTGTGGCGGAGTTAAAATGCACTCAGTTTGAATGGGCCCAATTTACTCAGTGATCCAGCTCTGTTCGATTTCCTTAATGCCTCATTATTTAGCACTCTGCCAATTATTGCACCATCTGTAAATTTTATCAGCAGTCATTCTGTAGTACTTCCAGATAATTGATTAAAGCATTGAATAGCCTTGGGCCTCGTACCCATCCCTGCAGATGCCCCCCTCCCATCTATGGCACACAAGCTTTCTGCTGTCTGTGGGGATTTTTCAGGTGACTGGATCTACTGACTTTACAGATTGCTTTGCACTTGTAGAGCAGGGACAAGCATCTGTCCCACTAGATTTAATAATAAAATGTTCACAAAATGTATAACAACTAGTGGTAATAATACCAAAAATCTGTATCACAGGAATGAAGCACAAAATGCATTGCAAGACTCATCTTTTCTCCCACGCATTTCACAATGGCCAACGCAAGGAAGGAATTGATGAAGGGGGGGATTGGTGCTGGTCACTCTAATTTTGCTGCACTCCAGATGAATTTTTAAGTTATGTCCAGAGCACCTGAAGAATATGGAAAGTACCATTTTTATTATTCTAAATAAATATAAATTTTAAACAGCAAATTCAATTAGCAGATAGCACAATTTGTTATTCCTGATGGCTTATTTTTCTAGAAACACAACAATATGCTAATTTATTAATACAGCTATTTATTAATAGTTACTTTCAAATGTTAACATGTGGGAATGATATATATTCATTAAAATACCAAAGTGAAATATATCTATCCATTATCTCTTTCAAGAGTCTGTCTCAATGACTTGCCAACAGAAGTGCTTGCGTTACACCTGATAATTCATTATATGACAGTTCTTTTTCACAAAGGCTTAATCCACATAGGCACTTAAATCATACTGAATACTGTTGACATTTCAAATGAGAGAAAGTTCCAGCATGGAGCTAAAATGTAATTGGAACCCATCAGTACATGATGAAAATGCTTCTGAGAAATGCACTGAGGATAGGCTATGGGAGTTGTGACAACATCCAGGGAATAGACAAGACATACTGTTTTCCTCTATACATACTCCTCTTCCTAATAACTTGATTCAATTTGTTGAAGGTGCATCAGGCTTACTGGGCAGTGAAAGACAAAACATATAAGAGAAGAAATGTAATTCAAAGGAAAGGGTATGGACCCTTATGCTCCAGTGATACAGACCATAAAAAGTGTTGTAGTTCAAGAAATCTAAAACACATATAAGTACTCTTGATCCTGATTATATAATATTTTCTTAAAAACCACTTTTGTATGAATAAATAACTTTAAATTTGGGGTGCTAAGACACTGTCAATGCAAAATATTTTGGAGAATAAATTTTTTGTCAAGCTGGAATATGAAAAAATATGAGCAGTGGAGAATGAATAATCTATCAGACAGTACCAGATGATTAAACTAGATAGGATCAAGAAAGAAAAAGAGAAGGACCTATGTTGAAGGAGAATATTTTAGTGATGGACCAAGTCATCTAGATCATGGAAAAGATCACTTTTCCTGCCAACAGGCACTGCAGTTTCCATATTTGTTAGAGATCTGCAGCTAACATGTTGCTATTAATAGTGTGCTAAGTGCTAAGGAGCCCTGAATGACTTTCAATGTTATTGATTTTCGAACTAATTCTTGCCAGAAAATCATGATCAAGAGAAGAATTAAAGATAAGGTAAGGTAGGATTCTTGGTAGAAGAGAGAAGAATGAGAAAACATTTTCTGGAATAATTACTCAGTTCAAATCCTTGTTGTTTATTAATTTTTTTAAAAAAAATTTAGTGAGGTTTTTTAAATTTTGCCCATTTAGTTCTTTGTTTTGGTTTAAGATGATAGATTCCTATAGAACATGTATTCTGTCTATGTGCAAAGGACGCAGAAATGACCAGAATAATATTAAGGAATTCATGGATGAGGAGCATACACCACCCTGTATGATGCATGGCACTCAGGGCATGAATAAGTATTTGTCCAATATCCCAACCTTTGGATTTCAGTCAGCATCTTGTCTTTGGCTTCTCTTCATTGTGCCTCCTTCCATCTGATTACCAGTAATTTGAGTCCATCTGGCATTTTGCCAACCTTCATTCACTACCAGGCCACTGGCTGCATGCTGTGATTTTAGTGCAGGGGTGGGCAATAATTTTTGCCCAGGGGCCAAGCAGGGCTTGGGGGTGGGGGAGCGTGGGAAGCCTCCTCCTGCCCTGTGAAGAGCATGCGGGCTCCTCGCAGGGCCTGGGCAGGATGAAGGAAGCTTCATGCAGCTCCCCCACCCCGAGGCTCTGCTTGGCCTGGGGATGGGGGAGTGTGCAAAACCTCCTCTGCTCTCCCCCCGACCAGCGCTTCAAACCGCCATGTGCTCCTGGGAGGGCAGAAGGATGCTTTGCATGCAGAAGTGGGGAATCTAAGTCTCAGAGGCCAGATGTGGCCCCCAGCTTGCCTGAATCCAGCCCATGAGGCTTGGGGATCTCCCCAGCATTAGGGAGCCCATGCTGTTGCTCCAGCCCTCCTGTTGTCCCCTTTTAGCACACAAAATCTACTAGCCTCGGCCTGCATGAATCTGGTGTGTGAGGCGAATGTATTTCTCCTTCTCAGTCAGGGGCCACCTCAGTGAGATTTGTTTGTTTTTGTTTTTTGGTTCTCACTTGTGTGCAGCTCCTTGCAGATGTTTCTGCGAGTCAGCAGCTGCGACCCTCCCCTATCTTAGAGGATTAAATGATATGGCTCTGATTGCGATGAACTAATCACAATTTGTTATACTGGATGTTAATCACAGATGCAGGAGCTAGATGGCACAATGGAACCTATTGCCAGAGGTTCTCCCCAGGTTTCCAGAGTAACCCATCAACCAGACAGACAGTTTTTAAAAAAGGTGCAGGAAGCTACAGGGAGAGAATTTTTCCTTATATATGGACTTTTCCTTCTGTAGCATTTCATTCTGCCCCAATTTTCTGAATTCTTTGGATCAGTGTTATGCTGCAAAACTGGTAATTAGCAGAGGGGCTGACTGTGAAAAAGAAGAAAAGGAGTTTTTCTAGTTCTTAAATTTAAGGTGATGTTCAGCATACCAAAGTATGTTGTAGTTGTGAACCAGTTCTTTATTATGTTAACTAGAGATACATGATGAAAGATTTCCCCATACCACAAATGGTGTGTTGTCATGTGTGTTTGCGTGCACAATTGTACTTCATATTAAAGTTGCATTAAGTAATATATTGGAAATAGTTGAATGTGAAAAATCTTTAACAATGTGGACCTGAAAATATGTTTTGTTAGTAAAGCATGTTTTAATTAAAAGGGAGAGGGAAAAATAAAGTCTAAACTCTTCCAACAATCAAAGAAATCCAAGAATTTAGAACACGTAGCTGAAGAAAGGAAAATTATCTAAAGAATCTTTAGTTAAATATAAACTGTAAAGAATCTCTTGAAAATTAATTTTTGATGTTGTTAATCAGATGAAAATGTCTTTATGTAACTGTTGCCTAGAATACTACTGTGTTGCAACTCTGGAGTCATGGGTCACATATAAAAAAGAGCTTTGGAAATTTAAAACTGGACTCCAATAAATCTGATTATGCTGAGATGTTCTGGTGAAAAATCTTAGATTACCTGGTGTAACAGAAAGCGGTTTGTGTTCATTTAGATGTATAAAATATAGAATCATACCCATCTCATGCTCTAGTTACCCTTAAACAATTAATCTCCACAACAAAGTCCAAATGGACTGCTCCTCCCAATCCAACAAATGAATATACATAGGCTTAGCAGAATTCTAGATAAATCCTTAGTTGTTGGTAAATGTCAATTTCACCTGACATGGAAACTGATAAAGAATCAGAGAATCTCAGAAATGGAATGGAATGGACCTGGATAGGTCATCTTCTCCAGTGACCTGGACTGAGTCAGTACTCAATATTGTTTAAACCATCCCTGAAATGTTTATGTCTGGTATGTTCTTAAAAAACCCCAGTGATGGAGATTCCACAACCTATCTAGGCAATTTGCTCCAGTGCTTAACAGTCCTCTCAGCTAAGTTTTCCTATGCCTAACCTAAATATCCCTTGCTGCATTTAGTTCTTGTCCAGCTCTGAGAGGTTAACAAGAATAATTAATCACCTTCCTCTTTATAACAACTATTTATATATTTGAAGACTGGTTATCGTGTCCCCCCTTCATCTCTCTTCTTAAGACTAAAAAAATCCCCAGTATTTTCAATCTTTCCTTGTAGGGCATGTTTTCTAGACCTTTACTCATTTTTGTTGTCCTCTAAGTGCTCTGTAAGGCTATGTCTAGATTGCAGGCTTCTTTTGGAAGAACTTTTTTTTTTTGGAAGAGATCTTCCAAAAAAACTTCTTCCAAAAGAGTGCATCCACACACAAAAAGAATGGCCTCTGTCCACACTGAATGGTGATTTAAGCTGTGATTACTATGGACCGAGTGTCCATGAGGGCACCTGTGCTTTTTCCTCTTTCGTCTTCTTTCGAAAAAACTTCCTCTTCCCCGTCCACATGCACCTTTTCTTTCGGGAAAAGGCTTCTTCCTCATAGAAAGAGGATTACCAACACCAGAAAAACCCTTCTGTTCATTCGATTTACTTTCAAAAGAATGTGATTGCAGTGTGGACATAACTCAAGTTTTGCCACTTTCCCAACAATATTCCTGCTAATATATCCTAGAATGATGTTTGTTTTTTTGTATTACATTGTTGATTCATATTCAATATGTGATCCATTATAACTCCCTAGATCCTTTTCTGCAGGACTCCTTCCTAGGCAGTCATTTACTATTTTGTATTTGTGCAGTTGATTATTCCTTCCTAAATGCAGTACTTTGCATGTGCTCATATTGAATTGCATCATATATATTTCAGACCATTTCTCCAGTTTGCCAAGATCATTTAGAATTCTAATCCTAACCTCCAAAGTGCTGACAAAATCTTCTTGTTTGGCATAATCTTCAAGCTTCGTAACTGTGCTTTCCTTGCCATTATCCAAATCACTGATGAAGCTATCAAATAGAACCAGACTCAGAACTGATCCTCGAGGGACCCACTCACTTCCTTCCACTCTCTTTGAGAGTCAGCAGGAACTGCTACTTATAGGGCCCCAGATGAGTGGGCAGGCCTGACCCCCGCCCCAACTCTCAGCAGCCACACCAGGGGTAGAGAAGAAGCCTGGTCCCAGGCTACATACCAGACACTTCCTCTCCCACAGACAACTGGGTAGAGAGACTATAAGGTCCCCCTTAGCCACCGAGAAGTGCAGAGCCCTTTAAAATAGGAAACAATCTTAAAAATAAAGTCAGCATTAATAATTGAAATTAACACACACAATCTGCAGAGGCTGAAAATATACCAGGCCTGGGAAAATAAGGCAATTTTCCCACCACACAGAGTTCTAACATTCAATCTCCTCTACATCAGAACCCACCATTTCCTCAGATGCCTAGGGAAATCCTTGGACCTTACAGCATATCTGGGGGGTAAACAAATCTAGGCTTTGGTGGGGCAAGAATAAAAGAGTGAATTCCAAAGATGAGTCCCTACTCTCTATCATTCTGAATTATTCATGAGTACCTCACTGTAGTGAGGCTTCAGCCCAAATACTTCTGGTGATCTCTGCAGAGTCTGAGACACACAGGGCAAGAGATGCTCTCTCAGGTAATCAGTTGCCAATAGACTTTTAGGTTAAAACCAGCAACCTCAAATTCCATCCAGAAATGTACCAGGTAGTGCTGATATTGGAACACTGATGCAGTTTGCTGCTTGCATGCAATAAGCTGGCAGTCATATACTGCACTAAGTTTGGTTTCTATATGGTCTCAATATGTAGCTCCATGTGTACAGTACCATTAATTGATTTTCAACATGACACCGTCATGTTTTTGTGAGGCACAATCCACATTTAAGAGACAAAGCTGTCCTCAGCTTCCCAGTTGTCAGAGGAAGAGCACACCCTTGGCAATGGACACAGCCTGAGTCACTGAGAACTAATAACTTGTTGCACATAGGTGCATTTCTCCAAGGTAATCTTTGTTTGCTGCATGAGAGAAGCAGTTGCTCACAAATACAGGTTGGACCTCCCTGGTCCGGCACCCTTGGAACCTGAGTGGTCCCGAAGGAGGGATTTTGCCAGTCCAGGGAAGGTCATTTTTGGTCCCTTTGCCACCGCCCCTCCCCCCCCCCAGCTTGGCTCTGCTCCTGGGCTGGCCTCCCAGCTGGCTCCCCACCTGCCACCAGCCCCACTGCCCTGCCATGGCAGCCTATGGTCCTGCCACTGGGGCTCCCAGCTCTGCCACATCAAACACTGCTCTGACACTCTTGCTCTGGCTTGCCATGGCAGCACTAGCCTACCAGCTCACAGTCTCACTGCCACGACTCTGACCCACCACCCCACAGCAGACCACTGCTCAGCCAAATTGAAGGGAAAATAACATATAGACTCAACTTTTCAGAGAACTTAGAAGAATTTTAGACACCCAATTAAAAACACCTAGATTTTTACAAATAGCTCATCTACCATTCTCTGAAAATCAGGCTACTTTAGCAATTGCTGGAACCCAGCTGGAGACATCTTAGTCACTCTTGAATATCAAGGCTCAATATTTTCACATCAACATCTGAGGCAGCAATTGAACAGCAAATGTTTTAGAACCCTTCCTCTTTTGTTAGGTCCTGGATTATGAATGTTGAACTTAATCCTGGTAGTTCTATCCATCTCCTTGAGTGACAAAACCACTAAAAGTGGAAATGGGGGGAGTGGTGAAGAGGTTCTGCTTTGACCACCAAAAGGGAGAGATGTATATGGAGGTTATCTATACAACAACTATGGGGTTTGATGTCTAAAGTCACCTGAACTAAGACATTGGGTTGTCCTATGTAAAAAATTAGCAGCACAATGGGAATGATGATATGTGCACAATCAAACCACCTAACAATTGTAACTTTCAAGAGAGCTCTTAAAAAGTGTAGATTTATTTAAAGTAAAACAATTTTTTTTATTTGCATTAAGAAGGTCTTACCAGGGAATGATACAGGTGACTGAGGGAGAAAACCAAAGGGCACAGGCCTTGATCACTCCGCACAAGGATCTCTGTAGCTGCACAGAGCCCCGCTGAAGTCATTGGGCTAGTAAAACTCAAATGAGCAAACCCTGGGTTTGTTAACCTTGACCTTGAGCATCTACACTTATTTGTAAACCTAGGTTAAGCAATTGTTGAATCTTGGGGCTATGATCTACATTGTAGCATGAATGCTCAAGTCTGTGTACCCAAATCCCAGATTTCCTATCCTAACTCCCTCCCAAAGTATGATCCTCTATTTATGGTGTAATGTGAGAAAACAACCATCCAGTAAACTTCTGACTCTTTAGAGGGGAAAGAACATCAATCCTTTCAGATTGTGAGTTATTTTTTATGGACTTCTAGAGCACTAGTTCAGTGGGGCTGTATCTATATTGCAAAGGATCTTGAACCCCGGATCCAAATTGACTCAGTTTCAGACCCTCAATACTCATGTGGTCCTGGGACCCCTAGGCTAGGTTAGCATGATTTGAACACAGATAGAAGAAAGGTTAGGCTTGAGGGTGAATTTGAACCCTGGGCTTACATTGTAGTATAGACATACCATATGTGGATTCCAAGACATATGGTATGTCTATACTACATTCCAAGTCCCTGTGTAGAAGAGTTTGCTTTATCATTGTAACATTTTGAATCCTGATTTTGGCATTGGTTAATGTGGCTGAGAGACTCAGACCTTCCCCTCCTCTCTGTTCAGCACTTCCTCCCCTCCTTATGAAAAAGAAGATAGAAAATATAATTGTCTCCCTGAATACATTATTTATTGACCTTTTTGAAGTAATGGTTTGAAACAAGTAGCATACATGTGACTGTGTGTGTGTAGAGGTTGGAGAGATGGATTTAGTTGCCTGATTTTGAGAAGTAGGTTAAATTATTGCAGAAGTTTCCCATGTAACTATTATAATCACAATTATAAATCCCTGCCACTGTCCCCAGGTAATATGAATCTGTCTTCTTTTCCATATTTGCTACTAGATTAGAGAGGTCTGTATAAGAAGTGATGCCATGCAAGACACATGCTAAAAAAGTTCTGAGGTAAACATTCTTATATGTATTAAGAGGTTTCTTTCCGAATGTACATCTAACTGAAGGAGAAAATGGTAGATTCCTTCAAATCCTAAATACCAGCCTCTTGAATATCTCCTCAAGAGGCAGCTCATGCCTTTTTTCTCCCTCTGCTATTTCAATCGGTGAGAATACAGCCAAGAAATACCAAAGAGATTCTTAGAAAAGTAGCTGGCAGGGATTCCATCACTTATGAAAAATCTGGATAAGCACATGAAGTGAAGAGGGCTGCATGGGCATAGTAAAAGCCCAGACACAATTGTTAGAGAAGCATGAAAGAGCTTTATTTAGTCTATGGACAGAGCTGAATGTACTTCAATAAGTGTGAAATCAGAGGATATACAAGGGCTGGAATGTGAGTGATAAAAGCTGAGACCAATGGGCGGCAAGGCTGAAGCATTTACCTTAGCTTCATGGGACCCCTGCACTGCAGAGGTCCAGGCATTTGCCATGATGTCCATCCCCAATGCTGGCCCTATACTTGTGACCACTCTCACAATATGTGAGAAAACAACCATCCAGCAAACTTATAGGCTACGTCTACACAGGCACCCTTTTCCGGAAAAGGGATGCAAA
>CM057845.1:150730279-150746600 GCA_030068395.1 Apalone spinifera
GTCACTAAAGATACATTTTTTTGCACTCTCATCTAGATTTTTTTCCACTGAACTCCGGAGCAGTGAGCGACGAGCACAATGAGCGATTTCACAAGGACATTGCAACAATGGAGAAACGCTATCAGGGCAAATGGAGCCCATCAATGCTTGCAGACTATTGCTAGACAGTGACAAGAGTTGCTCCATTTAATGAATACAAGAGACAAGCCAAGAAGCGCCAAGTAGACACTGAATAGGACTACACTATGTACATAATAGTTTTTTGCCTTTTGTTTCAGAATACATTTTATTTATGTATAAATAAATTTCTGCTGATTTTTAAAGTGTTACATAAACAGGACAGGTGAGAGAGTATCATGTAAAGCAACCATAAACACATGAAAAGACCTAAGTTTACAATTGATGATTAAAACTCTACTCATATATATGTATGTATACATATACATAGACATAATATACATACATATACATAATATACATAGACGTAAAATGTAAAAACTTAAATATCTTGGAAACAGTAGCCAATCAGTTGATTGAATTGTCATATTTGATTTCAGCACATCAAAATACATAATAAATAGCACATTTTATCTCTGAAGCAGACGACTTCTAAAAAATTGTAGACCAGTGTAATTGTACAGTAATTTGAGAAACTGTTGGGGGAGAGCTGCATAGTTGTTAAGCCTTGAAAAAACACCATAAAATCGTGCAAATGCCATGTACTGGTTGCATACTATGATGACACTGAGCAATGGAAACTAAGAAAATGGGAGAGAGGGGTAAACATTGTTGAAAAAGGGGAAATATCCAATGAAGGTCAATTGTCTTTGAAATCAGAATAAATTATTGGGAGGTAAAATACTCTCGTGCATACATACTAATATGTAATGACTCTTATAGATATATAAATATATCCATAGTAACCCTAAATAATCTGGTTACATTTAGACATATTCAACAGTGACCGTATATCGCCAGAGTTCTTCTCCAACTCCTCCTGTTCAGTATGTTTAATCTATCACATATTATATCAAATTGAACAATATGCTAATTCTATTCAGTATCATAAACACATATGGCTCAGAGAAGAAAGATCAATAGTGTGATTTAGGTGTTTTACCATGAATCTGCCAAAGGTTATATGCATTTCTGGGAAGTTAAAATAAAAAGGAGGCAGGAAAGGCAGAACACAGGATGGAACTGTAGTATAGGGAGCTTGCATTTTTTTAAAATGAATATATAACAAAGTGTAGTCAGAATCTAATTGCCTGATTTATCCACCCATCCATAAATTGAACAGCAAATAATAGTACCTACAGAGGATTAGATAACCCATTTCTAGAGACAGTCAGAAAAAGCAGCACTGTTTAATATAGACGTGTTTGATTGGCCAGTTACAAAAATAGGAACCTATAGCAAAATCTGAGTTCAGAACTGGGTTCAGATTTTTAATTTCAGTATGGAGGATATTCACACGTGAGGTTCTGATTTGTTTCCATACAAAAGAGTGGAATCTGAGTGTTACATACTGAAAGCTAACACACCTAAAAAACAATGTCCTACATTCTCTGCTGCAGTCTGAGAAAAGTCAGAGTGCAATAGTGTTCTGGCTAGTCCTCCTACACTGAGTTTTGGAAGGGGAGGGCAGAAGAACCATCTGGAGACACATGTGAGGGAAATCCTCAGCTGGAAAGATCCACCTCTGGATCTCTTCTGGAAAAGAAATTGCTTTGGACCCAATTTTTTGTAATTACACAAAAGGCCTGTTCTTGCCAAATTTACTCAGGGGAATATTTTTTTCTCACACAGAGTCTCAATGATTTAAATATACTAGGGGGCTGTGCCCTCTGCTCACTATGCTCGCGTACCCCCTTCTGTCTGGCCACTTTCGCTTCACTGTTAGAGCTTGTTGATGCTGATGACGTGAAGATGTCATTCTGTTGCCTAGCAGGAACATTCTGTCGTCAGGCAGGGGAAAAAAATGTATATACAGCGAGAAAATACAGTTCCTATACTGTTGCTTTACTATTTGTACTGCTCTTTTATTTAGGGTAACTATGAGACAATACTTTTGCTTACTGTGCCAGCTGCTAACAGAGTGTAAATAGAAAGCCTTAATTTAAATGATTGCATGTATCATTTAAAGTGTGTGTATAGGAAGCACACAGGTGCTTCCCTCTGACCACCTTGTTTTCAGTCTTTCACATACAATTACAGAATGTCTATATTTGGAGACATGCTAGCAAACTTCACTTAAATCATTTTTTAAATTTACTTGGGTCACTAGTGAAACGAGATTGATGGTCTCACCCTGCTTACTATTAAGTGCTGATTAGTCTATGCCAAAATCCATACCATCTCACAAGGTGAGTACTACACTACATCTAGACTGCAGGCTTCTTTCGGAAGAAGCTTTTCCAGAAGAGATCTTCTGAAAAAACTTCTTCCGAAAGAGCGCGTTCATACTGTCAAAGTGCATCAAAAAAGCATCTGCTTTTTTGAAAGATAGCATCCACACTAAATGGATGGTATGTTGCATTCAATCTGTAATTACTGTGGGCAGAATGGCCACCGGGGCACTTGTGCTTTTTCCTCGTTTCTCTTCTTTCGAAAGAACTCCCTCCTCCCTGTCCACAAATGCCTTTTTCTGAAAGAGCTCTTTCAGAAAAAGGCTTCTTCCTCATAGAAAGAGGAAGAACCCCTCTGTTCTTATGATTTTTTTTGAAAGAACACAATTGCAGTGTAGAAGTGAATGAAGTGCAGACATAGCCTCTGTGTAGATCTGGAATGAGATGGCTATGTGTTGTGAATGATGAGTGGGAAAGTTTACACAAAACTTCTGCTTATGTTTAAAGACCATCTCCTTCATAAGTACTTGAAATATAACACATTTTGAAAAATAAAACTTAATTTTCTATTTCTTCTCTTTTCTTTAGCTTTCTTTGTTATGATTACTGTTATCTCACTTCTGTAACATTGACTGTTCTACTTGACTGCTTGCTTTGTTGCTCTTGTATTAACTGTGCATTTATTTTTAACTTTTTTTTTATCTTGGAAGTAAAATGGTGTTGTCCTGCCCTCAATCAGCTAATCAGTACTCCTACACACAATGGGACTCTTCGTAGACTTACTTTCCACAAGTTTCCCTCTATATTAATGTCAAATGCAGTTGTCAGAGAAAGGGTTTTCTTTATGAGTATCAAACCCCTCCTGCACCAGTATAAAAACAGCCTGGAACACATCTTTTAAGTGATGTTCCTTATGCTGTGATGTTCTCTGGGATTATTCTTTCATTCATTCATTAATCCAAAATCCTCCTTTTCGATTTGCCAATATGAAAAGTTACATATTTTTTTAAATGATATCATAATTACATTGATCAGTAGTAAATCATTCAGCTAAAGATGGCCCTAAGTCTGTGTGTGATTCAGAAGGCTAAAGTACAGGCAGTGAATAATGTTTGCATTTTTTATTCAGTGGGGGGAAAAAAGCCATTACAGTCTTCCCAACCATTTCAGGGAAAAATACCCAGAAGTTTCATTCCACTTTCTTTGCTCCCAGGATAATCATAGGGATCAAAAGATTCTATACTCCACATGGTCATCAGGGCCAGCCTAACCAAATAGGTGAACTAGGTGGTCACCTAGGGTGCCAGGTTTTCAAGGTTTCCAAATTAGACTGAAGTGATTTTTTTCTTTATTTAAAATAATATATTAGTTTGTTATCACTTATAAATCAAAGTACTTGTATTTGTAAAACAGTGCATCATTGCCATGTCAGAAGCTGAGTTATTTATTTCACACTGTGGAGCATGGCTGTAAATGCAAATACAGTTAAAATGCATCGTGGCATAGCTTCAAAAGAGGTTTTTGGGTTTGAGGTTTGCTGCTTGGGAAAGCAGGGTCTGGCAGTTCAGTCATTCTCAGTAGCCCAATGTTGGACAGTCATACAGGTGAGTCAGTGTTGCCTGACACCTAGGTTATGTCTAGACTGCCTTGCATTTTGGGGATGCCAGAAGTATCCCGAAAAAGCAATGCCGCATCCAAGGAATGCGTCCACTTTTTCAAAAAATATTTTGAAAGAACAGATGCACTCTTTTGCCATCCCTGTAAACCTGATTCTACGAGGAATAAGAAATGCTTGAACAGGTACTTTCTTTCCCAATTTGGCACTGTTTAGACGTGCCAATTTTCCAAAGAGCCTTTTTTGAAAGTAAATCAGAAAAAGATACACAATTTGCATACTGCAATTTGTGGATCTTTTTTTGATTGAACAGTGCAGTCTATACATAGGCTTAGTGAAGATTGGTCATCTGTTCTGCTGTGTTATGAGCTGGTACGACCTGCTTCCTTTGTTACTCTTGTATTAACTGTGAATTTCCTTTTAACTTTTTTTTTGATCTTGGAAGTAAAATAGTGTTGCCCTGCACTCAATCAGCTAATTAGCACTCCTACACACAATGGGACTCTGCATAGACTTTTTTTTCCACTAGTTTCCCTCTATATTAATGTCAAGGGCAATTGTTGGGAAAGGTTTTTATTTATAAGTGTAACTCCCTTTCCCCGTATTATTTTAATTAAAAAAACAACCTGGAACACATCTTTTAAGAGATGCTCCTTATGCTGCGATGTTCTCAGGGATTATTCTTTCATTCATTCAAGTCCAAAAGTTGTTAACAGCTGTGATCCTGAAGACACTGTTCCCAAGAAGAATTTCTATTGTGTTGGACTTGAAAAATTTGGTAAGAGGTGTTTACCAAATCGTAAGTACAGGTTGGACCTCCCTGGTTGGCACCCTCAGGATCTTAGTGGTCCCAAATGAGAGATTTTTCCGGAGTAGAGGAGGTCATTTCTGGGGGCCACTAACTCCCCAGCCCAGCTCCACTCCTAGCATGTGTGACCAGCCCCACTGCCCTGTCATGGCAGTCCCATGGTCTGGGGCTTTCAGCATTGCTGCAGCAAACCATTGCCCTGCCACGTGTGCTCCCCAACCTACCAGCCCTGCCTTGGCAGCATCAGCCCCGCCAGCGCACAGTCCTTTGCTGCTGGGACTCCCAGCCCCTCCGTGGCAGACCACTGCCCAGCCACTGGGATTCCTGACCCTGCCAGCCCTATGGGGGTAGAACTAGCCCCATTGCCAGGCCTCCTGACCCCGCCATGCCTGTGGCAGCCCCATAGTCCTGCTCAACTAAACTTCTGTGGCAGGACTCCCAGCCACTGGCCTCCCTGAAGCCAGCCTGACTTGGTTTCCAGCCCCCCGTAGGGCTCCTACCTCTGGTCCTCCACTGGGTCTCTCTAGTCTGGCAACAGCCGTGGTCCAGAATGTTGCCGGACCAGGGAAGGCTAGTTGAGAGAAGTTCAACCAATACCTGTAAGATTAAGATTGTGTATTTATTGTAGACTATTACTGTTAAATTAATAGAAAAATCTTGCTATTAAGCACCTGCCTGCTAATGTTAAGAAATACCACTTAACGTATACTTTCCTTTCTGTTCTAATTGCAACAATGTTTGGTAATAATAGAAATGTAGGCATTCTGTTTAATTTTTAAATACTTCTAAGTGAACATTGAAATGATAAAATAATTTAAAATTGACCAGATTTGTGTTACTATGATGTCATTGCATGTGCCATAACGCCCCAGGAAAGGTTTCAGTAGGTAGAGCTACTTGGTTTATTGTACTGTGACATTGGAAATACATAATTTTTCTCTTTCCATATGTTATTTACACCACATTTAATATTCTTACTAATCATTTTGATTCATTTATCTTTTATTTTAGTATAAATAGTATTCTACTTTACTATCATTGCTCTCTATTTTGATAGTTTAGTTGCTTAAACTTTTTCAAAAAATTAACACCATAGCAGTTAAAAAGAAACCATCTGGAACTCAGTCTCATAAAAGGGGAGCTGAGCAAAAAAAAGAACATGCAAATAAAAGTTTCATTCCTCAAATATCTTCGATATGACAAACAGCAAGATGAGGGCAGCTCGCTTCAAGATGGAGGCAGCTCACAGCATCAAACTAACACTGACACTGAGAAAAAAGTATTCCTGTGCCAACACATGCACCAAAGTTGATGTAAAAAAGATAACATGGGACCAACAGGTAGATATGTGGAAGATGAACTCGCAAGAAGGTTATAGTACGGAGAGCCTTCTACGGGGCCTAGATGTGATGTTTATGTAGAACAAATTCTAGTGGATCTAGTTGATGAATTTCACTTCCTGAAATATGAAAATAAAATAAAAGTCTCTGCATACCACTACAAGAAGAAACTCACCAATGGGGAAGATATACATCAACAGTAGTGATAATATTCAGTGTCAAAAGACTTCTGCAGCACACTGTTTTCTCATGGAAAAAAAGTATTGAACTGAATATTGGGAAAATTTAGAAAATTGGAAGCAACTTGAACTAGTATTAAAAAAACAAACTATTAATGAAGAAAATTACAATTTAATTAAGTGAGAAAAAGAATATTAGAGCCAAATATTGGAGGGTCTGGTTGCTTTAGGGAGAGATCTTGATGGCCAAAACCTGGAATTCCATGGAACAAATGCAAAATTATATAGTGCAGGTAATGGAAACTCCTTAAAATGTTTTGAATACTTAGCTTGTTTTGATCCAGTCATGAAAGAGTATCTACATAAAATAAGTGACCATGAAACTCATGTTCATTACCTTGGAAAAACTGCAGAATGAGTTGATTCAATTCTTAGAAAATGCTATTAACAAGAAAATCTTAGAAGCTGCCTGTTCTGCAAAATTCTTTTCAATAATTCTGAACTGTACATAAGATGCAGGTCATATCAAGCAGATGACACTGATCTTTCACTTTGTAGATGTATCAAAATCTGTATTTGAGGATAATGCTGAAGTGATCATAAAGAGACAATGGGGGGAGGAGTTGTAACATTGAAGGAGATGACTATGAATGAATCATATGAATGTATTCCATGGGAGTTTAAAGGAATGTCATTATCTATTGAGAACTTACATGGTCAAGGCTATAACAATGGGAGTAAAATGATGGGTAAAGATAGTGGTGTATGAAAAAGAAATGACTCCTTGGGCATTTTTTGTTCCGTGCAGTACACACTCCTTAAATTTTGTTGTCAATGATGATGCCAGATGTTGTTTGAAGGCAAATAGTTTATTTGACCTGCTACAGTGCAGATATGTGGGGGGGGGGGGGGGGGGGGGGGGGGGGGGGGGGGGACGTTTCATGTTCAACACGATATTGGGAAGTTCTTCATGCCCACTTTTCTCTAACTTTGAAATCATTCTCTTTGAGTCAAACAAGATGGGAGAGTTGAAATCATACCTTGAAGCTTCTTTGGTATTAGTTTGTAAGTATCTATGCTGCATTAATTGAAATTTCTAATACTACCCTAACAGGATCATCTGGCAACATGGCACATGCAGTTGCGGAAGCTCTTACAAATGGCGTTTGCAAGTTCAAATAAGAAGTTGCACTCATTTTGTGGTGTGATATCTTGTTTGAGATTAACCTTACCAGTAAGAAGCTTCAGGCAAAGGACTTTAACATATGTCCTGCAGGAATGTAGGAAAGATGAATCATTTGAAAAGACACCTGTAGATGCTTGTGAGCTTGCTGAGGAATTTGAACTACCAACAGACTTGAACCCAGAACCAGCACATATTTGGAGAAAGAAGCAGCAGTTCACATACGAGGCAAAAGACGAATCAGTTCAGGATCCAAAACAAAAATTCAAAGTAAACATCTACTTTTTAGTCCTATATACTGCAATTCAGTCAGTTAAAGAATTATTTGAGTAGATACAGAAGCTTGATTCAATACTTGGTTTCTTCAACGGTGGGCACAATTTGCAAAATAAGACTTCAAACAGATATTAGAACATTGCTTGAAGCTAGAGTCAGCATTACAACATGGAAATTCAAAAGATATTGATGCAGTAGATTTGTGCATTGAACTGAAGGCTATCTCATGGCAACTTCCAAGACATCTTACACCTCAAAATGTATTGAAGTATATTCCTTAACACAGACTCACAGGCAGCTTTCCTAACATCTTCATTGCTTTTCAAACTCTCTGGACTCTTTAAGTTTTTGTTACTAGTGGGGAGCATAACTTTTCAAAGCTGAATTGATAGAGACATACTTTGGTTCTTCCATGCTGAAAATGAGACTTGTGGACTGGCCACCATCTTGATAGTAAAAGAGAGAGCTTCAAAACTTTGTCTCAAACAACTTACTGCCCATTTTGCAAAATTAAAAACATAAAAAGCAAAGTTCCAAATGTTTACAGGCATTGATGGCCCAGTGCAAAAGGGTAACAACTCAAAAGCAGACTTTATTCAATATCAAGGAATAAAGATTTTCAAAGCATCCCTGTAATGGGGTCCACCCACCTGTGATTGCCCCCTGTGGCCAAAGAGTGTCTGGTAAGCTCTCTGCCTGGCTGTCTATGGCAGAGGAAATGTCAGTATGTGGCCTGGGACCAAGCTTCTTCTTGCCCCCTTTCTGTGGCTGCTGTGGGGGAACCCAGGCCCACCCACTCCTCTGGGTCCCAGTCCAGGGACCCTATAAGTAGCAGGTGCCTGCTATGAGTTTTCACTGTCTGCAACTTCGTTGTTCCCTGGGCCACTTCCCCAGGAAGCAGCTCTGTCTGGTCATCTCAGGGTTCTGAGGCTAGGTTCTGGATAGACCCTATCCAGGGTGCTAGCAATTCTCGTATGCAGCTTGTGGCTAGTTTTCTGCCACTGGACCTCGGCCTCATGGAGGTCTGCAGTTCAGCTTGCACTTGGAGCTGTCCATGGTGCTGTTGTTCTCCCAGTCAGTGCATAGGTCTGTCTGGGTTAAGCTCCTGTGAGGAGCTGCCAGTCCCTAGCTCAGCAATTTCTTTTATACTGGTCTTCTGTGCCCTGATTGGCCACCAAGAAGGCAGCCACTCAGTCCTGCCTGGAGAACCTCTTCTACTCCTCCCACTGAGTTGGGGTGCAGCAAGGCCTCCAGCTTCCCATAGGGGGCGTCGGGGCTTAGTCCACCACATCACAGTCCCAAAAATCAGTTCCTTTGGAAGAAAGACATTTGCAACTTGCAACTGTTTATAGCACTGACCAGAAACATCCCTGCCATCAGTCGCCCCAGTATATATCCATTCCACACTGAAGTCATTGACGCTTGTAGGAACTGATGCAATATAAGTCCTCCCATTCTCCACTCTTAAGTCATTCACACACAAAAAAACCCAATTTGTGCAAATGGAAGTCAGCTGCAGTGAAAAATTCCCAGCTTTAAGTTGTTTCACTATAAGTCCAAGTTTTTTGGAATGTATCTTGGACTTATAGTGAGGATGGCCTATACAATTAATTAAAAGTGGAAAAATCAATTAAAATATTTTCATTTTTATATTGTTCATTTTGAATGTCAAGTAAATAAAGGTGAATTTCCTTCTAGAAGTCTAATTTTTCTCTATATTGGCACCACAGTTATAGTTTGCTTAAACTGCCAAAAACACCTGGGCTGTCCCTAGTTGTCAGAGGTCATTTACCACCGTACAAAGTGAGTGTGAAATACTACCATCATTGTAACTGTGACTAGAGCAGGGGTGGCCAACCCTTTTAACAGAGAGAGCCAAAATAGCGGCAGAGAAAATGTGAAGAGCCACACCAGAATTGTCAAACAGATTAAAAAAAAGGAGGCTGCCTCTTGCCCCTTTAAGAGCAAGCAAGCTTAGGCTATTTGTCCATATCAAGCTCCCCTTGATGGCCACCATCTTGGGCATCATTTTGAATTGCCGACCCGGTGACCACAGGGGAGCCGGGGGTTGGGGGGAGTGGGGACGGGAGGGCTGAGGGCCATTGGGGGGCACAGGAGTGTCTTTGCGAGCTGCACTTTTGGGGGGGAAGACCCACATGCGGCTTGCGAGCCACGGGTTGGCCATGGCTGGACTACAGCATTCTGATTTGCTGCTGTTTCAGAAGAACCACAAATCACCTAATTTACGCTCCATCCCCATAGCAGTTTGCAGTGTTCCAGCTCTAGGAGGGAGAAGAAGGTGCAGGGATGGAGTGCAAATGAGGTAGTTCATGTTCTCTGAAAGCGCTGGGATTAGGGGGAGGAGCAGGAAGTGCAAGGCTTTAGTGCCTGGTGCATGAGACACGTGGGAGAAGGAGTCAACCAGAGGGTCTGGAGGCTGCAGGTAGAGCTCTCATGGCTCTCATGGATGCTACAGCCCACTGAGATCAAGAAGGGTCACTCAATCAGCCCTCCCATCACTCTTGGTTGACCATCCCTGTTATGCAAGAGGAAAGGCAGTAAAAAATTAGGCCTAGGGTATGTCTTTTTGCAGATCTTACTCTTTCCAATGTCCTTTTTTATTTTATTTTAGCAGGATTTCTGAACAGGTAAATTCTGCAATATTAGTTTCCATGAGCAGTGGTTAGTATTCCAGGGGATACATCAATTCATCTAGTTATTTGCCTACTTTTACAACTGGCAATATAAAATTCACAAGTGAAGTCAGTACAAATTAAAATTTCATACAGACAATGACATGATTATACTGCTCTAGACACTGAAACATAAGTACAATATTTATATTCCAACTGATTTATTTTATAACTATAAGGTAAAAATGAAAAAAATAAGTACTAGTTCAGTAATAGTGGCTATGAAACTTTTTTGTAAGCAAGTAGTCTTTAAGTGGATGTGAAAGTTGGGGTACTCAAGTCAAATATAACTCCTAAAAGAGATACAGAAGTCTGTATCCCTAATGCACTGGCAGAATGATCTCATAAACAGGGATCTGCAGGGTACGAAATATCTTTCCCTTTGAGTTAGTTAAGAAAAAGTATATTTTCTTCTGAGTGCACTTCTTTGTGTCCTTTCCTCATGACTCTTAGTAGATGTTGTTCTTATCAAAGCCAAGGCACAGTTGCTAAATCCTGATGAAACATATCTTGGTCCAAACCTAGGCAGCAGATATAGCTAGCTGAGTGTTTCAGAAACAGGGCTGGTAGACAACATCCTAATGGTTTTCATTTTGGGGGACTTGTGTGTGTGTGTGTGTGTGTGTGTGTGTGTGTGTGTGTGTGTGTGTGTGTGTGTGTGTGCGCGCGTACGTGCACACGTACTTAATTTTCATATATTTTATTTTTACTACCCACGTGAGTTGGGAATTTTAGTCTCAGCTCATCTGTAATCAGAATAGCCTGGATGAGGGTAGTGAAGCTTTACTTGACACATTAAGACAGGGCTGCCAGGCAAATGCTATGAGTTTTGTTCTTTATTTTGCTCAAGAGTTTTTCTCATAAAAGACTATTGTGTGCTTCCAACAAGTATGTACAGCAGTACTCCAAATTATTAGCTGTGTGGTTCTGTATGTATGCAGTGTATGATTTTGTTTACTTAATAATCTGTGTTTTGCAGTTATGAGCTGGGGGACAAAACTGATCCTTGAAAGAGTGCCTGCAACATTACTTGCTTTTTATATGCCCTAATGAGTATTTCTTACTGTGCTGTATTTTTATAAATATTTTATTTGCAGTTTGTATAACTGCTTCTGTCAGGCTGTGAGAAACATTTAGTATTAAATTATTATCAACAATCCCTCCACTAAATACAAATTCCATAGTGTTGTCTTAGTGAGATGTACATTTGAGAAGTTCAAGGTGGATTTTAACATAGTCTTCCAGGGAGTACATCAATTCATCTAGATATTGGCCTACATTTATAATGGGCAACATAAAAATCACAAGTGAAGTTAGTACAAATTAAAATTTCATACAGATAGTGATGTGATTACACTGTTCTATTCACTCCTTGGTCAATGAGATTCATCTGGATAAATCTGCATGCAAATCCTTCTAAAGATGAGCATGGGAAAGAGAGACAACACAGTCCTGATCTGTTTTAAGAACTGGGCCCTCTCCCTGTCTAGCCTAAAACTTTCTCTCCTCTGATGGTATGCTGTATTATAGTGACATATTTGTCAGTGAAATAAACTGCTTCCATAAATGTGACACACAGTCCTTTACTGGAAACCAAAAGGCCTTGGTGGCTTCAATAGGATGCTCACAGAGCTTAAGGCTAAGCAAGTATGTAAATCTTTGCCAGTTCTGGATCTGAGTGCACAGAGAAAAAAACTTAGTTATGGGAGCATAGTTTCCATAGCACATTATTAACAAAAGATATGTATTTGCTGTTGTATGTAAGAGCTTGATCCTGCTCCCATTGTTGTCCAGAGGTCTTCTGCTGATGATTCCTTAGGATGTATGAGAGGGATGTAGGATAGTATAAAGCTCTTATAATAATTATCCACCTTACCAATATAATTGTGTGAAATCAGATATGAAATAACTCAGATGGGAACTCTGCTCTAAACCTGCAAATAGATGCCTATGAGAAAGGGTGCCAATGCCACACTCAGTAGGAAGTGGTGACTCAGACAGCCTGACCCCTCTACAGAAGCAAGGCATACACAGGATGAAGGAGGTGCAACGCAGCTCACTTGTGGGCAGACCAGGGAAGAGAACACACTTTCAGCTCCTAGAGAAAGGGCTGGCCGAAGGAAGAAACTTCCCAAACAACCAGTGCCTGAAGGCCCTTCCCTGAGAGCAGAAAGGGCCAGGTTCTGATACAGGCTGAAAGCGAATCCTTTCCCTTTATTTATCATGAGCTCAGTTTACTTGTGATAATTCATCTTGTCTTTGTTCATGGACTACCCTGGAGTCTTTAAAGGGACCAGGATAGATGACCAAGTCACAAGAGGAAGCAGAGGCAGAGCAGCTGATGGCAGGAGACCCTTCACTGGGGAGAGAGCTGCTCGGCTACACCCAGTAGCAAGGAGGCACTAGCAGTGAGTCAACCTTTTCACATGAGAAATTGCAGAGTGATTTATAGTCACACAAGTCTTTCTTCTTTTTGCTGTTGCACCTTAACAGATTCCCTAAGAATATTGAAATATCTAGTTGATGTGTGACAGAAAAGAAGAGACCTTTTGGAGTTTACAGAAATATTTGGTTGTTTTAGAATAGAAACTTTTTTCCCCTTAAGCTGCTCACCATAATTAATAGTTCACTTACTACTGATGGGCTCTGAATGGAATGCATCATTGTCATTTTTGTGCTCCATAGTAATATAAAGATTTTAAGGCTATGAACACAATTTCCTGGCTGTGGATTATCCATAATGCTCCCTAATTAAATAGAGGGTGAGACACTAATAGCTTGCATATAGCAACTTGAAGAAAGCTGTGGGGTTCTACTCAGGTAATTTTGCTCCTAATATTAGTTCAACTTCAAGAGATCAATTTCTCTTGAATATGATCCTCCCTCACTGAAATCTGTGGGAGCTTTGCCACTGACCACATTGGGCAAAGGTTCAAATTCAGACTAGCTCAAGAAACCCATTCACAGCTTCATTCTTCCCCTTTCTTTTCCTGAAAACAAATCCCTAAAAAGTATTTCTGATCCCTCTTGCCGGTATTTCTCTTCATTGGTTTTGTAATTCATATGGATTAAAAACAAACTTTTTGCTATTCAAGAAGCCCCATATTGAAATACTTGATATTTCATGTTCTGAATTAGTGGTGCATGCTTGCATAGGGTGATATTACATAGCTTTTGCAAAAATTATCATTTCTGTCACCTCTACAGATCATCAAAGAATGCCATGATAGTGCTTCACTAGCTATATACTCAGAAATGACAGCCTAAGTGTTTCTGCAACTGGTAGAGGTCTATTACTTACAACAGCTTTTCATGTGATTGCTACAGGGAGTGGTTTATGCTATTTCCATTACTATACCACAACATTGCTGATCCCTGTTATCCCCCATCCTCATCTACTTCTTTGTGTTATGAAATTTTGCATATATACACGTGTGAACTCACACTGCAGAAGTGCTGACGTGCCTCAACATTGTGGGTGTGTCTACACTGGTGCGTTCTTGCACGAAAACAGCCGCTCTTGCGCAAAAACATGCTTCCTGTCTACTCTGGCCGTGTGTTCTTGCGCAAGTAAACTGAAGTTGTACTGTAGAAAATCAGGCCTTCTTGCACGAGAACTCTGACACTCCCTCTCAGGCCCTCTTGCACAAGAGGCCAGTGTAGACAGGCAGCCAAGAGATTTTGCGCAAGAACCAGCCAAACAGGAAAAAATCCAAGTGGCCACCTAGACACGCTGTACTCACACTCACAGCTCCTTACTTCCTGGTAACCCGAGCCCCTTTAGAGGCACACGCAGCCTGCAGAGGCCAGGCGGCAGCAGCACTTCTGTGATCCAGCTCTCCTGTGCGGCTCTGCCTTGCTGCAGCCACCAGCACCACCGGGATGGCCACTCCAGGGGGCACCAGCAACCCACACCCTCTGCACAGGAGGCCCTGAGGGGCATGAAGAGGCACACCTCGTCCTGGTCCCCAGCCGAGATTGAGGCCCTGCTGGACCTCTGGGCTGACAAGGAGGCCCTCCATAACCCCCATGCCCATTGGCGGAACGCGGACATATTCCGCTGTATGGCCCAGGCACTCTCCTACCAGGGACATCCAGCGCAGATCCTTGAATAGGTCCAGGCCAAGGTAAAGGAGCTGTACCTGGGCTATGTCCAGACCACCGAGGGCCAGGGGGCAGGAGCCAACACTTGCCCGCATTATGACTGCCTCCATGCCATCCTGGGTGAGGTGGCACCCTCGGTGCCCGTGGACACCAGCATGCACCCCCCCATCACCAGGCACATCGAGGTGGGGGATGAGTCGGAGCTGCCCATCAGTGGCAGGTTAGAGGAGGACGAGGATGACCAGGGAAGCATCATCACCCTGCACCTGGAAATGGTGTCAGGCAGCCTGGATATCTATTGGGCATCATCAGAAGCCGGGGAAGGATCCTCTGGTGAGTGTTGCACTTTGCACTCACAAGGGCGTGGGGAGCCAGGTGCCCGGGGGTAGGGGAAGAAAGGGTCGCTCAGGCGAGCTGCACACTGTGTACCAGTATGCAGCATGTGCAACCATTTGCAGCCTGGTGACTGCAGCATGTGGATGCAACAGGCAGCTCCAGGGACCTGGACCTGGGACCGCGCTGCTCGCACGCATCTGGACCGGGAGGGAAGGGGAGTGCCAGCTGGAACCAGCCAAGGCCCCAGGGGCTCAGGCCAGACCCCACACCTCCCGAAAGGTGCAGCACACAGGCAGCACGCCATCATACCTGGCTGTGCGACACAGCCAGCTGCTCCTGGGAAAACCGCAGCGACACAGCCCTGTGACTGCGGCCCCCACTGAGCCCCTTGCCTGCTCCCAGCACCTCGGCTGGCCCCCCGAGGGAAGTCCCGCCCTGTGGCCACACACGTCCCTGGGCTACATGTGCGAGGGCTAGTGGGAGGGGGAGGGAGGAAGTGATCGGCCAGGCCCTAGGGCCATCTGAGTTTCGCTGCAAGGATGGTACACTCCCCAGTCACACCCCTGGATCTGTCCCCAAGAACATCCACGTGATGGGGATCTGAGAGCCCAGACTACATCTGCCATACATGCTCCCAGGCACTGAGGGTATTCATCTCGCTCCCTGTCAAAATCCTTTGAATAGTCCAAAGCATTCACAGCCTCCCCTGGCAGGGAGTTCCACAGGTTAACACAACACGTGCCAAGGGGCCAGGGCACAGACCAGTGGTTACAATCCATGGTGGAGCACCCTACTTCGGGGGTGGGAGGGTCCTGTATGCAAACATACAACACGGGGGGACCAAGTGGGCCCAAACCACATTACTGTGGTGTCACTTGGGCTCAGGGCAGAGGGCATGTGGTGCAGGGACAATGGGCAGGGCTGCCTGACCGACCCATCCTTTCCTCTCTTCCCTGCAGCGGGACAAGCCAGGAGTGAGGGACCCTCCAGCCCTGTGGTAGTGGCAGCACCCCCAACCTCCCAGGCAGCAGGCTGGTGGGTCTGGCAGCAGGACCAACTCCTTTGGCACCACGTCCAGGCTGTCGAGCGGATCGAGGCCACCATCATCCGAAGGGTCGACACCGACTTGGAGTGGCGCCAGCAGGCATGGGGGCATTTCCAGGCGCAGTGTGACTGCATGTGCGATGCCGTCACTGCCCTCACAGCACACATTGGGCACGCTGTGCACTGTGGGATGGCATTGCCCCATGCACCTGCCATCCCTCCCATGCCCATGCCCCACCTGCTGCACCCCATCCTGCCCACCTCCCCATGCTGCCTGCCCCAATGCAGCCTGAAGGCCATCCAGTCCTCCGCACCCGCAGAGGCAGTGGCAGGGGCCACCCCTCCCACTAGTAGCTCCCACCCCCTCTCCCAGTTCAGAGCCCCCTCCCACACCC
>CM057845.1:150748149-150758242 GCA_030068395.1 Apalone spinifera
ACCCGCCAGTGTAGACATAGCCCAATTGTTTAGCTCTGCAAGATAATTAACTGTGAACTGTTAATATGTAAATACAGCTCATGCCAGGAGAAGGAAGGAATCTGAGGTGTGGCTATGTAAATCCAATTCAGCCAGGGCTGATGGAAGATCAGTGTTGGAATGGAATCTGGTGTATTGTAAATAATTTGGGGCTGTTGTGGGGGGTCACAAATGTAGGAACTGTAAAACATGACACTAGTGCTTGCAGGAGAGACACCATCATTATAAGAGGTCTCTGAGGAACAAGCATCCCCCCTTCCAGAGTTGAGTGAACTGAGCTGGGGGAAAGGGCTAAAGGACTTGAGTCAGCCTGCTTCACACCTGCCAGGTGTGAGCTGTAAGACTGGCCCAGCCTGCCCCATTCCCCCTTTGTTTTAAGGACAGGCCTAAAGCAGACTTCATGAGGAGTCTTTTTGCTAGTCCAGTGGAAGCTGGAATCTTTTGCCAGCCTAGATAGTGGCTAAAGAGTTGGAATCACTAAGAGCTGAATCACTGGTTTGGCTGGGAGCCAGACCTGTTGCAGCCAGTGAAGCGACTGGCAGGAATGACTGGCAGGAGGCTGGTAGGAGTGGTGATGGCCAGAGGTGCGGCTGGAGGGAATGACTGGCAGGTGGCCAGTAGGAGTGGCAGCAGGCGACTAGTGGCACAGCCGGTAGGAGCGGTGGCAGGCAACCAGCGGAGTGGCAGGTGGGAACGATCGGTGAGTGACCAGCAGGAGCGGACCAAGACAGCAGGTGGAGTGTGGCAAAGTGGCTTGCGTTAAAGACTGCAGCAGAACCCTACGGAGAGGTGGGGCCGTCAGCCTCGGACCATGTAAGGTGCCCCTATCAATCCCCCCGCTCCCTTTCCGCCCAGGTTGGGAGGTAAAACCCTGCAGGTGAACTTTTGGACTTTGGGCAGCACTGACCAGGGACAGAGACTTTTGGGGTGTCGGACTTTGGGACTTCGGGTGATTCTTGGGGGGGCTCTGAACTCTGTTTGTGGTATTTTCCAAAGTTAATGCCATGTGACTTCTCTCTCTGTTTCATTAAATGTTTCTTTCCTACACTCAGACTCTGCGCTTGCGAGCAGGGAAGCATTGCCTCTCAGAGTTACTGAATTTCCCAGGCTACTGGGTGGGGGCTTGAGCTGGTTCTGTATGAGATGGACCCCTAGATATTGAACCCAGCCCTGATTGCTGCCGGGCCTACCAGGCAGAAGGGTTACACTTGTCTTCATGACAATTACAGACGTCTCAAGTTATGCCTGGCTAAACACTCCCATTGTCTACATTGGTACGATCTTGCACAAAAGCAAACGCTTTTGTGCAAAAACTTGCTGCCTGTCTACATGACTGTTCTTGCGCAAGAGACCACTGTAGATAGGCAACATGAATTTCTTGCGCAAGAAAGCCCGATGGTTAAAATGGCCATCAGAGCTTTCTTGAGCAAGAGAGCGTCTACACTGGCATGGATGCCCTTGCTCAAAAGCACATCTCTTGCTCAAATGCACATGCCAGTGTAGACGCTCTCTTCTGGAAGAGTTCTTGCACAAGATCATGCCAGTGTAGATGTAGCCCCATACTTTCTGTTTTTACTCTGAGATTGGAACAGAAGGAATGGGCAATAAGTTGCTCCTCAGAAGAGAGTCTCCATTTTGGTCTGAGGGTACACCTTTCTTTCTTTGGAGGTGAATTCTCTTTCTTTGGACAAGAAAAATTCTCTGCGGTTGTCAAATATTTTATCAATGGCTTGGAATAATATTATCTTTCTTTATCAATGGCCTTGACTACTGGTGGAATAGTTTCCATATGCCTTTAGGTTAATATATTGTCTGTAGCTCGCCATGGGGTATAGATGACCTGCAACAAATGAAACAGAAGGAAGACAAATTAATTTTAAAAAGAGGCACAAATTATTTTTGACATACTATGATTTAGTTGTACATGAGGCAATGATACATTGCTTTGCCTTCCTTCATAGCTTCTGTAAAGATGGAATAACTGCTCAAGCTGGTGAACATCCTTATGAATTTGAATTCCTGTCACTTGTTTGCAGAGGGAAGTGTCTGTCCCTAGGGAAATGTTCAATTTACTTTCTGGCCAACATTGCTCATATACAGACTGGACTGCTCTGTGTCCCCTATTCAACAGAACACTTATCATGAGAGTTGACTTCATGCCTATTGCTTTGCTGGATTGGAATCTATGGTGATAGAGCTATGAATCTGGGAGAGAGGCAGAGACACTGGCTTTAAAGTTCTGGAAGCACTAAGTGAATAGGCTAGAGCCCGCACATAACTTTTCTATTCTGGGGTAAGCATTGGCTCCAAACTATGCACCTATATAAATCCATGGTATGCCCACAACTTCGATACTGCATGAAGATGTGATCGTCTCATTTCTAAAAAGATATATTGGCACTGGAGTAACTTCAGAAAAGGGCAACAAAAATGATTAGGGATATCCATATGAGGAGAGATTAATAAGACTGGGACGTTTCAGGTTGGAAAAGAGACAAAAGTGGGGGAGGTAGCAACATGATAGAAGTCCATAAAATCATGACTGGTAAGGAGAAAGTAAATAAGGAAAAGTTATTTATTTGTTTCCATAACACAAGAACTAGAGTTCACCAAATGAAAATAATAGGTAGGAGGTTTAAAACAAACAAAAGGAAGTACAGGTTGTACCTCCCTTTACTTACTCCTTGGTCCAGCATAGACCATGGATGTTCCTGGACCACAGAGCCCAGGAAGAGGAAGGTTTGGCAACCTCTACCTTAAGGGGCAGAGACGACTCAGCATTGAGCCCAGTGAGTGTGTGTGGGGAGAGAAGGATGGGCGGCTGGAATGGTGGGAAGTTCTGGCCCCAGTGGAGCTCCCTGGCTCCAACAATCAGGGGGCTGTAGCCTGGCCACAGCCATGGATCTCTGGCTCTGAGGACAGAGCCAGGGAGCTCTGATCCCAGCAGCAGCCAGGGAGTTCTGACTCCATCTCTAGCTGCGGAGCTCCGGCTGCGTCCTGGCTCCAGCAGCCAGGAAACCCCAGCCCCAGCCCCAGCGGCAGCCGGGGAACTCTGACCCAGGCCGTGGAGCTCCATCCCCATCCTCCATCCAGGCGCTTCAGCACTGGCATCAATGGGGTTGGGAGAGCCCCAGGCAGCAGCAGGGAGCAGGCTGGAGACCAAGCTCGGTGACAGCAAGGCCATGAGGGGAGGAACTTATCCTGGTCCAGCAAATCCCCTCAGTTGGGACTAGTCAGATTCTGAGGGTGCTGAACCAATGAAGTACAACCTCTATTTCTTCACACAGTGGACAGTCAACCTGTGCAACTTCTTGATAGAGGATATTGTGAAGGCAAGCACTTTAACAGGGTTCAAAAAAAGAGCTAGATAGATTCATGGAGGTTACATCCATGAATGACTATAAACCAGGATGGGCAGGAATGGTGTCCCTAACCTCTGTTTGTCAGAAACTGGGAATGGGTGATTCCTTGTTCTGTTCATTCCCTCTGGGGCACCTGGTATTGGCCACTATTGGAAGACAGGAAAACTGGGCTAGATGGACCTTTGGTCTGACCCATTATGACTGTTCTTATGTTCACCTCTTTTGGGAGGAGTCCCAGTAAGGTGGGGCAGATGGGAATGCTTATTTAGTGTCCCTATTCCAGCATATGCCTCCAAGACTCTTCCTGATCTTCTGGCAGAAACTAAAACACCATCAGGCTTATCCTACATGAGCTGTGGTATAGTGGGTCCCTCTGGGGAGTGGAGGTTCAATTTGGAGCCACATAATCTGGTTTGGCTGAATTTAGTTTCCATGGAATATTTTTGTTTACTTTCTTATTCTTAAATTATATTGTACAGCAATATTACTGATACAAAAGACTGTGCATTAACGGCATTTAGATATTACAGTGTAGTATTTACCAATACCTGGTATTATCTGTGTACGTATAACTTAGTTGTTTTTGAGGGGCTAATTCATTTCTAATAATAGTAATAAACCCCCTTTCTATGTACTTACTGGCAAGTGAAACCAGACTTATTTTCATGCTGATTAGATGTGGTATAGTGGTGCAATTGACACTTTTTTAATTATGTACCCTTCTTATCCCAAATAATCTCTGACACAGATTATTTTTCCCTTTATGTACCTGTGAAATTCTCATTATGGCTCAAAACCTGATTGTGACCAGGACTGCAGACTCCGGCACGCACATACTGCTTCTCTGTGTGCTGTGGGCTTCTGTCAATGAGAAGCCAGTTGCAGGATCACAGAACTCAGGGCTCTGTTGTGACATGGGCCATAACTAGACAGGTTACTATAATATGTTAAATTGCACCATGCAGTGTGTTAGAAGCACTAATCTGAAACCCATTTTTAACTCTATTTCTGCAATTACACTTAAATCCCTATCCATAAGATTATCTTTTCTGGAGGATTGTCACAAAGAAAGCATTTGTTGGAGACCCAGACTTCTCTTGCTGAGCCAATTATATCTTTTTGTTTGTTTTTGTTTTTTTGTCTTATAACACCAGAGTCACTGAAAAACTTCTATTGTTTTGGGTAATATACTGAGAAACAAAGGAAGATGTCCAATATTTGTGTAGTGGCTAGTGGTGTCATGTTTTTTCTCCTGACTGTTTAAGGTACATTGGAGAGCCTTGCTCCCTAATAGGCCTCATGCACTGCTGTCATATATAAAGTGTTAGCTCTCCACTGTGCAGTTGGCAGAACCCTGTGAGGTATTGCAAAACCTCTAACGTGGTATTCTATACAATTATTAGATGCCATGCTGCTACAGAATCTTGTGATCTATCACAAAGTAATTTGTGTTAATGAATGTCACTATTGTAGAAGCTCTCTTGCTGAGCACTTTACAGACCCCGTGTTGTGATTTCCTGCAACTGGCATCCATTTGCCACACTTGTCAGCTAACAGCATCATATTCTGACCTATACTTAATCCACTGTTATTCTCCAGACTCCAGTGTAGGCGTGAACTGAAGTCTACATTTAATCAGGGGTGTTACTACCAGAAGCAGCATAAAATTCCACTATGCTGCTCAAAATACATTTTGCTTTTAGCAGATTAAAATTGTTTAGCAAATGGGTTATTCCATGCAAACTAATAAACTAAGAAACATTTACCTTTCTTTCAGTGGGATAGACTTCTGTCATGATTTTCTGAAATGATGTGCACCCACAAATCCCATGAATGTCAATAAAATCCAGAAAAGTGTAGGCCACTTCAGCAAGAAAACTGCATAGTCGTGATTATTCTTCTCTGTAAATACATAAAAGACTGCCATTCTTGAACCTTTGCAGCTAGCTTGTGGCTAGACAGGAACATGGTCAACTCATACTGAAATACTGAATTAATGTATAGTGTTTTCGCTCACACCACTCAGTCAAGATTGAGAACTATCCCCTTCATGATATGGTCAGTTCATTCCAGAGACTGGAGGAGGGGATACTCCCTTCTGTTAGAAATAGAAGGGGAAAGAACAAAAGTTACAGAAAATTCTGAACTCTGAAAGGAAGAGTTATTGAGTGGTAATCTACTGGGAAGTATAGCTTCAGAGTACAAGAACTACAATGTACCTGGCAACTGATGGAAATAGGAACTGTTATTTATCATTTTTATTTGTATTATAGAAACCTCTATAGGCTTAGCCAATATTGGGTATCCATCATACTAGGCTCTGCGAAAACACACACACACAGTGAAAGAAACCTGATCTTTAACTATTTTAGACTGTGGGATGCCAGCTGTGACCATATTCACTTCTGCTCACTTCTTTGGGCTCCATATAGTCTACCCACATGCTATATGCTGAATGATCAGCACCTAAATGACAAAGGGTAGGCAAAATAAAGTATTAACCCTGTTTTACTGATAGGGAGCAGAGACCTAGGTGGGTGACTTGCCCAAGATCACCCAGGAAATCTGAAGCAGAGGTACCCAAATCTCTGAGTATCTTAATTACAAGAAAATTATTTGTTTCTCTTGGCTGTTGATTGAAGGGACAAAGATTAGTCTGTATGTTTATTAGTGATCTGACCCAGAAATATCTTAAAGCAATGAAAGTGCTAAAACACTTCAGAGTGATCCACCTTGCATTATCCATCAGCGGGAGACCCAAAAGTGGCTAAAATAGTGACTAAGATTATGACGGGTACATAATCTTACTCTACAGCAGTGTCATTGTGTCAAAATTCCTAAATAATTCATAGATTCTAAGGCCAGAAAAGATCATAGTTATTAAGCATGCTCATGAGTTAGAAACACAAACATAAGAGTAATTCACTGGGGGTGTGTCTAGACTACATAGCTCCATTGATGGAGCCATGTAAACTAGTTTACCCAACAGAGTCAATGAAGTGGGGATTTAAATAATCCCCCCTTCATTAAAATAAAAATGGTCGCCGTGCTATGCTGACAATCAGCTCATCCAGCACAGCGCAGCAGTCTAGACGCGGTGCAGTAGACAAGGGAAGCCTTTGTCGACTGCTCCTGTAAACCTCATTTCACGAGGCATTATTTAAATCCCCGCTTCATTGACTATGTCGGGTAAACTAGTTTACATGTCGATAGAGCCATGTAGTCTAGATACACCTTGGGATAGGTATCTCTTTTTCTTTTTTTAATGTTGTAGGTACAATTCTGCAATTTCATCTTCTAACTAATCCTGGCTCAAAGTCCATGTAGCTGATTCTCAGGCAAAGCCTGTTTCCGTGCAACAGCAAATGTATTGAATGAATGGTTAATTTATAAAACGTACAAAACAGTCCTTCCCTAATTCCAGATGCAACTGGAGTATTTTCAGAAAACAGACAAGTCTGTCCCATGGTTCTTGTTTGTTTCCACTTGTTGAATTAAATTAAACAATAAATCAAGTAATTCTATAATATTAGAAGCTTAAGCAATTAATATAGTTGCTTCAGGAATGTTATGCTATCATGAATATGGACGTAAGTCATATGATCATGAATATCAGGAGATGTTGTTCACAATGCTTTCTTTCTAAAATGAGGTCCACTCTTAGAAAAAATAGGAGAAGCTTTTTCCTTGTAGCACACTTATCCAGTCATAGGTCAAATATAATAAAGGTTGAACCTCTCTAGTTTGGCATTCTCTGGTCTGGCAACATCTGTGATCCAACAAGATTTAAGTGAGCCGGATATCCACTTACCATGGCGGTAGCCAAGTTTCCCACAGTCTCATAAAGTTTGTTTACAACCACCAATCCTGGCTCTCAGTGTTCTGTGCTGTTATTTACTGTATTTTAGTGAATATACCCTGCACCCAAATATAACCCACACCCAAATATACCCCGCGGTTTTTGCTATTTCAGTAAAAAAAATCTTGTATACCCCACACATGAGTATAACCCACGGGGTATACAAGACTGTGCCGGGGGTATATTTATGGGGGGTTAGGCTCCCAGCCCACGACCGAATAACGCGGGGAAACTTACAAGGGGTGCAGCAGCTGGGAATGCTCTGGAGCTGGGGCAGAGGCATCCCCAGCAGAGGTGCAAGATGGGAGGCTCCCAGCCTGGGCTGACAAAGGGAAGGAGCCCGGAGCAAGTTGCTCGGTGACCAGCAGCAGCAGTGGGAGTCTGCAGGCGGCCACGGCTCACAGGAGCGGGGCCGGGGCACGGTGCTTGTTGCTTGTTGCTCCTACGCGATCCAGCTGGGCGCCCTTCCCTACCTGCAGCTGCCGCATGCCGGACCTGCTGTGCGCTCGTTTGTTGCTCCTGGGCCAGCGCCTGCCTGCTGCCCCGAACTATGCCCCGGCCCAGGAGCAACAAGTGGGGCATGGTTTGGGCGGTGGGGCAAGTGCTAGCCCGGGAGCAACAAGCGAGCGCGCAGCGGGTCCGACGTGCAGCAGCGGCGGCTGCAGGCAGGGAAGGGCGCCCAGCTGGATCGCGTAGGAGCAACGAGCAACAAGCACCATGCTGTGGCCGCCTGCAGACTCCCGCTAATACTGCTGGCCACAGAGCCCCGCACTGTAACTTGCTCCGGGCTTCTTCCCTTTGTCAGCCCAAGCTGGGAGCCTCCCGCCTTGCGCCTCTGCTGGGGATGCCTCTGCCCCGGTTCCGGAGTGTTCCCGGCTGCTGCGCCCCTTGTAAGTTTCCCCGCGTTTTTCATTCGCGGGCTGGGAGCCTAACCCCAGCGCGGCAAAGATAGTGAAAGGGTGGGGGGAGGGTATCCTCTTCCATCGAGTAAAAAAACCCCTATATACCCTGTGCACGAATATAGCCCATGGGGGGGGGGGGGGCGCGGGGTTTGTAAAAATGAATGTAACTCGCGGGTTATATTTGCTAAAAGACGGATATACCCCTAAATATCTTCTAAAAGCCCAGTAAGCAGTGGAAGTGTTGGAAATGCTGCTAGACAATATTGACCTCCCATGGTTCAGCAAATTCTCTGGTTCAGCACCAGTCGGGTCCCAAGAGTGCTGGATTACAGAACTTCAACCTGTACTTCTTTGAAGTTTGGATTCTTATTCTTCTGAGAAAGGGAGGCATAAGGAAATAAGTGGTGGTCATCTTGTGAGTCTGCATTAGAGTCCAGGTTTCCAGAACACATGGCCTTCTTGGCATTGCATAGTACTAACAGACAAGTATCAAACCAACAGAAATAATATTTTAAAAGCCCCCTGATAATCTGTTGTATGTAATAACATTCCCTCATCATAATGAAGGTATGTCAATGTTATAGTGACAATGTCAGCACAAAGTAACTGTGATACCAACATTTATTATAGGTCTGATGCTCAGAAGAAATGTGTGTTTGTTTAAAATCATGTTTTAATCTTCAAAACTTTCTTAAAAATAACTGTAATTTATTTTTTGCCCTATAAATCACAATGAGTAAAGCTGTAGATGGATGACCACATTGTGAATCAATACCAGGGTTCAGATTATATTACAAAACCACTTGAGCTTGGCTCTGATGATTAGTGATCTCATCTGGATCCCTGAAATGATTAAGAGTATGGTAATCCTTTCCTCCCCATTCATTACCCAACAAATAATTACCACATATTTGATTATATTGATATTGAAGCAATATGCTCAAACTTTTCATGTATACAAAACAAGGGCAGTAGAGAGAGCTTTTGGAATGTAAATAGGATGTGAAAAGATGTTCTCTTTAACACAAATATTTTATTTATAAGTTTTGGCATTTCCTTGTTTAAAAACAAAAACAAGGCTTTGCAGATGAAGCATGGAAAATAATGGAAAAAAACAGATGGCCCTCTTTACCATTTATAATAATTCATTTTCTTCTCAGTACAGCACAGAAAGGTGTTGTACTCCCTGGAAATGTTGCTGATTGCTTATAGTAAGGAACAGCGCTGCTGATTCACAACTAATGTGGCTATTTTCTCTCTCATGTCCCCTCTCAAACGTGATTGGGTCAGAGCAGTAGTCTGTTAGATTTTTTTCCACTCCTAGTTACGCAAATTATTAACAGATCAGATCCCCATACAGTAAATGAGGGAGAAAGTCCTGGAAGCTATTCATGGCCACTGTTTCTTGGGGAAGAATTCACTGAGTAATTGCACATTCAACATATCTGTCTCTCTTTGTCTACAGCTCTGAAGCAATATCATGGTGTGGTGTTAAGGGGAAAAAACAAAACATAAGGCAGAAGGAGATACTTTACAACCACAAACCCACTCATATTAAGAAAAAGTTGACTCTCCTTTTTTTGTATAAATATTTAAAGGAAAGTTATATCTTTCCCCACACTTGTATGTCCATAACTATAGTGATGGTGTTATATCTGATCTCTGTATCTGTCACTCTTTGTCTTTCTCTCAGCTGCTACCTTATGACAGTTGTAAGAATCACAGGAGGGTTTTCTTCCCTGAAGGGACTTATTGCAATGGATTTTATTTTATTTTATTTTATTTTACTTTGAACCCATAGGTGGGGAAGGGATCTTAGGACTCTTTGAAGGTTCCAGCAGGTTACAAGAAAAATGCCACACTACAAAGCTATACCATGGGGCTGTGTCTACACAGGCCCACTTATTCCGGAAAATCAGCCGCTTTTCCGG
>CM057845.1:150758342-150790610 GCA_030068395.1 Apalone spinifera
GTTCCGTTTTAAGCTTTTCCGGAAAATCATGCCTGTGTAGACGTAGCCTGGGTGAACAAGGGTATCCCATTTAGTTCAAAGACTCTTCCTGGTATCACTCTTTTTTAAAAACTGACTTTGACAGGTACTCACTGCCTATAATGATACTTTAGTTGGAAATGGACAGAGGAAGAGGAAGTATATCCTTTTCGTGAGAGATCATTTTGACTTGGTTCTGTTATCAGTTGTCTAGATGGTATTTATAAGACACTTATCACTCTAGTACACAGCACTGCACAAGGATTAAAAATATAGTCGGCTCAGCCTGGGAACAGCTGGCTCTTCATCCTTCTTTTGATGTGATCCGGACCCATACTGGGAACATGACATCAGTTTTCTGTTCTGCTTTAGTTTTAATCTTGGGCTGCTACATTGAGTGTAATGTTGCATTTTCCTTGTCCTGGTTCTTTAGAGAGAGCTGTCATTAAGACCTATCTCTTACAGCATGACTTAAGGATGTAGGACTCATTGGGACATGCTCTGGGACAGTGCTTCAGAATCTTGGATAACTTTTTGAGACGCTTCCTTGAGCTTATATTTCGGTGTCTGGACACAGTGTGTCTCTGGCCACTTAGGACATGCCTACACTAGCAAATAATTTAAAAATAAGTAACATTGAAATAACTCCTGAAATAACAAAATCAAAATAGCATTTCCCCACGATGGGGAAGCATCAAAATGAGCCAGAATTATTTCAAAATAGCACTTCCACACCAATTGGAAACTGCCTTGGACTCAGAGACCCTGGGGAGGGCACCAAGAGGATGGACGCTTCTTGTGGATGCTCAGTCAGGCAAGCTGTGACGCATGCTTTTCAGAGCCCCTTTCTACGGCTGTATCTCACATGCCACTCCTCCAATCCTCCCCCCCTCCCCCCCCAGGACACAAAACAGATGCAGTGTGCTCTGGTTGCCCTTGCAGATGCCACAATACTCACACAATGGAGCCATACCTGCTGCAAAGCAATGCCAGGCTCAGAGGCCTTGTGGTATGCCTCATGGCATAGTTCGTTCAGACTGCCCACATGCTGCTCCAGCAGGATGATGACCAGCCTGGACCAGGGGCTCTCCTCACCTAGGTACTAACACTCCTGCAGATGCAAATGCCCCTCAGTCTTCTGGACACCACTGAATGCCACTTCTGGTGATGGGAGACCAGTTCCAACTGGTGGGACCGCATCGTCCTGCAGCAATGGGATAACCAGCAGTGGCACCAGAACTTCCACATGTGGAAGGCCATCTTCCTGGAGCTCTGTGAGTGGCTCGCCCCTTCCTCAGGTGACAAGACACCCATCTGCAACCCACCATCCTCCTGCAGAAGTATGTCACCCCCTCACTCTGGAGCTCATCATGCTGGACAGCTATCTCTCTGTTGGGAATCAGTTCAGCGTGGGGAAATCCACAGTTGAGGTCATCTCCTGCAAGTATCCCAGGCCATAAACCACATGCTACTAAGGTAGGTCATCACTCTGGGCAATGCGTACAGAATTATAGATGGCTTTGCCGCTATAGGCTTCCCCAGCTGCAGAGGGGCCATAGATGACACGCACATCCCCATCCTGGCCCTCAGCTATCATGCCTCTCGCTACATCAACAGGAAGGGGTATTTCTCCATGATGCTGAAGGCCCTCTAGACCACAAAGGATGCTTCACCGATTTCAATGTCAGATGGTCGGGGAAGGCACATGATGCCTGCATCTTCTGAAACTATTGCCTGTTCCAAAAGAGGCACATGGTTTTTCCCCCCCATCACACCATCAGAATCGAAGATCTGGGCATGACCATCTGTGTCCTGGGCAATGCAGCCTACCTTTTGCTTCCCTGGCTTATGAAGCCTACATGGGAAGCCTGGACCTCACAAAGGAGAACTTCAATGCCACGCTGAGCAAGCACCACATGGTCGTGGAATGTGCGTTCAGCTGCTTAAAGGGGATGTTCTGGAGTCTCCTCACCCACCTGCAGCTCAGCAAGTGTAATATCCCCTTCATAGTAGTAGTCTGCTGTGTGCTCCACAACATATGTGATCAAAAGGGGGAGACTTTCCTGCCAGAATGGGGTGCAGAGGCTAAATGACTGGCCAGGACATATGAGCAGCCAGACACCAGTTCAATGAACACATCAAGGGGCTGGGCTCATCAGGGAGGCCTTGAGGGAGAGTTTTGGCCAAATCCAGTTGTGAGACTCTCCCCTGTGCTTGTCCACAAGAGGCCTGCATTCCCTCCATGTGCCTTTTCTGACTTCCTCTCCCTTCCCCTGGCTTCCCTTCCCATCTTCTCCCTTCCCCTACAGAGCAAATAAAAAGCTGCTTTTTTAAAAAAACAAAACTGTTTATTTGAGGGGTGTGACAGGGCAGACAGGCCCTGCACTGACGAACAGGGGGTAGCCCAGGCCCAACTGGCAGAGAAAGCCCCGCCCCTCCAGCCCTGCTGGGCATGCTCCCAGCCGAGAGTATAAAAGCAGAGGGAGCCCTACAGCAGGGGAGGCGGCAGGATGAGGGAATGGACCAGGCTGGGCCGGTGTTTCTGCAGCAGCTGGGATCGGAGTTGCCGCCCGTGCCTGACTGGAGACAGAGCCAGCAGCCGCCAACCCCAGGGAGGCAGGAGCGCACCCGCCACCCCAGCAGGTACGGACGCGGGGGCGAAGGGGCCCCAGGGGAACCAGGGCAGGGTAGGAAGCAGCCCAGGGCAAAGGACTCAAAGCTTGGATTCCCCGCCGAGTGGGCAGAGACCATAGGCCCTGCCTAAAGGGCCCTGGGCTGGGACCCGGTGGAGAGGGAGGCCCTGGTCCCCTACCCCCCATTTTTCCTTCCCTGGATAATCAACCCCGGGCCTGGAGAGGCTACTCAGAGTGGCTAGGCCTCTAATGTCATATTTACCATGATAGAGGGGCATGAACTTTTATGTGGGGACTACTAGGGTCGTGTTCTCCCCGACAGAGCGGGCAACGGGCCCATAAGGGAGGGGACGCACCCCACATCAGGGGCATACCCCGTGACAGGGGGATATACAACAGGGGAAAGACTGGGAAAAGAACCTGGAGTGCGAGAGGGTGGAGGTAGAAATGTAAGTAACTAGTCGACTATCCAATAAGCATAAGCTTATTGGATAGTTGACTAGTTCCTCGACTAGTTACTTCACACACACCCTTTGCTGCCTCTATCAAAGGCATAAGCTTATTGGATAGTTGACTAGTTCCTCGACTAGTCACTTCACACACACCCTTTGCTGCCTCTATCAAAGGCAGTAAGGGGGGAGCAGGAGCCGGTGCTGGGGGCAGCCAACTTAAAAGTCAGTTCCCCGAACACTGTCTCCGTGGATGGCAGGGGGTAGCAGGGATTGGGTGTGAGCCAGCAGGCTCTTAATACATTTAAAGGGCTGGTGCACAGTTGTTGGGACCCAGCATGATCTGGGAATCAGATGTCTCAGCTTGAGCTTCAGCTTTTTAAATATATTAAGAGCTGACATTTAAAAGGCAGAGCTGCAATGGGGTTAGGTCCCAGGACTGGCAGCTAACTCTGCTGTGTCTCTCCCGCTTATTCACTACTTGATTAAACTAAATGTAACACCCATAGGTGGAGAATGGGGACTCAGGGATGGGGCTGGAACTGGCGTCTGCCTCAGTTAGCTCAGGAAGCCTTGGCTGCCTGAGAGGTCCCACTGCCCCATGTTCTGAGGCCCCAGCAACCCATAAGGGGGAGGTGGGTGGTGGCTTGCTCTATGCACAAGGTCATGTGCGCCATTGCTCCATCACTGAAGTGTGGGAGAAGCACATGGCCTTGTGCTGGAATACCAGCTGGTTCCAGGTGGCCTTCCACTGTTCCCAGTCAGCCTGGAATGCCTCCCCATCAGTGGCCTGCTCCCAGTGCTCCTCTTCGAGCCCCAAGATGGGGGATTAGAGGCAGGCCATCTGCTCCTTCATGAAGTCTTAAGCCAGGTTCATTTCCTCCTGCAGATCTTGCAGAGTCTGGAAGATGGAATGGGGGGTGTTGGATGTGCTATGCTCACAGCTGGTGTCTTGTCATGGGAAGGTGTCCCACCATGGAGGCTGAAGAAAGGCAGGAGCCTTGAGACGAGGACCAAGGGGTTCCTGTGTGAGAGAGTCATGGGGCTGAGTGCTCCAGACTAGCACTCCACGTGCATCCATGTGCATAGGCTGTTGTGCGACCACCAAGCAGAGTAGGCCAAGTGAGGAGTGTGCAGCCCCTCTCATCCCATTGCCCATTCCTGCGTGTGTGTATAGGGAAAGTTATAGAACTCACCTGAAGTGCCTTCCCTGGGTTCATCCAAAACCGGGGGGGGGGGGGGGGGGGGAGGGAGAAGGGAGGGGCGGACACTTACTCCAGGGGGAGGAGCAGGTCTTGGCTGGCAGGCATAGTCACTTGGCTGGCTGACTCCTCCTCGTCCACAACCCCACCCGCTTGGAGGCTAACACTGGGCATGTCCAGTGTCATTGGACTTGACAATGATGGGAGGGAAGGAGGTGACTGCCCCCCTTCCCAGGATGGCATCGAGCTGTTTGTAGTAGCAGCATGTGTGTGGTGCCACCCTGGAGCATCCCTCTGCTCCTTGGCCTTGTTGCATGGCTGCCGGAGCTTTTATCTTCATCCGGACCTGGTTGAGGTTCCGGGTGTGGCTTTTGTCAGTCAGGCTGGTTGCAATCCACCAGCATTCCTTTTTCTGGTGTGGAGATCCTGGAGGTTGGTCTCCTCACCCCAGACTTTGATGAGGTCCAGGATCTCCACACCATTCCAAGCCGATTCTCTCTTGCATCTCTGGCCAGTAGTCGATGGTGTTGCAGCTGAGCTGGTAGCCACTGAAAGCTCACGGAGAGTGTTGCAGTCTGCACACTTCTCACTTGGCTCCTGTTGTATGGCACAGGGCTTCCCAAGCTCGGAGTGGCCCATGATTATAGGCTGACTTGGCCGTCGCCTAGGGCGCCGCCTTCAACGGTGCCCGATGATGACGTCACAGGGCGCCCAATGATAACGTCACCCCATTGACAGCCGTACAGGCAGGGGCACCGATCGCGCGTTCCACCTGGGGCACCAGCTGCCACAGCCCGCCTCGGACCGCTCCTACCCAAGCTGATCATGCAGCCTGCTGTTTTAAGCTCCACAGGAGAAATGGAGCAGTGGAGCTGGCAGATGTGGCCAGAGCAACCACAAATGCAGCTATGAGAGGCCTCTAGAGGCCAATTATTTCAAATTAGCAGCATCGGATCATCCCCACAAATGCTATTTCAAAATAACATTTCAAAATAAGCATTATTCCCTGAGGAAAGCAGGAGTACACATTGCAAAATAACCAGCTCGTTATTTTCTCTGGGTTGACATGGCTTCCAAACTCCTAGAAACCAGAATACGTTGTAGAGTACTATAGCGTAGTATGCTCTCTTCTGCTTTAGGGTAAAGATGTATATAAATGCCGTAAGTGTCATTGAAAATCTCCCACTAAAATCTGAGACCAGATTTACTGGTACGCTTTGACTACTTTGTGCTGTATGGGTGACACAAAATAGTCATAAACCAGCTTCATCTAGCCATTTAAGCCAAGTTTACAGCTTCTTTACATTGCTGGATTGGCACATTGCATCTAGTTCTTGCAGATGAATCAGCCCCTCAATGTAGCATGAGTTGGCCCTGTTTGGTGTCCTGGGCTGTCCAGAGATGGCTGACCCTTAAGGCTTTCTTAGAAAATCCAGTCACTGACCCACATTTTCAGCTATCACTATAACAAATGTGCATTTTAATCACAGAATCTTTTTGGTTTTCTTTTATCAGCCATCAGTGACACTGACTGCCAACTTAAGTGGTCACTTTCTCTCATGAATCAGATCACATGTAAAAATGAATAGTGTGCATGAATTATCCAATATAACAAAAGCAAACAGTGCTTTCTTCTTCCCCTGGGTCATCTACATCATCAGAAACTGCCAAGAGCATGATCAGTAATGAGCAAACATAGCCTGCTGTTCAGATTCTGCAGCAATGTTTCACACACTCTTCCATTTGTTGCCTAAACTGTCATATATGCTACGGGGACCATACTCTGCTCTCCATAGCTAGTGGATAAATATAAAAGGCCAGATCATTAGGTGGCGTATATTGGCAAATTACATTGACTTCTAGGAACTACGCAAGTTGATGATTTTGTTCTCACAAAATCTAAGAATTATCTAAATGCTGTAGTCTTGGCTGTAATGGCATCAAATCAAAAGCATTAAATCACTGTACTTGTATTTGCAGGGACTCACGGGACCTTGAGTGATACTTCACAGAACCATAGTATCACACATTTCAAATAACAGCATTGTATTTATTCTATCCATAATTTCAGGTTTCTTCTTGAGCTGCGTTAGAAATCTCCTGTTACCAATGATGCATGATAGAGAGTCTCATAAATCTGAAAATAACCTCATATAATATCTTGAGAGGCAACAACTGAAAACATGCTTGTAATGAAATACATTCCTAGAGGTAGAGAGCAGAAGTTAAAAAAACAACAGAAAATAGGTTGAACTGACCTACTCTATCTATATTTATTCCCGTGAAGTTACATGAAAGATGAATTTGACCAATGGTTTTTACTCAGAGCTAAACTTACCTGTATTGTCTGAGTAACCCTCACATTTCTGTTGATCCATCCATAACTGACAGCTCCACTAAGAAAAACAAATACTGTGGCATGAACTGCAATAACTGAAGGGCAGACATATCAGAAAACACCTCTATAAACATATTTGGGGCCAAATCCTAGCCTCACAGAATTCAAAGGCTCACTTTTACTTCTTTCTGCAATTGCACTTTCACCCACATCAATTTTTTTGTTTTCTTTGCACAGTAAGTTCTTTTTTCTTATGTGATTTATAGATAGATAGCGTTAAATATCTTGGAAACAGTCACAGAGCATTTTATTAGCCTTTTAATACCAAGAGTCTGGAATTCTAACCAAAACTTACTAAAACCCTTTACCCTGGACATAATAGCAAAAGATTTAGGGCTTAGTTGAATGGTGTGAGAGACATAAATGTTAATATGCTCTAGTATGTGATGCAGGCAGACCCTGCTGGCATGCACTAAAAGTTTCCCCAATGCATGCCAGCATAGCAGTGTTTGAAACAGGACAGCATCTACACACACTAGAGAGCTTAATGCACACCAAAAGGATCCACCTGTGTTACATGGGGCACATTGCAGTTTACACCCTCTAGTGCTGACTAATAACTGACATAGACAACCCCTATGTCTCACTGTCCCCAAGGGCTTATACCTTCTACTTTATTGTGCTTTGCTTTGCTTTTCCACTCTCTGGGTGGCAACCATTTAGTAGCTGATCCATCATACCATATAAAAAAGAAATGATTTGTTGCATTAAAACTTGCAGTATAAATAAAGCAATATAAAATTAAAATAGCCCTCCTGAGGATTCAGGTCCCTATGCTTCCTAATTACCCTGACTATGAATACAGGAAAGACATAAAGCTCTACATCTTCTGCATCTGCTGACTGTAAGAGGTCATGAAGGAATTAGCTGGAGCTATTTATAAAAGTTAGCAATTATAACCTCCTTCTACATAATCATGAATTACATCATCAGCATTCTGCCTACCTCCTACGCGAGAACATTTTCCAACCCAGATGATATAATAGATGATAGTAAAAGAAACTTCAAATCAAAAAGGGTCAGAGGCGCTTAAAGCTATGGCTACTTATAACACATTAAATTCTGTTCTCAACAGAGACTTGCTGTACATGGAATTCAAATTTGATTTTTTTTTAAGCTTCAGCTTCATAAAAAAATAATGTCACAGTAAATCTCTACAGTGGATGTCACTGCTTGTACTTTCTGAAAACTATTACTGAGCAGAAGATTTCAAGGATTTCTGCTAGAAGAAGATTTTTTTATTCTGCTTTTTCTCCTCCCACCTTCCCCATCTCCTCTGTGAAAGATGTTGTTTCTAATTGGGTTTTATCACTTTATTGCCAACCATTCTGTTGTACTCTGCTTGGTAAATTGCATATATTTTATGACTTGTCTGTCCATGGGATGACCTATCAGAAGTATTGTGTTAACACAGCACTATAATACAATGAAAAACTGTAAAATGTGGTCCCAGAGTGCATCTGAGATTTATTCTTGTAACAGCTTTTATTAGTTATTTGTTTAAGAGTTTCATTGCCTCATTTTATATTTTTCCCCCAGCCTGGTATTAACAGTGTTTTTTTCCTTCCAAAACCTGTATTGAGATTATATTTCAAAGCTGTTCTGTTGTGTTTTTTCTTGCCTTCCAGTGTACAGAATATTTATTTGTAATATTCTGTGATGAGTCCTGTTTAATTTTTGTGTATTTTACAGTTCACTACACAGAAAATGTATGCCTTTTAAAGACTTTCATTCCTCTGACAGCTTCACTGGGTTCAATTGCTTATCAGTGTAGCACTAAAAGAACACAATAAAAGTCAAATAATCTAGTGGTTGTACTTGGCAAATTCTTATAGTGATGATAAATCAACAATCCAAACTTATGCATTCAATGTAAAACAAACATTTAAAATAGGGGACTTACTAAGTTAATAAAACTATTGTTCCCACCCTGTGGCTAAAGAAAACATAGACTGTTCAAGAGAAAAAACACCTTTTCTCTTACAACAGCTTAGTCATTTTAATGGCAAACTCTTGTCTCTCTTTAAACACCTGTACAATCCAATATCTACTGAAGTCAATTGGAATTGTTCCTCTGATATCAATGGCTGATGGATCAAGCTGTGTAAAAGGTGAGCTCAGAGTAATGTGTTTCTTGGAAACACAGATTCTATTTTAATCACAATTTTCAGAAGGCGTATTTTTGGTACTGGTTTTGAGCTAACACACTACATGTACATTACTATACTCTTTCTGTGAGTAAAACAATATAACCTTGGGTATTTAAAACCACCATTTTTCCGACAAAACTTGAGGAACATCCACACTGCAATTTTGTTCTTTCAATAGTAAATTGAAAGAACAGAGGGCTTTTTCCCACGTTGGTAATCCTCATTCTATGAGGAAGAAATCTTTTTGCAAAAGAGCTCATTTGCAAAAAGGCATTTGTGGATGGGGAGGAGGGTTTTTTCCAAAAGAAGAGCCTCCAGGAAATAACACAGGTGCCCTGGTGGCCACGCCATACAAAGTAATCACAACTCTATAGTTCTTGTCTCCTGGCCCCTCTTAAAGCTGCAGGTACCCTGGACAAGCCTTGTGGGAGGAAGCTGGCCAGAAAGCAGCACCTCACTGTGCAGCTGTCCCTGCCACAGGCCTGCTCAGTGATGGACGAGCCTCAAGCCCCCCGTGACCTCCCTGACCCTCGCAGGGAGCAGCCCCAGGGGTCCCAGGACCCACCCAGGGGTTGAAGAGGTGGCCCCATCCTGGTCCGGCCCGGAGATCCAGTCTCTCCTTGAACAGTGGGGCAAGTAGGAGACATTATAGGATCCCCGGACCAAGTACAGAAATGCCGACATTTATGGCCAGATGGCTGACTCCCTGGAGGAGTGTGGACACCCACCCCAGACCTTGGAACAGGTCCGGAGTAAGGTCAAGGAGCTCTGCCAGGGATATGTCTGGGCCAGAAAGAGTAGACCTGCCCCTATTACAAGGAGCTACATGAGATCCTGGGGGGTGGGGAAATGTCTTCCCCACCCATCCTCATGGACTCTGGCCTCAAGACGCCAGTGATCACCCAGCTGGAGGAGGAACAGGAGGGCCAGGGGCAGCTGGCAGCAGCGCAGGAGGAAGAGGAGGAGGAGGAGCAGATGGGCACTGTGACCCCCTCCCTTGAGCCAGTGCTTGTGAGCCAGGACATCTCCCAGGCCTCTCGGACACCTGGGAAGGATCCTCAGATGAGTGGTCTCACTTTGTCACACACACAAGGTGGGGGAGGTGGGTGCACAGGGGGCGGGGAGCGAGTGTTGCTTGGGCTGGACATTGTGCTGTGGTCCATGCATGTGCAACCATGTGCTGCATTACGGTGTGGCACAGGGATGCAGCAGGCAACCCCTGAGAAGAGCCAGTCTTAGGGGTGGGTGAGCCAGGTGGTTGCCCAGGGCCCCCATTTTCATTTTCACCACTGACTGAGCTGGTCTCCCGAATCCATTTGCTCAACACATTCTCCCCGGTAGGGTTTTTGCTTGACAAATTTTTGACCGGTATTTTTTTAAACCATCTGGCAACCCTGCGGGTGAGCCAGGCAGTTGCCTGTGGCTGCCAATTGGTTATGACTAGCCCTGCCCCTGAGCATGGGTGAGACCCTGCTCCCAGGCTCAAGGGAGGCCACACACGGCCTGCCATGGGAGAGGGGACACACCTGGAAGTAGGCTAGTCACAAGAGCACAGGCACAACCCCACATACACTGAGGAGTGCTGCACCTAGCACACGGGCATGCCTGCGCATGCGAGGCAGCAGCCACTCCCACATACAGCACTGCAAGCTGCACCTGTGTGTGCGGACCCCCAGGGAGGCCCAGGTTGCTCCCAGCTCCTCTGCCACCCATGAGGGATTCCCACTGTGGCTGGATACTTCCTTTGGCTGCTTGTCCATGAGCTGGGGAGGATGGGGAAAGTGGGCAGCGCGGTCCTCTGGGCACATCGGGGTCCCTGTGAGGCATGGCCCACTGTGCAGGCCACACATGGCTTTGCACCCGGGACATCCCCCTCCTCTGGGCCATGGACTGTTGTTTGCTGCTCACAGAGGAGGGCACGGCCTCAGGGACAGTGTCTGCAGGGATGACTGACCGCCTCTCCTGCTTGTGTGTTCTCCACAGCCAGGAGTGAGGGTCGAGCACACCACCGAAGCCATCCATCAGAGCCCAGGGGACCTGAAGGTGCGCAAGCACATCAGTGTCCTTCGCGACATCCACCAGACTCTGGCGCACAAGGTCCGCGTGGACTTGGAGAGGCAGGACCATGCCTCGGACCAGTTGATGCAGCGGTGTGACAACATTTGTGCCATCATGTCCTGTACACCTGCCTGATGCTGCTGCTCCTGGCTGCCACTCTCCTGCTCCCCATGCTATGCTCACTCCCCATCTGCCTGCCCCCCCCCGCCATGCCTCTGCTCCCTCCCCAAGTGATGCCCATGCCCCCTCCCCAAGGGATGCCTAGGGCCCCTCCCCCGCCAACCCTGCCCCTGCTCCAGCCCCTCTCTTGTCCACCTCCCTGTGCTCCCCATACTCACCCAACGCCAACTCTGATGAGGTCCCCACACCTGTGGTGGCACGTTGAGGCCACCACCCTCCCCCTCATGAGTCTCCCTCCCCACCTTTTCTGAATCTTTCATTAATACAGACTAATATTTTTTGCAAACCAAACAGGTGTGTTTATTGGAAGATCAGGGAAAGGATGAAGGGAGGGGTTGTGGTGGGGAAGGGATAGGGCCACAAGGCGGAGGCCCTGAGGAGAGTTACTGGGGTCCTTGAGAGAACCTCTCCCTCAGGACCTCCTGGATGTGCCTGATGGACCTGACGAATGGCAGTTGCCCAAGGCTGCTGGAAGGCTCACCCCTTGTGGCCAGTATCTGCTCCCAAGCCCAGGAGGAAGGCCTCCCCCTTCCTCTGCAGAATACTGTGGAGGACACAACATGCCACCAGCACCTTGGGGATGTTGTGCTCCCCACATCGGGGTGGGTCAGCAGGCACCAGAAACGTGTCCTGAGGTGGCCGAAGGTACACTCCACCTGGATCTGGGACCGGTTAGGTGAGCATTGAATTGGTCCTTGTTGGGATCCAGGTGGCCGGTATAGGGTTTCATAAACCATGGCATCTGCATGTCCCCAACGGCAAATTCACGGTGGGGGAAAAACATGCCCACCTCTGGCTTGTGGTACAGGCTAGAGTTCCTGAAGACTCAGGCATTGTGTGCCCTGCCCGACCACCCAAAAAATGTCTGTAAAGTGTCCCCAGTCGTCAACCAGGGCCTGCAGCACCTCGGAGGAGTAGCCCTTCCTACTGGGCTGCTCAATGCTCCGGGGCTCAGATCTGGATGTGGGTCCCATCTATGGTTCCACCATAGTTTGGGAACCCTAGAGCAGCAAATCGAGTCACGGTCACGTCCAGGTCTTCCACACAGAGGATCCTCCACAGCAGGATGGAGTTGATGGCCCTCACCACCTTCAGAAAGAGACAAAAGAAACGCACACAATAGAGAATGGGAGAGGGGGTGCCTGAGCCCTTGAGAGGTGCCTGCCCTGCCCCCACAACACCCCAGGAGCCACCTTCTGTGAGGCCACCCCTTCTCCCAGCAGCAGGGTTGTGTGAGCACGGTATGGCACAATTCCCTGGGGACAGGGTTTCCCCCTGCCCACAGCTCCCAGCCCCTCTTTCCCAAGGGTCCCCCTTATGCAACACTCTCCCCACCCCCCTGTAGGGACTGCAGCCTGAGAGCTCCTTACCTCCATGAGGAGGGCCCCAATGATGGACTTGCCCACGCCGAGCTGGTTGCCTCCCAACCAGTAGATGTCGAGGGGTGCGAGCTTCCAGAGGGTGATTGTGACCCACTTCTCCAGGGAGATGGCGGGCTGCAGGTAGGTGTTTCATCTCCGGAGGGCAGGGGCAAGCCAGGCACACAGCTCCATGCAGAAGTTTTGGAGCCACTTCTGGGTGTCCCACCGCTCCAGGACCAGCCGGTTCCACCAGTCCAAACTGGTGTTGAGCTTCCAAAAATGCCTCTCCTCTGTGGGGTGCAGTTACCAGAGTGGAGTAGCCACAGCCATGGAGAGGGTCCCCAGAATAAGCTTGGGGTCCAGTTCATGCAGGACCAGGAAATCAGTTGGCAGAAATTGCTGCAAAAACTGCATTGCATGCCCAGGGGCAGCTCTGGCTCCATGGCTGAAAGCAAAAGGCTGTGGCATCCAAAAAAGAACAGGACAACCACAGCAGGCACTCTGAAGCTTTACTGTCCCTCAAAGTGGTAGCAAGCATACAGCAGAAGCAGAGAAATGGCTGCCGGGGCGGGGTCCCTTTAAGCGCGTGTCTCTGCAAGGCTCGCACTGGTGACCTAAAGCAACTGGTGACCTGCCTGAATTGGTTCTGGGTGGCCTTTTATGCGAGAGAGCATCCAATCAGTCTGGACACTGTCTTTAGCAAAAGCTCATCACTTTTTCAATGCAATTTTGTATGTGGATGTGTTCTTTTGCAAGAAGTTTTTTCAGAAGATCTCTTCCAAAAAGAGCTTCTTGCGCAAGAAGCCTGAAGTCTAGACATAGCCCCTATGTGACTTCATGCCTAGAAAATGAGGAGAGAGGAAAAACAATGAAATGTTCTGGTTTTTACTGATACATATGGTTGACAACTTTTTTTTTCCTGACTGACTATATGGGTACGTCTAGACTACAGGCTTGTGTCGACAGAGGCTTTGTCGACAGATACTGTTGACAAAGCCTCTGTCGACAAAGAACATCTAGACTACAGCCAGTTCCGTCGACAAAGCAAGCCACTTTTTCGACAAAGAGTCTAGACGCTCTCTTTTGAAAAAGCACAGTGTGGATGCAATAGCACCTTTTATCGACAGAACTCTGTCGACAAAAGGTGTTATTCCTCGTAGAATGAGGTTTACCACCGTTGACAAAACTGCCGCTTTCTGTCAGCTTACTGTCGACAGAACTCAGCGGTAGTGTAGAAGCAGGTATAGTTTTGTCGACAAAAGTTCACTTTTGTCAACAAAACCGTATAGTCTAGACACACCCTAATAGTCGTTTTAGTGATTTAATTGGGTCTCAGAGTTGATGACAGGCCTGTATTTTGCCTGACCATTCTGAATCCAAGGACTAATGTGCTCCTCTGATCACCTTCTTCTTTGGTTTAGGACGGAGGCTCACTACTTTCATAAGAGGACGTGCTGCATTTCAGATACTCATACACTGGCAACAAAAACAGCAGAGCCTTTTTAGAAGAACAATAATGCTGGTTAGCAGTTTTTTGATGAATTTGGTTTTTGACTGGAAAATTCCAATTTGTCAAAACCAATTTTAATGGGGAAAGTTCATGTCAGGAAAGATCCAGGATGGATATTTGGAAGGAATGGGGGGGAGAGAGATAGGAATGGGGGAAGGGGAACCTACACAAATGGAATCCTGTACAGCCTGGTGATTAGTGCATTTACTTCTTTTAGCACAAAAGTTGTACCCAGGCTCCCCCACTCCAGCTGCGTGCCCTGTCCACCAGGCTGTTGGACATTCTGAGGTGGGTACCTCAATCTGCTCTCGTGGAGCTATTGCATTTGACACAAAATAACTATTGGAATAGATATTTTAATCTGGATTGCTTCCCTCTAGTCGGGGTGCTCTGGTCACTGGGTTACAGATCTCTCTTCAGTTTTATTCCAATGAATATTTAATTATACAAAGCAGAACAGTTCTAACAGCAGTGCTTGAGAAAGGCAGCCAGAGATGGACCTTAAAGCCTGGGGGTTAGGGTATTCACCTGGGTTCAAATCCCCACATGAGAACAAGCTGTTGAACCTGAGTTTCACAAGCCTACCCAGCTGTAAAGAACAGCACTCTGATGTCATATATTCTTCTGAGGGATCCCATCCTCTGTTTTTTCCCTGGTAATGTGGCCATATTCACACAAGTAGTCATCACCACTGGAGTAAGAGATACAGATGCAAACTTTTGGATAACTCTTAGTAAATTAGCTCTTGTACATGATTAAAGGACAGATTTTTTTCCCCCCAGCTAGGTTCAATCCTCAATCTGACAATGCTCCCCTTAGGAAGCTTTACCCAGAAATCCCCACTAAGAGTAATAACATATGACACTAAAACATAAAGGATGTGTAGAGGCAATTTGAGTAGATAGCTAATCTCATACATTTGCTGTCTTATTTTACATAATCCATCTTGTTTAAAATCAATTTGGATGTTACTTTCTTCATGTTTTAAATATGAAATGAGTATATCAAAACTTCACAACATTTTAAACATCTGATGAAGTGGGTCTGGCCCACGAAAGCTCATCACCTACTAAACCATCTTGTTAGTCTTTAAAGTGCTACACTGTCCTGTTTTTTGTTACTCAAATCAGGGAGAGCAGGGCTGAAATTGTCCAAGTGAGTTAATCTCCTGAGTAATTTAGGTGTGCTTGAAAGTGTTACTCCCATTGACCATCTTTAGCAATGGAATAGCACAGTTATCTTATAAAAGAATAGTCTACTTTCCCAAAATTAATCTGAGATTATAAAACTAATATAACCATGCATTGTAAACAAATAAAAGCCAAAACTTTTAAAGGGGACACAAAAATAATAAAACTAATGTGTATGTTCCATATCAGAAACTAGCTGCCCCAGCAAGGAAATACAATACTCATTCTGCCTGTTTATGTTAAGTACTTTTTTACTGATGTTTTCTCACCAGCTGAGGCAAAACTAGAGAGATTGTCAAGTGTAAGACTCATTCTATACAGGAAGAACTGATGCTACTTCTCTGGTTGAGTGTGGATTAGAACTTTTGAATTGAACAAGGTAAACATGCCAGGGACTTGCAAATGGAAAAGGTGAAAAATCTCATACTAATTAGACTAATTATTAAATATTAGCCATTTAGTTTTGGACTATTCTTAGCCAAATAGAAGGGGATGATTGGGAAAGCAAAAAGGGTGAAGATATGTTTTTTCCTGTAGTAGCTGTTGACCGTACTGCTGAAATTGTGAGAAGTAAGGGAAGACTTTCTACAAATATTCTTTTCATTTTCCTTAAAACTAGGACTTGGCCCTGACAGTTCAAAAATGGTGTAGTCTTTACTTGTGTGCAAAAGGAACTTTTTTCCCCTTTTATCATGGATGAAACTTACTAGGCATATAGGGTTTATATGTGGCAAAAATCAGTGGGACAGAAGTTAGATACAACTGACCCTTTCTTTGGGGAAGCTTGCTTCCTAAGAGGAGTGTTGTCAGCTTGAAGATTGCACCCAGCTGGGAAACACCATCTGTTCTTTAATCAGATACCAGAGCTAACTTTCTAAGTGACATCAGTGATGAACAAACCTTACTGGCTAGTACTTCTTGAAACAGCTTTAGTTGTCTGCCTTATTCAGCCACTATTCAGTAAGTTGAACTGCTAAAATTATTCCCTACCACCAGGATGGGCATTCAAATGCTCATATTATAATATATCATTCTGTCTATTACATTAACAGCAAAAATAGTAAGTTCTCACTAGAACTGAATGTTTAATGCATGATGAATAATGTATTAGATGAATGCAGGGCTATGATTTTTTCCTTTTCTTGGAATTACTTTGACTCCTGTCTTACAGGGATTTGTTGATTCAAAATGATTTGACAAATGTTTGTGAACATATTTCAGCCTATGGGTTGCTCTTTGCAATGTTTCATATAACCAGTATTTGTAATTCACTCTGAGCTTATTTTAAATGGAAACACAGGTTCCCAAAGTAAGTTACTATTCCCCGACTGAGCAAACATATCTCCCTAGTGTCTGATTTCTGGTGAGAAGACTCATAATTACAAATTTGAAATTCAGTTTTTGTGACTATTTTGTAATATTCACTTAGATTTCAGTTTTTTTGAAATATGTTTGTCAGAGAATTTATTTGGTAGAATGTTAAGGAACCTGTATAGTATGAAAGTGATGAGTAATGGTTGTCCTCCTCAGGGGCACCTGTCAAATGATAAGCTTCCTGCACCTCTTTTTGGGTGGAACCTCCAAATCCAGCTATTTGGGGGGCTGGATTTCTGTGTAGTAGCTCCCTCATTTACCCACTGTATAAAGAGCAGGCTCAGCTGGATTTGGCACCTGCAAATTTCTTCCTCCATTAGCCTGTGACAGTGTCTGGCTAGTGACTCAGAGTAGCTTCAAAACATAGCATTATTCTTTTCTCCAAAGGTACAAAACACACAGAACAAAGGGTTAAAACAACAGAATAATATGTGCATTCCCTTTACCCATGTAATTTTTTTCCTTCCTGTGACTTTGAGAGGTAAACTGTCCTGCTCACGCCATGTTCTCCTTGTCTCTCTCTAGTGTTGCTACCATGTTGGTTGCTCTTACAACCCTCTAAATCAAGGTAAGGTGCAGCTATTGGGGTAATATCAAATATAGAAGACTGGATGGACTATTTATACTTTAAGAGAATAATTCTAAATTGGTTCTCCATCTTCACCCTGTGGTTTTTTTGTTGTTGTTGTTGTTTGTTGTGTTTGTTGTGGTTTGTTCAGGTTGTAGCCTGTAAAACTGGGATCTGGGTTTTACTAAAGCAAAATTAAACCTCAGAAAGAGAAAATAATTTGATCAGATGTGTTTCCTATTTTGGTGAGTGAGCTTTAATATGAATCAAGGTAGAACCTATATTGAGGCATTCCCTTTTCCTATGTACAAGAGAATTAATAGGAAAGTCATTCAACTTCCTGATTGTAACGCAACAGGTTTAGTGAGAATTAAGGAGTCATTATATAAGGTTGATTAGCCTTAGGTAGAGGCTCTGCTCATTCAATTGGCTGGTGTTAGTGCTAAATCTCAAACTAGTTCAGTGTACAATAATGGACTCAACTAAATGTTTTCCGGGACTTGTTCTGGTTTCCATGAAAGTGTCTTCCCCACATTTTGTCCCTGTACAATGTACTTACAGGTTGCTTTACTTACATGTATATTACCTCTTATATTCAAGAGATCCAGTTGAGAACAACCAAAGGAATAAAACAGCTAGTGTTTGGTCACTGCTGCTTTGGGGACCATTTCTATACGTAAATAATCAGGTGGCTTTTTTTCCTCCAAGTGCCTTTTCCAGACTTCTCTGATTAACCCTTATTAATATTTCAGCAAACTATTCAGCTAACTTTTGGAAGAAGGATGGGAGTGGGACTGTTTGTCAACAGAATTGTAAGAATTCACCACATTAAGTGATGATTCTCATTACTCATCCTCTAATATCTTACTGCAGTTCTTGCAAATGAAATGAGTAAAATTTAAATGATGTTGCAGTTATTCCAAAAGTCGGGAAGTATTTTGTAGGTTGTTATTTGTCATAAGTTACATGTTTTCCTAGAGGGGGAAAAAATCCCACATCCAAATATTTTCTCAGTCATTCCCAAGAAATATTAGTGGCTTGACTAGTGCATTATGTACACACAATGCCCTGTATGGAGCTTACCAGTGAAGCATTCATTTCTCCTCACTTCAGATTACACACACGCAGTATAGTGTACACAGTGTGCTTTTCAGGAATAAAGTATAAACACTTGCAACAGATTGTACTCAGTAAAGCATGCTTGTCCAGTGACACTGCTGCCTTCCCTGGTAATGGTTACAATAAAGCATTGTTATATAAATGGGAAAACCGAAAGATTCCTCAGTGTCTTGCCCTTCTCCTCTGCAAGCACTTACAACCCTAAGGTATGGGTTTATCACAGGCTAACAGGAACACTTTCATGGGAGTTATAAGCAGTTCATCATCAGTTCTTCAGTTGTGCTCCTGGCATGTATTTCTCCCACACCCAAGTTCACTGGAAATAGACAATGACCTAACCACCTAAATTCTCTAAATCTTTGAGCAGTAGTAGTAGCAAATAGGCAGCAGCCAGTACATCACAGCACAATACTGTCACCATAGGCTGGAAGAATTGAAACACTAGCAAATTGGGAGCAATATAAAAAACACATTTTCCTGATGTTATCAGATAGGATTGGGGAAGAGAATGTTTTCTAGCCAGTTACTTTTGCAACCAATCCATAAAAGCATCTTCAACAACCAAGAAGTACATTATTTTGTATTCCCTAGCACATTAATATGAAATTAGACAAGCCTGGGAATGGTATACTTTTCCCAGTATTATCACAAATCCTTTCCTTTTGTTTGGCTTTTGTGTTTTATATATTTTTGGACACTCACAGTGGTCCAGATCTCCAATAAATTTAAACCATACATTTATAACTGATTTGGAAAAAAATGGAAAGCTACTTCTGGAGCGATGAAAACAGTAGTTGGTCTATGTAATACACATTTGTCAGTGCAAATTTAGTTCATATACATGTGAATTGCAAATCTTGTAATTGTTGTGGATACAGGTATATCTTTAACTGCATAAAAAATAACTGAATGGACTCCTTGGAGAACAGTCGATAGAACTGGCTGAATCTCTTGAAATGAACATTTGTTTTGTCAATAGGGGTTTGACTTTAAAAAACACCACTCTTTTTCTGATGGAATTTTTCATTATTTTCTTGAGTGTTTTCCCCTCTCTCCACTTACTCCACAATCTGAAGGAGAATGTGTAAGAGAAGTGAGAGAAAGTAGGAGAGGAAAGGGGGAAAAAAAACCCTTCACTTTAATATTTTCCTTAAAGGGGGAGAAGAAACCATTGTGAAAGAAAATGTTACTTCCATTTTTAAAACTTTTTTTTTTTTTTTGCTTTCATTCTTCAACTAGGAAAAAAAGTTTTGTACTTTTTTAAAGAGTAGCCTGAAGGGAAAAAAAATTGACAGAAAATGACCATTACTTACCATCATTTATCTTAGCTATTTCGTTGCTAAGTTGTTCTTCTATCAGTCTGTCTCGTGTATTTAGATTGAGTTTTCTGAGGCATCTCTATTATAAAAGTATACAGTTCCTACCAAAGTGGAACCTGAACTCTAACTGGTGCTGAAAGCATCATTGCAATAAACCAATAAATAATATCAAATAAAAATAGGAGAACTAATAAACTGGTAAAGAGATTTAGCAAAATAAATGAAAAAATGCTTTGGCACGGAAAGATTTTAGTCAATTTTTAATTAAAATTTTCAGATTCTCAAGGCTTTTTTTCTTCTTTCCCTTCCTCACCTCTCCCCAACTTTTTTTTCTATCTTGCTTCTGAAAAGGGGGACACAACAAAAAGTATTTCATTCTGCTCTGTTCCCTCCCATAAAATGATTTTGGAGCACAGCTGGATTGCAGCCTGCATCGCTAGGCTGGGTACAATGAGCTGTGTCTAAAAGGCTGTGCTTCCTGAATGGCCAGAAGAGCATGCAGCCTGCTCCTTATACCTTGTAGTGCAGCAGCAGTATACTCAATGTATACTATATCAGAAGCTGTATTCCCTCTACTCCTGATTTTAGTTCCTGTTGAAGTCTTGATCCCAGTTCATTCCAGCCTTTGCATGCCCTGCTTCCAGTTCTTACTCTGGTTCTAAATCTTGGTTTAACATCTCACCATTTATTCTGGATTCATGCCCGTCCTGGAGCTATCCTGACCGTTACTCTAAACAGCTACTGAACCCGCCAAAGTCCTGCTTTGCTAGGCCATGCCATCTCATTCAGCTTATCCTGATTGTTCCCACTAACTCTTCTCATTGTGTCTTATAAATGTTGAGAGTTCATTCAAAAAACATTGGTGTGAGGGGGAATTTATTAGCCCCTGTTTCTTTAAAAATCCATTTTTAAATATCAGTTTTTGTTTGAAAATTTCTCACCAGCTCTAAAATGTTTGCTCTAGGAAATTTTATTCTTCATTATAACAAAGGAAAAATAATATGGAAATTTAAAGCCAGCTGACATGTAATTACTTTGTCCTTTTGAGGTGACCAAGAAAATCCTTTTGAGGTGACCAAGAAAAAGAGAAAATTTGTAGGAACAGAAATATTTCTCAGTTTATTAATCTGGAATATAATTGAGAAGATGACTGGATAAAAATATCATTTGGAAGCTTCAGAGGGCAGCCGAGTTAGTCTATACAGGATAAACTTAAAAAACAACAAATGGTCTGGTAGCACTTTATAGACTAACAAAACATGTAGATGGTATCATGAGCTTTTATGGGCACAGCCCAGTTCTTCAGATGACCAAAAAATATCATTGTATTTCTATAGGCATGATTTCCCCCATCTCCTTGAAGGATGATTATGTTAAGCATGATAAGCAACACTGGATAAAGGGGTTTTTTCCCCCTCTTATTCTTTTCTTAATGAGAGAAGAAATCAGCTCATTTTGGAATTAGGGTATATTAATGATTCATGAAAACTTTTCCTGTGATTATAGTTGAACAGAACATCCTTTTCATTTTTTTTTCTTGACTCTCTCTTAAACGTCTCCTCCTTCCTACTCTTCTCCCAATATGAATTTACTAGAAGACTTACCCAACATTGCTCCAGTCCTTCAGGACAGCTGACTGGCAGTGTGTGGAGGGTGCAAGAATCAGGGCAGAGGGTTGGGTGTCAGAGGCCCAGGGCAGGTGATGGGGGAGCAGGAGTCAGGTTAAGGGGTCCTCTGTTAGGAGGCTGAGATGTGTGGGAAGCACAGAGTGGGGGAGGGGAAGAATTCAAGGAGCTGGGAAACATGGGGGAGGCTCATTGGGGCCAACCACAGCATCAAGGATGGTGCTACAGCCACCCTCTCCCACCTCCGGCTCCTCTAGTGGTGGGAGGCCCAGGCTGCATGGCCTTGCCCCAGCAGGCCTGGTTAGGGGCAGAGTGGCATGTGTCCCAGTCCCAGCATCTCCTCAGGAGGTGGGGGAGGGGGAGAGCTATGGTTGGTCCTGGCAGCTCACTGGGGGTAGGGAGATGCATTGGTTTTACCACTGATAAGCAAAGCTAATGGGAGTTGCAGCTGCACAATACTGCTGAAAGTCAGAAATAAGGTGTTTCAAGTTGGATACCCAACATCTGAGGAACTCCAATCAGGATACACTTAAACAATTGTGGTGTGCCTTGAAAAGGGTAAAATAAATGATGCAGTAAACTAGTGTCTGCAAAGCATCCTGCAGTTCTGCTATTTAGCCTTACAAGACCACTCATTCTCCCCAAGGAGTTTATAGTGAAGGAACATGAATGTATCTTGCTTTCTACCAGCCCTGTGAGCACTTGTGCTGTGCTGCATGACTTTCCCTGCTCTATGCAAGAATGATTTCAGCAGTGACTTTTTTCCTGAGTTGAGGAAATCTGGGCTATTGTTGGGTAGTTTTGCTCAGAAACTTGGGAGTTTTTGGGGGCAGAAGGGGGTCTTTCCTGGTTGTCTTCTTATTAACTCTGACTTCCGAAGACCTTACCTTCATGTTTTAGCTGATTCTGCTCTCTTGAGATTTATACTAATCATACTGAACATCTTTCATACCACTTTCACAAGGATAATTTTAGGTTGTAATCTATGGAAGCTGCAATGGGTGTTCAGATTTATTAGAGCTGTGGCATTTGCATCCAGTTGAAAACTTTTCCTGAGTGAGGGGACTTGTGGTTTCAATCTGGAGTTTTAGTTCAGATCCATGTTTGCCACACACACCCCTAAAAACACATGCAAGCTGGGCAGAAGGCAGAATAATTACCAGAACCAAAACCCCAACCCTACCATGCATATAGATCTTTGCATAGTCTTACTTCTGCACTTTACCTGTAAGATGTGAGCTATAAGCTTCTTAAAGCTTAAAAGGACTTACTGATTTTTATACCATGCATAATCTGTACTATTTTAGCCGCTGATGTTTAGTGTCCCTTGTGTATTCATCGAAGTCATTCCTTTGCCCCAATTGCTGTCACAAGCTGGGTTTAAATCTAATATTAGACTATTTTTCTTAACCTCTTTTTGTTGCCTCTTCTATCTGCTTTCATGTTTTATCAAGTGCCCAGAGACATATGTGCGGCTTGCTACATAAGTGCAAGAAAATTATGTGAAACAATGGTAGATCTTGAGAAATAGTAATTACTTTAAATGTTCTCTACCTTCATAATCATAAGAATAGTAGGGCAATGCATGATGAACTGTAAAAAACAGAATAATGTTGGCTCAAAGCATTTTCTGTAGATTTCAGAGTTCTTAAACAAAAGTCTGTGAAACACTTTTAGATAATGCTCATGACTCCTTCTCTCCTTTATCAAACAGTGATGCTTCTACTTCCTTGTAGCCTAGTCTGGGACTCCTCACATCAGTTCCTAAGCAGATGTAACTGAACACACTTCTATTCGCTTCAATGAATTTTGATTAATTTACACTGGCTGATGAACTACCCCTTTATGTGTCCTGAAAGTTTAACAGGTCAAAACAGTCTATTAAAATATCTAAGTAACTCTGTGGTTGCTTCAAGTACTTCCTTTAACTTTGGTGTTAGTATTAACTGTGGTCAGATTTGTCGATAACATCAAAATCTGGAGAGCTGTAAGCACATGCAACCAAACAGCAAAATGACATGCATAGGCTACAGAGAGAAGTAAAGAGAACAAAGTAGCACTGTAGCCAATAAGAAGAGATTTAGCACTAAATGGAAAACAGTCCTCTTGTGGAAGAGGAATGCCCCTACTTTTATTTGCTATGTGACCAAGTAATTGTGTGTGTTGCACTAATGAGCTTATTTATTTGTCCCCTTTTTAATCTTGTCATACAATGCATTCTATTTCTCTATGTGAAGGAGGTTGGAAGGATAGGTTCACAAGAGAATTTCTTTCCTAAGAACCAGTGTAGTATATAAATAAGCATAAGCACATGTTCAGCTCATATAAGGTGAAATACTTTAGCACTGAATTAAATGATAGAATATTGCTATTTATTCCAGTTCTAGAACAAGACCTTTTAAAGTGACTTGAAATCTAAATTCTGCCATCTGAAGTAATTCTTAGATTGTAAGCCCAGATGGGACCATCATAGTAATTTAGTTTGACCACCTGCGTAACACTAGCTATAGAATTTCCCCAAAACAATTCAGATCATATAATTTAGAAAAACCCTGTCTTGATTTTCAATATAATGATGAAGAATCCAGCAAAACCTGTAATTGTTTCTATAGTTTAATTACCTTACTTCCCATCTGAAGACACAAAACAAGCTCAATCTAGCTAGAGAAATAAAGGGTAATAAGAAGACATTCTACAAATACACAGTGTACAGTAATCATTAAATGGTAATCATGTTATTTGTGATATTGAGTTGTAGCTTTTGTGTTTACTGTAGTAAATATGAAAAACAACATGCTAAGCAATTCATCACCAAAGATGGAAAGATAATTGGAGTTAGCAGGATTCTTTTTATAAAACAGTGTTATCGGTTGTCTGGCCTGCCTTCCTAAAATTTCTGTGTTTTAGGAAACCAAATCTCCTACTCCCCCTTTAAAAACTGCTTCACCTCTCCCTACTCTTCAACATCTAACAATAGTTGATTACGGCAAGAAGGCATGCCGCTTTCAGTCATCAATAATCACTCCATTCTCCTTAGTGCATACGATCTAGGGAAAAAAATCTTATTGTTTCTAAATATATGTAAAAGGAATTGAAGTGTTGTCATTACTTTCCTATTAACTTCACAGTCTAGTTTTTAATTTTTATCTGTGACTAGAGAATAATACCTTCTATGGTGGTGCTTCCAAAAATGATCAAATCAGAAAACTCATTTTGGTTTCTCCATTCAAATGTCTGAGGGGAGAAAAACCCTCTTTCAAGCACACAAATGTCTGCATGCAGATACTTTAAAATATTTGCCATTAGGCCTGGCTTCACAGTGGTACATAGGTGCCTGTGCCCTATATGTAAATGCCCAAGTCCCAGTTTTGGGTTCAATTATAAATCCTCCACTGAAGCCTTTAGGTATCAATTTTCAAGGTAAAAGTTCCCTGTGGACCTATGCTTCTGTCTCAATATGTATGCTGCTGTCTCTTTTTGTGATTTCAGCTGCTAGTTTCAACGTGTGGACCAGAGCCATTTGATTGTTGAACTCATGTGGGGCTTCATTGATAAGCATGTGCAGAAGCTGCCTATTGGACTTAGGCCAATTCGGAATTCAAGGAAGTTCCCACCTTATAACTTTTAGTTCAGTGGTTAGAACTGAATGTGGCAGGCCCATGTTCAATTCCCCCTTCTCCTGGAGGGAATGAAAATGTTTGAACAGGATTGTTTGACTTGTCACAGAGCTCTAATCAGTGATCTGCAGAATACAGCCGCTCCCCGAGTTACGACCACCTCCACTTACGACCATCTGCACTTACGACCAAAGTGGTCGTAAATGCAGATCTGAGTTACGAATGGCGATTCGCGCTTACAAACAGCGTGGTCGCCATGTAACTCTATGGGATCCGAGTTATGAGCACTTCGAGTTACGGACCAAGTGTTGGTCCGTAACTTGTTCATAACTCGAGGAGCTGTATTTTGCTGTGTGACTGACTCCCTTTTCTCCTGTTGAAAGTACTCTACCATATCTAAATATTGAAAGAATGATGGGAAGAAAGGGAATGGACCTTGGTTCGCCGACCTTCCACATGAGTGCCCTAACCACTGGACTATAGACACATTCTATAGCTGACCCAATGACTCTGTTCCACTGTGCATAAATATTCTAAGTCATTGGGAAGAGAAAGAAGAGGAATGATGCTCTAGCCCTATATTGGCATCATCCCTGCAGAGGCTGGACATTGTTTGTGAAATTAGGAAGGGTACCAGTGTCATTCTCACAAGAAACACCTTAAGCACCTAAGCTTCCAGACTCCAGGACAGCAGTTCCCATGTGTGTGTCTCTAGCAGAGGGAAGTACATCTTTGTAGCCTAGATTAAGGCATCATCTATGAGGTGGGGAAAGTTTAGCACATACCCCTGCAATTGGAATAACATATTGGTGATCTTGGGTGACTATCCACCTAACGTTCTGGCTTTGGTGAATTGCATTCTAAGATGCCAATCTTTTTCTATTCATCATATACACACCTACATGCATAACTCAGGCTTTGTGACTCACCTAAAAGTCTGAGTGCCTAAATCCCTGAATGAATCCAGGCTGTAATCAATCCAAGGATATCTGTGCACTGAGCTGTAGTTTTGCCTATGAAAACATAGTCTGATCCTTAATATTTCCACCAGTATGATGAACAAGTAGGAAATTAAACTTTTCCCTCCCATAAGTCTACAGTCCAAAACCCTTTTCCAATTGTGTTGCTTATCTGGTGTTCTAGTCTCAGTAAACTCATTGCAGTGTCTACTGTAGGCTCCAAAACATCAGTGGAGGTTGGGCACTAAACTAGTTGAGCATATGCAAAGTAAATTTGGTGTCTGGGTACTATTAGTGTAACAGCATCATCAGCGCTACTAAGCTCTGCTAGTTTTCAGCGTCAGTAAAAAAGCTCCTGTGGCTGAAGATGCAAATCATCTCAGCTTACTTTAAAAGCCAATGTTTAACCATGTCGTTGCAGGGGTGGTGGTGTGTGTTGTAGCCATTTCAACCCCAGAGTATTAGAGAGACAAGTTGGGTGAAATAATATCTTCTATTAGAGCAACTTCTTTTAATTGGCCCAATAAAAGATATTTACTTGCTCACCTTGGGTGTCTCATGCCTCTACAGAGCACTTCCAATTAAATCCAAAAATCACAGCAGGAAAAGTATTTTCAAATAAGTTTCCCCAATTTGGATCACAAGAGACTTCCTCCTCCTCCTCCAAATAATGGAAAATCCATGAATTTGAAGATCAGGAATGGAAAGAGGGGATATATAGTCTATTTGGTAGGACCTTTATAGAACGCACACACCTTCTGGATGTGGTGTACTTACCAATCTAGTAGTACTGAGACCAATTACAGAGAGAATGAGTCTACTCCACAGCCTCAGTTCATGCACTGAGATCAAGTGTCCTAGCTTCAAATCTGCCAACAAATGGCTGGGATCTGCCAACATTACATTTATATACCAATGGCAGGGTCTACATTTATGCCTCTCTCTTAGTCTGATAGGGTGATGGTGCCTTTTCTTGCCCTAAAAGGGCAGCATATACTCAACAATCACTTTGTACTTGTAGAATTTTAAAAGTAGAGATGGTAAAGATGAATACTCACCACTGACTGCTATCCTTACATTGCTGTAAATTGACAGGAAAGTCCATATTCAGGGTATGCCCTCCATATACTAATACATGATTTCTGCAAAATGCTGTAGGGGGATGTTATGTTCATGGCATATAAATGGAGAAATTAGAGTATTTTATGGTTTTAATCTTCATGGAAAGTTGCACTTTATTGCTTACAATCCATATTCTTATCAACATAAGAACCCAAAACCGAGAAGGTTGCTCCCTAAGGCAGAGATACACAACTCACTCCAGCTTGCTTTAGGCTGCATTTTGTAGACTGACCTACTGCTAGACTCAGATGGTGTGCTTTCCTGTAGAGCCACCTAGCTGCAAGAAGGACCAGGGAAAGTGTCTCATACAATTGTAATGGTATTTTTAAACAATTACATATTCTACTTTAATACACTTCAGTAGAGCATAAATACTCAAGGACCCTGTAATAAGAAACCTACACTGTAGCTGAGCTTACGCCTGAATGACTTTGGTTGGCTAACTGTTTGTTAGCTGCTTCAAGCATTTTTAGTAATGCTTTCTTGGGATATAAGCAAATGGTTATTTGAGTAAGGCCTCTTACGTGCTCTAGGCCCTAAGAAATAAGCAAATGTATAATGTTAACTAGCCATTATATGTATTTAAACAAATAAAGTACTTATGTCAGACTAACCCTGGTGAACCACATCTGGCTTGCAGGCTGCTTATTGCCTACCCCTGCTCTAGGTACGAATACCATAACAGTAGCTGTATAGCTGCAGTGCCACAGCTATACAGCTGTGTAGTGTAGACAATTGCTATAATGATGAATGGAATTGTTTCCCATTGCTGTAGTAAATCCATCCCAAGAGGTTGTAGCTAGGCTCACTATAGCATTCTTCTGTTGATGTCGTGGCATCTGCACTGGAACGTGTATCAACTTACCTATATTTCTCAAGTGTGTGGAAAAAGTCACGCCCCTGAGTGGCGTAGCTAGCTATCCCTACTTTGCCTCTAAAATGTGGGTATAAGAAGAAAATCTGATTAAAATCCTATTGCCGCCACATCTTTGTGAGTGGAGTAGGAAACTATCTGTTGTGGTTTTTTGAGAGAGACTATTCAGAATACATTTTAAAGGTTTATCTGTAACTTGTTTCTTTTGCTGTAAAAGAAACAGGACTTCTAAAGCTTGATACACGAGTATACAGGAAGGAAATATGAAAAAGTTCCTTTCAGATGTTATGTCTCTGAGCAGGCATGACTTGGAACAGAAATTTCCTGTCCTAAAAAGAATAGGAGAAAGAAGCAGGCCTTAGGACTATTTAAAACTAATTGGATTTGATGTTAAACTGTTTCCTCTCTCAAAACCACAGTGTGGATAAACAATATATTTAGAAGCAAAGGTAAATAAATTCAGTAGCTCCTGAACTCAAATTTTAATTATTTGATTAAAATCCTATTACCACTACATTGTCAATATATTTTCATTCCTCTTGGGAGCGAAGTAGACTGAATACCTCTTGCTTTTCATATGCACGTGGAGATGCAAGGAACTTCTTTCAGTTCTTCCTAGTGCAATGATTAGTCTTGGTGAAAATTATTAGAGATGTCCAAATGACAGGAGAGGGCCTCAACTGCAATTCCACTACACATGGGCCAGGATTTAAAGAATCTATCCAAGATGTGTACTCCTCAGGCATGTTATGGTGCTATGATCTGTGGTGTGTCCATGCATCTAAGTGTGGAGAGTTAGCAACAGAGCTAGGGAACGAATGTCTGGTTTGTCTCTGTTGAACTACTGTCCATTTCCCTACACCTGAAATGTGATGTTTACAGTTTGAGCATTCAACTCAGGAATTACTGTTTAACTCAGGCTAATCTTCCATAAAGGCCATAATTCTGCCTTCAAATATGCTAGCGTGATAAACAACATTTGCAATTCTAATCTTAGTGAACATTCCATAAAACATAGTTTCAAATCAGACTATGGATCACCGATCCCCTCACATGCTCTCCCCCTCTCATACATAAACACATTTGATTGGGCTGTCAATTAACTGCAGTTAACTCATGCAATTAACTCAAATTGTGATTAAAAAATTAATCCTGATTGCAGTTTTAATCGCACAGTTAAATCAATTGAAATTTGTTAAATATTTGGGATGATTTTCTACATTTTCAAATATATTGATTTCAATTACAAGATAATACCAAGTGTACAGTGTTCATTTTATATCATTACAAATATGTGTACTAAAATAGAGTAATTTTCAATTTACCTCATGGAAGTACAGTCACGCAATCTTTTTATTGTGAAAGCACAACTTATAAATGTACGTTATGTTACATAACTACACTTAAAAATATAATAATGTAAAATTTGAAAGCCTATGAAGACAATCCTACTTCTTGTTCAGCCAATTTCTCAAACAAACAAGTTTGGTTACATTTGCAGGAGATATTGCTGCCTATTTCTTGTTTACAATGTCACCTGAAAGTGTAGTTGGTGTTGCAAGATATTTGTGTGCCAGATGAGCTAAGGATTCATATGTCACTTGGTGCTTCATCCTCCATTCCAGAGCACAGGCATCCATTCCAATGATGGGTTTTGCCTGACAATGGTCTAAAGCTATGAACCAACTCATGTTCTTTTCATTATCTGAGTCAGATGTCACCAACAAAAGGTTTCTTTTCTTTTCTTGTAGTTCAGGTTCTGTTGTTTCTGCATTGTAATGTTGCTCTTTTAAGGACTTCTGAAAGCATTCTCCACACCACCCGCCTCTCAGATTTTGGAAGGCACTTCAGACTCTTAAACTTGGGTTGAATGCTATCTCTATCTTTAGAAATCTCACATTGGTACTGTCAAGGCCATTCCTCACTCTGGCACTTCAAGTGCAGAAGGTGGAGGCCCAGAAGAGATTTTAAAATGCCTTGCCACTAAAGGCTTCAGTTTAAAAACTCCCCAAGGTCATAGATTCCTTGACCTTGGATTGGTATTGCTGCCACCATCTAAATACAAAAACCCCTTTGAGAACCCAAGAAGGTGCATTTGGGATTTCCTTCCTGTGTGGTACTCTTACGCTCTTTAACCCTCCCTCTGGAGAGAGATTTAAAAAACAGTAATTTATTCTAGTAATATGGCTTACAGTCTTAGGTATATGCACAAACAACTTCCTGCCTTCTAGGACACAGAAGTCAGATATGGTCTCAAAAGGGTGATTTTTTTTGTTAACAAAACAAAGAAAACACAGTTGGTGAAACATTGTTTGCTAGGTGTTACAGAACAACTTAAAATACATTAAAACACAGAAAATTGCTTCCTTGGGATTCAATTTGGAATGTTACAGTGTAAGGGGCAGAGGTACATGTGCTCAGCACAGAGAAATCCAACAAACCCCAGAATAAAGAAAATAACCTCATTACATCTGACTAAACAATCCTTGTCCTTCTCACATAACTGTTGTTCTAAGAGTTAGTTCTTCAATAGGCATGGATGTCACTGGATTCTCCATGCCCAGGTTCTTGGCTTACTTTTTTGTCTCTTAGGCTCTCTTTTGATCACATGGGAACAGGAAGGTAAGGGCTTTCAATTAAAAAATCCCCACTCTGTTTCCATTGGCTCTCCTGGCTTCCTGCCAACTCACTTCCTGCTTCCCTAGCATTCCTAGGAACTCTCTAGGACTCTCTGTCTATGATTTTAACTCTTACAGGAAAGACAATTAGGGTTAGGTCTCAAGAGTTATCCACTAAGAAAACTAAATGGCTGGAATGTCCAGAAAAGGGTATAACTCCTCCCCCATTCATCATGGGTACCTTATTTGCATTTTTTTAAAATCTGCAGTGGAAGTATCCTTAAAATTAACAATATATGATGGGTCATCATCCAAGACTGCTATAACATGAAATATAGGGCTGAACACAGCTAAAACAGAGTTGGAGTCATACAATTCTCCTTCAAGGAGTTCTGTCACAAATTAAATTCTTGCATTATTTTAATAAGCGTCTTAAGCATGGAAATTTGTCCTCGGGAAAGGTGGCATAAGCATGAAGGGATATATAAATGTTTAGCATATCTGGCACATGAATACCTTGAAGTGCCAGCTACAAAAGTGCCATGTGAACATCAGTTCTCACTTTCTGTTAACATTGTAAATAAGAAGCAGCAGCATTATCTCCTGTAAATCTAAACAAATTTGTTTCTCTAAGCCAGCATTTCTCAAACTATGGTCTGTGGACCCAGAGTACTGTAGGTGTCCCCTGACCTATCTGATCAATTCCTACCCCTCTCTTCCCATGCCTACCGGAAACCAGGAATAGCTATTCCACAGTATGCAGGAGGCACTTGGGGAGAAGTGGCAATGAAGAGCACTTGGGGAGAGATGATGAGGTGGGGCAAGAAGAGGTGAGGCCTAGAGATTGGTGGGGAAGGGGTAGGGAGTCCCCAAAAAGTTTAAATCAAAATGGGGATTGTTAGGGTGCTACAGATTGAGAACTACTGTTCTAAGGGATTACCTGGCTAGGAAGTAGGACTAAGTGAACTCTGTTTTTGAATGCAATTATTTTTTTGAACGTTACTCTACATTTGTAAGTTTAACTTTCATGATAAAGCAATTGTGCTGCAGTACTTGTAATGGGAGAATTGAAAAATACTATTTGTTTTGTTTTTACCGGGCAAATATTTGTAATCAAAAGTAAATATCTTTTTGTAATTTGAAATCAATACGTTTGAAAAGGTAGAAAACATTCAAAACTATTTAAATAAATGGTATTCTATTATTTAACAGTGCAATTAATTGATAAATTTTTTTTAGCTGCTCGATCCCTCTAATAATTAACCTGCAGCTTAGGCTTTGGGAAGGACATCTGAAAATATTCAAGGGGGATCCTCAGCTGTTGTGAAATCAATGGATCTTTTCTGACTGATTTGAACTCGAAAATGTAAGGTAGTTGAGGATCTGCTCCTCAGGATGTGAAATGCAGTCATTCTTATTCACCTTTTCTTTTTTTTTTTTAAAGTTGTCTCTGAATATGGGCATAGTAGTGAAGACCATTGCATTTGAACACTGATTGAGTAGATTTCTACTCTTTGAGTAAAATTGTGTACTGACGTCCCTCCTCAAAGGAAACACTGTGTGCCATCTTCTGATGTTCAAATACAGGTTGAACTATGCCGGTCTGGCACCCCTTCTTAGGGACTAGTCAAGTTCAGAGGGATTTGCTGGACCAGGGGAGGTCCCCCCCTCTCCTAACCCGAGCTGCCACCAGATTAGGGTCTGGCCTGCCTGCTGCCCCAGACCTCTGGGGTTCTGTAGATGCTGCCTGCCTCACTGCTGCTGGGGCTGGAGCACCTTGGCCAGGGTAAAAGCTCCCTAGCCACTGCTGGGGCCAGAGTTCCCTGGCCATTGCTGAGGCAGGAGCTCAATAGCCACCACTGTGGCTAAAACTCATAGACTCATAGACTTTAAGGTCAGAAGGAACCATTTTGATCATCTAGTC
>CM057845.1:150790710-150813973 GCA_030068395.1 Apalone spinifera
TAAGTTCACCAAGGATTTCCCCTGTAAGCCACTCTGGTCCCCTACCACGTTTGCGTGGTCCCCTACCACGTTTACAACTCCCCACTGTGCAACCCATCCTTCCTCACACATGCACACTGGGCTCCCTGCTGAGTCATCGGTGCCTCCTACAGAAATTATGCTCCACTGCCAGACTTCTCTATTCCTGGGCTTTGTGGTCCAGGAATATCTGTGGTTGGTGCCAGACCAGGAAGTCCCGGTTAAGTGTGGTACAACCTGTATAAGCACAAGTAACAAGTGTTATAGGACCTTCTCTGAGCATGCCAAATGCAACAATATCATTAAATACTTACATATCAGCAACACGTGCCATGGTGACATGACCTGTTCGGTGACCCTCCTGTTGAAAGTCAGCTGATCTGGTGATACTCAAGTTACATTGTATTTAACATATTTCAATTTGAATCTTATCAGGATGAAGATTGGATTAATGTTGAGAGTAGTAACAGCACATGCAGATGGGCAATCCCCTGAAGCATCTGATATAAGAATGATATGTGGATATAGTGATGACTACATCATAAACCCGGTTTAAATTGTTTGGAATATATATGGTTATTAGTATTCTAGAAATCTCTCATTTATTTTTTAAAATGCTATATATTATCCGTTAAAATCTCTACCCAACATCTGTTCCTGAGAATGCCAAATGGCTTCATCTCCAGCAAACTTTCCCAGAGCTTTTCCACAATCTCAGAGATACATGAGGATAAGGGAACTGGGATAATCTTTAAAGTAGGCAGGGGTGCTGCAGCAAAAGGAAATGTGCAACAAAAACAGCTCAGTACTCAAGCCCTTGCAGCCTGAAGATCAGAGATGGGATTGGAAACGAGATATTAAAATGTTTAATCTAGTGTTGTGTGTTCAAAAGGAGAAGTTTTAGAGTGGATTTGAGAAGAGCATGTTTTTTGGTCCTTCTTTCTGATTCAGAATTGACACCATTTTTCTGTTGTTTGACACAACTTATACATGCTGGCCCTGCAATGGATTTGCCTGAAAAGCCTTTCTCACAGCTGACTTTCTCCCAGAGACTTAATATATATGTTTTCAAACTAGCTACCATCCAATATTACATTATTATAGAATACATCCCTGGTGACATTCTAAGACTAGTGTTTATCCTATGATTATGGAGATAGACGAAAGGATAAACTAACCTTACTTTAGTGTGTATTTATTTTTCTGTTTGCCTACTCTAAATACTGATATATTTTTCTATGAGAGGTGGAAATAATTTGGCAGATAAGCCTGTGAAAGCAGTTCCACTCTATTTAGCTATTGTATTTTATAATACGCTAGCTATTTAAAATTGCTCTCGTAGGGTATGTCTACACATCAAAGCTATTTTGGGATACCAGAGGTATCCCGAAATAGCTACCCTGAATCTTCACAAGCCACCCATTATTTTGAAATATTTTTCAAAACAACGGGTGCGCTATTTCGGCACCCTATTTCAAGATAGTTATTTTGGGAGTTATTATTTTGAAATAAATAATTTCCTGGTGTAGGCATGCCCTAAAAGATTGAAATGGCAGGTTCCTTGTGGTTAGCACATCCTTGAATAATTACTCATTTTTCCATGTCCAGGGTATCTCTGGAGGAGCAAGCTTTTTAAACATTTTTGACATGTATGCTATCACATAATACCAGTTCTGAGTAATGTAGGGCATCTCCCCATTCTGCTTCACTTTCTTCCTTTGTTTGATTTAGTAAACAATTTTTTTTCTGTAATCATGAACAATACCTATCAAAGGTGCTTCTCAGGTTTGATGGCAATCCTTCAGGATATGAGGGATTTAGGTTTTTTCTTAAGAGATGAATTTCAAAGGGATTCTGTCTTGTGCTCTTTTAAATAGTTCTTGTGTGGTTATTTTTTAAGAAAAGTCATGTTTGTGTGATGATTTGTGGAATGTATGTATGACTTATCCATTAAAATTCATATCATGAAGCTGGTAATACAGCAGTTCTTTTATCGGTGAATGCCCCCATATAAATGTGGAATCTACTAGGGCTTAAAAAGGGATGTGTCAAGTCTTCCCCAAGGCAGGGACAGTATAGTTATAAATCTTAAGTACTGTCACTCAAATAGGTGCCAAAATGGAAAACTATCTGAGCCAAACTGGTCTTCAGAGAGGGCTTTTGGAGAAATGGACAGAACAAAGCAATCAAGTGTTGGAAGGTGAAAGTATAAATCAGGAACTCCCCACAGACATGCGTAGCAAGCTTTGGGCTCAAAAGTGGAAGAAGACAGACTGGCCTAAGTGAGAGTAGTGAAGCTTGGAGGGATTCAAAGAGAAAGTGTACTTAATCTATGGGGGATTCAGCAAAGGCTCCCAGTTCTAGACAGCTGGACCATATGGTGTCAGCAGATGTGTTAGATAGAGGAACTGCAGCCAATGAATATGCTTAGGGACCCCAACGTAAGGACATTCCTGGGCTCTGTTAAGGCTCCATGAGTTTAGATCATACAGTATCTAGTGGTTGGGTCACCTCCCGACAATCTGAAGGGACATTTCATTGGACCTGTGACATCTTTGAAAGGAGTGGGCTTGGGGGTTTGACTTTCTGTTTAGCAACTGTTGATCTTTTACACCCTCACTTTTTATTGGGCTCAGAGGAGTAACTCCACTTTGTTTTTGCACTTGCAGCAGCACTGAGAGAATCTTTACATCTCTGGGAATGAAAGTTTGTTAATGCACGTCCCTTCTTTGGGTGGTGAAAAAGAAAAACATAGGCTAGTAAACAACAAAAAATTTAACCTTTTTGACAGAAAATTATTTTTGATTGATTTTTTCTTTATGATAATCTCTGCTTTCTATAGAAATCTTTTTACATTTAGTTGAAAAAATGAATGCTTGATGATTCAAAATGGCATGGTGATTCCCTTGTAGAAAGATGGTTTGGGTGCCATTTGTTCTCATTCTCCTTTGTGACACAGGCTTTCTGCCCAGACTGCATCTTTTATAATACTCGACAGCCAGGGACTTGTCATGTGCATCCTTTTCCACAAGAAGAAAATAGTTAATCATGGGAGAAGTAGTCTAACCAGAAATCCCAGTCCATAGAGGAGAATGAGAGCAAATCCTACTGAAACAAAAGCTCCCTTAAAGCATTGCAATACCATTCTGAGATCAAAATATTAGTTTTTAACCATAATATAATTCTGAAATGATTTTTTTTTTCTGCTGCAAAGTTTTTACAAAAATGAGAGGGGTGAAAAAGAAATTTTAGTGAAACTTTCCACAGATGTAAAAAACCTATTTTCCAAACAGAAACTGACTCTAACAAAGGGATTTTTTAAAAATCCCTTAGTAATGGAGAGGAAGATTTTTAAAAAGGGGGAGAAATCCCAAATATAGTATTTAGAATAGGAAACCAGTTCCTTCCCATCTTAGCATTTTAAGGTGGGTCCAGATTTGGTCTCCAGATACGAAAAAACCCTTTATACTCAATCCTTAAATAAAAAAAGAAAAGTAGTTTGGGGGTTTTGTCCTGCACCTGTAATGCTGAGTGCTTGCTGAGTATTCAGGGATAGGAGGAGGGGAAATCATATTAAGGAATTCATTCATTTTCTAAGGCAAATCTAGAGAGAGAGAGACTCCCTGCTAAATGTCTTAGTGAGTTTCCCCTCAGGAAGTCAGAAGGAAAGAGAGTATGCTTGTCCAAATCCTCACAGCTCAGAAGTCTCTACTTAGAATTATTCAAAAGCTAAAGAAAATCCTCACACGCATACACAAAAAACTGTGGTGTTACTGTGACAGGCACATGTCAGTGTTTTGAGTGTGTGTATCGTATTTATCAAGACTTTTCGAGCTAAGAGAGAATGTATGCCTGTGTTGGGGGAGGAAGGTGAAAGGAGTGGAGGACACAGACAGGCAGCAGGTCTGCTGTGTGAAGAAGAGAACAGCACCCCCTCATCAGGAAGGTTTGCAGAAGCTGCAAAGCTAAGAATGGGATGATGGACCTTGGTACAGCTTCTTCCCCTTGCATACTGCTGCTCAACAGTGAATGCTGGTCAAGCCAATATTGCATCCTTCATACCCTTCATAGCCATCTTGTCTCCTGGGATGTGTGGTTTCCAGATATTGGGTGGAGCCACAATTAAATTTTCAAGGATCCCTTTTCCAGGTTTCAATTCTATCCCCCAAAGTGGAAAAGCTTTGGATGCTTCATGGACCAGACACACGGAAGTGACACTCTATGGTTCCACTAAAGTCAGTAGTCCTGTACTGATTTACAATCGTTGAAGACTTGGCCCTATGAGTTAAATATCACTATACTGTCCTTCTCACTATCCAAAGGTTTTTTTTTGTGGGCAGAGAACAATTTTCCTAGCAAATACACCAAACCTATCTCTAAAAGGTGAGGAAAGGTTTCCTCTTTCTTGTCCACCTAAAAAAATGATTTTGAAAAAATATTGAGTGAATTAATGCAAATCAACTGAATATTCTTTAGTTTACTTCAATAGTCCATAAAAGACTGTCAAATGGGAAGTCGATACTAATGGCAAAAATGTAAAACTGACTGTTACTGTAACTCAGGTATACACTGATGACTGTAGAAAATCCAAATGTGAAAAGAAATGTGTAAATGTTTGAATGCTCATCTTTCTGTTCATAAATCTTTCTGGTCTGCTTTTGACTCGTGATAAATGAATTTTGGCAGGAGCATAAACCATATTTTTAAAAGTGAGTAGCATAACGGGTGAGGAATTTTCCATCACAATGCTTTTTAACAGGTACTGCACTTTCTGCAAAATAGAACATTTCTATGGGCAAAGGGTTTTTTTTTTTTTGGAGGGGGAGGCGGGAGGGTATTACTAGCTTTCTCCATGTGCTCTTAATCTTTTTTCCTCCCTCCCCCCCCCCCCGGGGGGGAAATTTAAATGGATTTTTTGTTTGTTTCAGGTTGGTACATACCAGTTCAAAATATTGTAGTCTGTTGAACTCAGGGAAAACATTTGGTTTTGGTTTTAGTTCAACATTCAACTGCAAGTTCCTTCAGTGCCAGGGTAACTCCTGGGAGCTGCAGTTCAGTTCACTTTCATGGGCCTATTCTTCCCTTAAGGGCTGGACTCTTTGACCAGAATAACACACTATACTTTCCCCTCACACTGAGCCATGTGAGAGATGTAGCCCAGCCAAGAAGCTTGTGGCACCACAAGTAAAGGCAGATGAATGTCAAATTGACTCAAAGCTAAACATTTTTATTCTGTTCAACAAAACTGAAATGCAGTATTAGCAGCTCTATGAATCACCTGGAGCTCTTAGCCCATGTTACAGATACAAATGTAATTTTGGATAACAGGAGGCAACTTAGCTGCTCTAATAGTGTATTAATGTGTGGCATAAATATTCTCCAGCTTTACTTGGTTGAAAAGTGGTGGAACAAGATCATAACAAAAGTGCATCAGGTTAATGCAAACAGAGGATGAAGAGACTCACTCATACATTCAGACCTGGTATGTAGTCAATACACTTACACAAAGGGTAGGTTTGGGCTTAGTATCCTGGAGGCAAATCTAATTTATTTCAGTGACTTCCTCTGTTTTATTTCCCATCACCTGGATTGACCCCAACCTAGCTATCCATCCTCACAGACCAAATTGTTTCTGATGGCCTTGCTCACCTGACTTAGCCAGCCAATGGTTCTACACCCAGCATATAAAGTTGTAAAATATAAAAGCCTTCTACCTCTAACTCCCCTTTGCCCATGGTCAGCAACACTGTATACAAGCTAAAGTAAAAAGGAAGAATACCAGTACAATTTAACAATTTGTAAGGGTATTTAACCACTGACAGTGAAATTCAACCTGTTCAAAAGGCCTGCATAGAAACTCTAAAACCTCTTAAGCCTTTAAAAAAGGGTGTAAGTGGGGCTTAGTTAAGACATCTCTGCACAGGGGCACACTTCACTTAAGATATGAAGGTGACAATGACTACATGATCCATTTGGTGCTAGATTCTAATAAAGACCTAAGTGGGGGTCTTTTTTTTTTGTAAGTTATTTATATTATGATTGTGCCTAAGAGCCCCATCATGAACCATAACCCCATAGAGCTAATCATTGTACAAACAACAACAACAACATGGTCTCTAAAAAGAGTAGTGGTTTATCACTTACTTTTCTCTTTTTTTCCCCCCCTTTTGTTAATAACAGACTGGAAACACCTCTGAATTGCAGCTGTGTCTTCTTGCTTACAAGTGCTTCAATATGACCTTCAAATGCTTTATATTTCTTACATTTTAAGAGCATTTTCATACCATGTTAAATCTATAATCCTAATTGTGGTTACAATTTGATAAAATGGCAGCTAGAAGTGTTTCAAGTAACATCATAGTGAAATCATGATGGATCACTTCAGTACTTCGGCAATGTTGGTCAGATTGGCCTTAAGCCCACATTCATTTTTTAGATTTTTTTTTTAATTAGACACAATTCTTTAGAAGACAAAAGTAAAATAATTACTGGGAATACTATGATATTACTTTCATTACAATCAAATATTGAAGTACAATATTTTGCAATGCCATTTAACTGAAATTTTGGGTAATCAAAATAACGTCATGAAATACATTAAGAATATGGCCAACATTTTCACTCAGCTTCTTAGGGTACGTCTAGATTACATGCCTCTGCCGACAGAGGAATGTAAAATAGGCTACCCAACATGGTCAATGAAGTGGGGATTTAAATATCCCAGCCTTCCTTAAAATAAAAATGGCCACCGCACTGTGTCAGCTCAGCTGATTGTTGGCACAGCGCGTGAGTCGAGACGCGGATCAGTCAACAGGGAACACCTTTGTCGACCGCTCCCTTATGCCTTGTGAAACAAGGTTTACAGGAGTGGTCGACAAAGGCTTTCCTTATCAACTAATCCATGTCTTGACTCGCACGCTGTGCCGACAATCAGCTGAGCTGGCACAGCGTGGTGGCCATTTTTATTTTAAGGAAGCTGGGGATATTTAAATCCCTGCTTCATTGACCATGTTGGGTAGCCTATTTTACATGCCTCTATCGGCAGAGGCACGTAATCTAGACGTACCCTTAATGATAGTGGTCTAAATAAATGTCTTTGAATAACCACAGTTCTTATTCCCAAACTATATTTGCATACCAGAAAGGGGATCCACATATTCATCAAAGCCCTTTGGAGAGCATCCCTACTTATACTTAGTCCAGAAAATGCAACAACAAATTTGTACGGCAACTTCATCTGTCATGTACCTGACTTTCTAGCAAGGTAGTCCTACCCTCTAGCTAAAGTCTAGTTGTAAAGCATCATTGATATTTGATTCAGGAGAATTCTCAGTGGCCATATCACTTCTAATCAAGTAACTATTTCTGCTTCTAGCAGGTTTTCTCTTCTGTTTACTTGAAAAACTGGATAAATATAATAGTGGAAAGCTCTTTAGAAAACTTTTTTTCAAGCTTCATATTTATTTTGCATACTATAACCATAAGCAAAGTACTCATTTATCAGAGAGACCAAAAAAGCCTTCAAGTCTTAATATTCAGCTTTAAATAGATCTTTCCTATTTCTCATAATAAATACTCTGAGACATTCTACAACACCTTCATAAATCACTTGGGTAAATTATGCTATCACAAATAATACATAATGCTCAAAACACCCTGTTGGCTGTCTTACAATTAAGTGGTTGATTTTCTTTCAAAATACAGATAGTATTTGTGTGTGGTTAATATTTATTGAAGTACTTCTTGGTTCTGAATAAACATGATTGTTACAGTAAAAACATTATCACAATAGCTGCCACTTTGCAAATCTAAAATTGGCATTTAAAAGAAAACTAATTGCATCAATTTTGCATAACGTGGGAAATAACAAATAATGCCCTGACTCTCAGATTATACTACTTGGAATACGTTCTCATCAGAAATGTTATTAGGAAGTTAAAATGTTCAGTGTGTAATTTTTTTTAATCTCTCCTAGAAAAGCTTGTTTCATATTCAAGATCTGAATCTAACCGATGGTCAAACAGCTCTTCAGCTGAACATTTTTTTCCTTGTCATCTGATGGATTAATTGCATTAAATACAGAATTTAAATATCCTAACTGACTCTATAAGCCTAGCTTCCAAAAATGTGGCTTTCTAGCTGAATGAAAAATTCTGTGATTGTGTGTTCCAGCTACACTGCTATTTCTATGTGGAATTAATAATCATGATACATAACTAAGGAAGGGTTCTTGGCACAAAAAAATTCTGAAGAAAACTGAAATCCAGCTTCATGTTTGAGCCATTTTCGTATTGAAATGGTCAGTTGACTTATGTTGTCCCATCTACTATACAGGGAATGGACATTAAGCACTCCGTGGGCCACATGCAGTTCACCAGTGTTAGCCCCCTAGTAAGCCACTAAGGCCTTTATTTACCTTCGTGACCACAGGTATGACTGGCTGGTCTGTGCTTTGAACCAAGAGCTGAAATCATTAAGAGCTGAGATCATTAGGTTTGTCCCAGAGTCAAATCCACCACAAGCCAGTGGAAGATGCGACAAGTAGTATGAGCAGCCAATAGGGTGGTGATGGAGAAGTGTGAGGAGCAGCTAGGAGAGTGGCAAGACGCTACGAATGGCCAGCAGGGCAGCATCAGAGAGCAGCGAGTGGGAGGATAAAGAGTGACCAGTGGGGTGGGTGAGAGGCTTGGTACCCCTCAACACACACTCAGGATGGGAGGTGAATTCTGCAGATGCACCTCGGAACTCTGGTCTGCCCTAACCAAGGGCAGCGACTGTGAGTGGAGTGGAGAGAAGGGTTGGGCATGTGAATGGGGACATTTACATTGCTGGGCTAGAGAGCCTGAGAGGAAAAGGACATTGCCCAACTTACTTGAGGTGGGACTTTTACTTGTGAATTTTGCAATGAACTTTGTGGTGTTTTCCCAAATTAATGCCACATTACATCTCTCTTTGTATTAAAAGTTTCTTTTCTACACTCAGTCTCTGTTCTTGTGAATGGGGAAGCATTGCCTCTCAGAGGTGCCCAGAGGGTAGTGTGAATTTCCCAGGTTACTGGGTGGGGGCTCGAGCCAGTTCTGTGTTTGGATGTATGGAAAGGAACTTGTAGATATTGAACCTGGCGCTGCCTGATGCTATGGCTACCTTGCAGAAGGGTTACACAAAAAGTGTAAAAACAATAGTTTCTCATGGCTGATCCACATAATTCCATGCACATTCAGAGGGGTTTGTGTGCTCTATTTTTAAGACAATAAAACTTCCTCCAGCATTTCAAATAGAATATATTTATGGAAAAAGAGCCTCTTGTTCCTTGTTGTACAACAAAGACAGCCCATTTCCCCGGTAATCCATTTATCAATAAGAAAGTTAAAAGGTGATTCAGTCACGCTTTGTAAATTTCTGAACAGAAGAAAGGTGTTTCAGAGTAGACAGTTCTTTAATCTAGCAGACAAAGGCAGAGCAAGTTCTAAATGGTTGAAAGTTGAAGCTAGACAAATTTAAAGATAGAAATGAGGTGCAATTTTTTTAGCAGTGAGAATAATTTTACCAATTCATGGGGTAGGTGTTCTCAAGGTGAAATTTATATGAAATCTTTAAGTCAAAACAGGATATCTTTTCAAAATATATGCTCAAGTTTAACCATTGTGCATCATGCCAGAATTACTGGACTGCAAATCTTCCAAATGATCATGCTTACAAATTACTCTTGATTTATGTTGCATATAAGCTCATTCCATGAACACATGGAATGATCCAAAGTTCACTGCAGTATATGGTAAGACTTCTTTGGACTTCAGGGGGCTTTAAACTGATTTTCTTTATGAAAAAGTTAAGTAAATGTGCATGAACAGCTTTATAGAAATAGTATCATAATCAAAGTTTAATATAATGCAGTATTACTTCCAAAGTGATGGAAGTTGCACAGAAATGCCCCCAACTAAAAGGAGATGGACTGTGATACAGTACTTCTGTATGTAGAATGCTCCTTCCATGTCTAATGTCAACAGAAGCCATGCTCTCTGAGCAGTACCCGCTCAATGTATTACAGCTAAAGTGTGCATGGGTAAGCAACAAATCTGGGAAGAATTGGCTCTCTGCATTATGAGTCCCTAAATACACTGTCCCTACCTGCATGGTGTACTGCTGTCCCTACCACCATGTTTGGAACATCTCTCAGAAGGGGAGAATTTGCACATGCAAGGAGACTGAGGCTAACCATAATTCCACAGGAGCTTTGTGCCTGATAGGAAGGAGATGGCTTTCCATCCCGGTGAGATGGGGTGCATGCATTTTCTTACAATATCCCAGATTTTGATAACTTTACCGTCACTTGTTCTTCCAAACTCTGCCAAATGGGAGAGTAAGGACAAATTGTAGGGTTTGGTTTTAACAATATGTCTATTGCTTACCTATTATGATTCTTTATGGATCCTGTTCATCTCATGTTTGTTTGGTACAATTAAAAAAGATCTTTTTCTCTTGACTGATTCCTTGACTGATTCCTCCATGTTTGGGATGGAAATACTCCCCTCTGCAGAGAGCCAACACAATGGCTGTATTCTCCAAAAAGAGCTTTAAAAGATTTTAATGGAACATAGTCTTTGTTCTTGCTCTCTGCCCAAGAATGAATTTCACTGCATAAAATAACAGAGAATAAAAGTTTACTTGACTTTATAAAACTAATTAAGAAAAATGTTGTTGTTGCATGGGGGAGAAAAATTTTCTTGATCAGCATTCCCAATAGCAGGTGTTCCTGCAGCAACAGCAGCAGCTAGTCATAAGCATTATAAAAATATAATGGCCAAGGGAAAATCTTTAAAATAAAATAAAACCTAACATAACCAGATAAGCCTAATCCCACTGCAAAACAACTTTATCTTGTCCACTTGTTATCACTTGAAGTTTTTTTCCTGATTTCTCAGCTGTATTCCTCGTATCTCTTCTCTGCATGATACCATGAGGTCTGCTCCATTTTTATTTATTTAGATTTTATGCGCAGAGTAAGTTACAACTCCTTGAGAAGGAGCATCTCATTTTCCGGGACGCCCCACAGATATCAGCAATTACACCAGAATACAAAAGATTTCCATTCGAGCAAATAATTTGTTTTCTAGTGAAGAATAAAGGATCTCTCACCTCTGAAGAGGGTCCTGTTTTTATGTGAGTCTTTCATAACTGCGAATGACCTATGAGACCCATCTGGTCTTCCCACAAATGAAAGAAAGAAAACCCTTGAAGGGTAAAAATATTACTTATTCTATGAGAAAACAATTTTAAATTAAAAAAGGAAAGTGTTTGGCGTAGATCGCTGCATGTGTCTGATTTGAATCACTTTCTGCTAGTACTATTATACCTTCTTAAAATGTTATGCTGCATAAAATCTAAGGGGAAAGTATAAAACACTCCCCCGCCCTCCAAGTAAGCAATTGCATGTGGTCCGAAAATTACTCCCACACCACCAGAATAAATAAACATAGGACCAGATTTGTCAGTAATTTCCAGCTGTGTTGTGCTGCTCAGGCAGCACAAAACAATCATATAGCCAGCTTAACTATTCAGCTAAACTGGGTTTGCAGCTGTTCTCCAAGGCCAGAACAGAGCATAGAAATGCTGGTGAATCTGTTCCATTCTGGGATTTCATATTGGCAAGCTGTTCTTCTGTACTGTATAATGACACTACTTCAACTGATGTAGTAACCAGTAGATCTAAACACCTTCCAAATGACAGGAGAAAAATAACCATGGTAGAAAGGTAAGTTGTCACTACATTTATCGTAGGTGGACTAACTGTCGCACTGAAAATTTAAGGATGACATTTTGAGAGGCTTTCACTTATGCAAATCCCCTCTATATGGAGGAGAGGTGCAGGAAGTAGAGTGATGACATTTCCTTATGCCAATTACAGGACACCTGGCAATACTACTCAGATTTAAGTGAGGTCAATGACAATCAATCAGAACTATGTCGTACAAACGTTCATCTAATGTGCATCAAAGAGGATATCTCAGGATGCATTAAGGGATATCTAGAGTCTCTATGCCAGGAGGGTTGTGTGGCTCCCTGTTCCCTTAGAGATCTACCAGGCAGGAGCTGGATCCCCCACCCCTGCGGCTCTTACCAAAGGTGGCTGTGAGCTGAGGGGCAGCTTCATCCCCCTGCACCAGCAGCATCAGAGAATGGAGCACTGCTGCTTCCTGTGCCCTGGCACGAGTCAGGGGGCAGCTGTCCTGTGGCTCGGGCTCCTGCCTCTGATCTACCACAGATACCTACTCCCTGACAAGATAGTTACAGTGAAAGACATGGGGGAGACGGCCTTCATGCAGCCCACCACTGGTTGCTGTCCATGTGTTAGACGTCAAGAGGCAGCAATGAAGAGGAGTGGCTTGTGGACCGCACAGCAATACTCAGCTTGCAGCAGCACCTCAACCAGGAGTTTTAAAAATATATGGCACCATTCCAGCAGTCTAGGGCCTAATGAGTTACACTCATGTCACACAAGTGGCACATGATGGCATGCAATCCACCTATACCCCTTAAAAATCTATTTTCTCCATGAATATACTCGTTATCTTCAATGCCCAGAAGACCCATTGTGCCAATATGAAGGATCCTGTCTTAAATCCCACCTGCTGAGACACTCAGGACTGGTAAGACTTTTAGGGGACTGCCAGATCCAGTGTTAATGCTATTAAAGTAATCATGGTGAAAAATCACAATCCTGTACTCCAGTCCAACACAGAGAGTTAATTCAATGACCTACTAGTTACTTAAATGTATCTAAAAAGAAATAAAAACCTATTATATAAATGAAGCCCATATACTTTTTTTTTTTAATAGGAACCTGAGCTATGCTGGGTAAATCTTCTAATTGAATGATAAAAAAAATTCTCATATTATACGACACTTCAGCCAGTTTTAGTAATCCTACACTAGCAAGTCCACAGCACAGAATCCAAAGCTTGCATACCCAGTTCTCTATTTTAGCCACTCCACAATTCTCACCAAAATGCCCAGCTAAAATTCCTTCATCTTGGATGCATCTGTGGCCTGCCACTTTTGAGCTCCTCTAGGAAAACACACTGCAAGAATGTAGTGACCATGCCCAAGTCATTACAATGCAGTGGGCTGATTTAAAAGAATTAATAACTTTGAAATGTTTCAGGTGCTGCTCAAATTATTTTTTACTATTTCTCAGGTAACACTTCTAAAATACTACAATCAGTCTTGGAGGCTGTATTGAAAAACAAAACAGAATTATTTTCCTTATTGAAGAAACCATATTCTTTATTCATATTTTCCAAGGTCCAATACTTTTGACCTTCATTTTCTGTAGAATTGGGGTGCTGGGACAATGTGTATAGTAGAGGTGCTGAGAACCATTGAGCCAAACCACAAACCTGCAGATAATGGAAATCACTTCAAAACTGGTGGTGGCAACAGCCCCTAGTTCCAGCATCTATTCGACACACTACCAGCTATTTGAAGATTTTTGTCCCAAACTAGTAGCTGTTGGCTTCATTCTAATGTGATTTACACCAGTTCAAAACTATAATAACTAATTGCTTTATACTGGTGGTAAAACAATCTTAGTGTAAAAATCCAAAGCTGCCTATGTGTATGTTTATTTATACACTGATTTAGGCTGCATATTTTTTTTCATTAACACTACAGTTGTCTGTCTTAAGACTGTCTGTCTTTTCTGATTTACAATAGCAACTTGTCCTGCACTGGTTTAGCTTTTGAGCTATTAGTGGGATTTTATTATTTATTTTTTATTATTTTTTGACTTGGGCCAGCTGTTTCTAACCTATTTGTCTTGCATCAGTGGTATTTAGCCTTATGTAGTTCACAACAAACGCGTAACTATGACCTTATAAACTTTATGCACCTATCTTCTCCCTGAGTGTTCAGGTTTGCATCTATAGTGGCAGCTACTTGTGTTGCCTCAAAGTTTTCAACAGACTTCGAGTTCTGCTTCGAGTTCAACAGTTCTTAGCAGTCTCTAACTGACTTCACTTTACTTTCTAATATTGCATAGGAACTTAAATTGCTGAGATTACCGGCTATCTGTGAAAGCCATCTGTTGGGATCCATTGTTCATCCTATCCCCATAGTGAGGCATTATATTTAATAGAAACTGTCCCTGTTCTTATAGGGGATTTTTCTCTCTCCCTATTTCTGGTCTTCTATCTGTCCTTTAAAGTAGGTTAAAGTTGCTGACTCTTTTTTTAAGCTTATTAAAATAAATATTCAAACTCTATGGAAGAAAACAAAATAGATATGACTGTTTTTAGTCTACCAACCCTTTTTATACTATTCCCTTATTAACAATATATACAGTGATTATATTACTTGGGAATACTGTAAACTTTTTTTAACATCATAACATTTGATTCAAACTTAAAGTAATATTAGTCCAAAAGGAGATGAGCATTGCACATCTCTATTTTACTGGTGTGCAGAATTATCATACTGGCTAATGTACCGAAAAAGGAAATGAAGCATTAATTGTCTTTGGCACATTGCAAACCAAAATAACAGTGACAATGAACTTCAGGAAGTGCAGGTTGGAGATGCTTCCAAAATTTAATAGTAACATGCAAAGTAAAAGAAAAACTGGATTGCTACCTACATTGCTGCTTTACAACATACAGAGTTCTTAAGGTGGCTCTCAATAGTTTTACTTTAGTTAGCACTAGAAATTCTGAAAATTCATGAACATTACTTTTCATGAAAGACTAAGGATAACTAGAGAAATAACTGATATTTCTAATCTCACAATCCAAAGTGACAACAGATTATTTGAAAAGGCAATTGATTTTTATTCAGACTGACTTACCACTAGCCAACAGTGAACAGTCCCAGCTGAGGCCTTGGTTCCTGTCCAAAATCATGTAGAAACCAAGAAACTCTTCCATACACCCAAGCATGGGTTGGCAACCTTAGGCTCATGATTCTCAAAGGGAGCTGTTTAAATAAACCCTCTCATCTTGGAGGCTGTCAATGCCCTATGTAAATCACAATTTCATGGAGAGCATGGATTGTGAAATGCCCCCAGACAATGAATTAAATGATGGAATGAATTTTAGTTGTAAAACTGAATTTTGTTGTAAAATTCATTCCACATGAATGCCATGAAATTCAATTCTTGGCCATTTACATTCTCATGAATATTCTTTATTTTTAAAAAAACTGGGTTTTTTGGGGGGTTTTTTTCGTTTTTTTTTCTGACCGGGTCCTATCCATGAGGCCTATAGTGAAATTCTTCAGGACATGGGAGTCAACACTATCTCCATAGGATCTCCATCTACTTCTGTCATGTTTTCCTCCTTCTCTACCATTGCCAACCCCAGCTGTAGCTGCAAATCCATAGCTACCTGTTCTCCCACACCCAAGGATGCCTTTATCCAAATCACGGGTAGAGCAGAGTCCAGTGCTGTCCTCATAGTGGCTCTACCAGCTGGACCTTGACAATATCCTAGGAAATCAGGTTGAGGGGCAGGAGAGGACTGACTGAACAGATCCTGGCTGCACAGTTCTAGGTGCAGGTGCTTGAAGTGCCTCCTTCCACCTCATCATTAGCAGTAGCATCATCACCTATTCCTCAGTCCCTTCCTTTGTGAGAAGGTGTAGCAGGGTGAATAGAGGCACCAACACTAGTCCTGGCAGTGGGAGCCAGGGAACCAAATACAGCAATAGCAGCCTCAAATGACTCTTGCCTCTCTCCCTTGCATGGAGAGAATGGGAGAGGAAGGGGAGATGCAAGAGGAATCCTTCTTGGTCTCCATATCTTCCCCCAGTTTGGTGTGCCTTTGGAGAGGAGGGTATATTGGGGCGGGATTGAGTAGCAGGTAGCTGGATAGTAAGAGGCTTTTGAAAAGCCCAAGATTAACTTTAATAGGCATAGGAGCAGCACATAATAGGCAATCAGTTGGCTCCGTATGCCTTGCCTAGCCAGTGGAAAACAAAAAGGAAGATTTTGGGGGCACTTCCTTGTCAAGTATGCTTTTAGGGCTTCTCATTCCCTTCTTTTCAGTTGAACTTCACTCCCTGGTAAGTGAAGCTCTTGCTTTTTAAGGTTTCTTTTCTCCCTACTTTCCTTTAAAACAAAATCAGTGAATGAATTTATGGATTTCTGTCCCCATTATGGCCTTAAGAAAATGCTAAGACTGTATCCTTAAGCACTTAAAGATCAGGAAATGAGAGTTTAAGGTTGCATGTGCAATATGAACTCTTAAAGATATACATTACAAAACAGCTTATATTTGTTATACTATCAACCATACACCACTTGTGAAATAAAACAAGATATGCTTTTCCCAAAAATCTTTATGCACATGTGTAACATCAGGTGGTAGTTAGTAATGTTGTAATATTGCATAAGCTGGACTAACAATCCATGGAAATCACTTATTCAGGGAAGCACATTGGGAGGAGAATATATATAGCATCCTGGAGAAACGCTGAAAACTTCCTTGCATTATACGCTACACTAATTTTGCTTCATAACAAATTACAAACTCTAAAGAAGGCTGTGGGGCAGGATAAAAAGAACATACAATGGGGATTCTGATCTAATTAAAACAATTTCCTTAGAGATGAGGTCCTCCCCCATTTCTTTAAAATCAATAATATCGGGCAATAACAAAATTAGTGTAATTTACAAAAAGGATTGACACAGAGTTACAAGATACTGCATGTTTATCTAAAAGGTTAAAAACACACAAGAAGGTGTGTGTGTATGTGAGAGAGAGAGACATAGAGATTAGATACTCCTAAACAAATCTACTTGTATAAAAAGTGTCAAAAATAAAGGAAATCTAATTAACTGTTGCCAGTCTCCTTCTCCTAAACTTGGAAAAAAAGATCTAAGTTTCTTCTCAAAGTGCATGTAGCTCCAATTACCATTAATTCACTTTGAAAAGGTATTAACCAGAGGTACAGTGCTTGTATGTTTTATTTTAAAGAGAAGGTACTGTCTATGCGTCAGTTATAAAGAGAATAAATTTCACTAAATGGGTGATGTATTTGTATAAGCTTCCTAAACACTGCCCAAAGTTTCACCAAGTGTTAAAACAGTAGGATATATTAATTTAAGACTGGATTTGACAAAGATTTTAAAAAAAGTTGAGTTAAATGTTACTTGAATTCAGGACTGTCCTATGTTTATATTGTTTCTTCAATGAGGAGCAACTCTTTAATTGAAATAGTAAGCTGCCATGGAGGTATACCAATTAACAGGATTCCACTGTATTAATTTAATATCATGTTACCAAAGCTGTGTGGTTTATCCATTGGAATGATTCTATGTCCCCAAAAGAAAATTGTCTGTCTTTTTTCTTTGTTAGAATGTCATACTAAGGTCTGAACATTGCATGGTGACACTAGTTCTAATTTAACAATTACTTTTGCATTTGTAAATTCCAGATTTACACTCTCTCTCTATGAATTTTCTCGAGACATTTGCTACATCAGCAAAACAAATCAGCTTCGTCACCAGCTTTATTTTTGAACTACATGTGCTTTTACTTTTTATGCATGTTATTCATTTGAAATAATAAACTTTTACCACTGTGATTTTGATTCAGTTGCAATTCTTGTTTCTCTGTTCCCAAGCAAGACATTTTTGTATTTCTGCTCTTGCTAGATCTGCTGACTGGTGCACTGATTTAACATGCTCTCCAAAACACCTTTGTGGTTGTTGTCTTGTTGAGTATCTCTTCTGCTCTTCATCATAGCTAGCATTCAATCATCAACCCTTCAGGATGAAAAGCAATAACTTCCACATGAGAGTTGCATGTTGCTATAGGTATATCTTGCAGTCATTGATTAAATGGAACTGGTTTTTGCAAATAATGTATGAGCATATTTTTTCTCAATCCTCTTTCCTCATGTGGGTTTTATATTGCATAAGCAGAACAAAATAGTGAAATGTACAAAATCTCCAATACCTAAAGTGGTTGTGGAAAATGCCAAGAGCATGGACATATCACAACTTAACTGCCTTTGTCCATTTTCTGACTATATATTTAAACCAAGATGCTTAAAGTTTGGCACCTAAAGTTTGGCGTGTAATTGTCTTATGCCAATATAAGGGGTCAGCTTTTATTTAAATATGCCTAATGATAGTGAGACAATCAGGGTGCAGATAACAAAAGGGGACAACAGATTTAATCCCAAAGAATAAGCACTTGAATTAATTGATTGTGTACAATGATACTGGGCTCTAACAAAACATAGCAAGGTAAGGGTTTCTTACAAAAGTTGCTAATGTTCTAAACTTAATAAGCATTATGTGGGGTAGGTGTGTGTGTACATCTATATACTGAGAGAGAAAACATATTTGTGTACACAGAAAACTATCCTCATAAAACTTTGGCTCCTTCTTACAACACAACAGTGTGTGATCACCCTGGGAAGGGCACCTCCAAAGCCAGTTGTTTTCATTGAACCAGCATAAAGTACCCATACATTGTCCAGTCCAGGAAAAACCATTGGTGTACCACTAGAATGATATAGAGACAAGGGAATTTGCCCTTCTCTAGATAACAATAAATCAACCCAAGAAGAAAGGGGGAGAAGACTTTCTAAGGCCAGATTTACACTAGGATGTGTCTACACTGGCACGATCTTGCGCCAAATCTGACGCTCTTGAGCAAAAACTTGCTGCCTGTCTGCACTGGCCGTGTGTTCTCGCGCAACTAAATTGACGTTCTACTGTATAAAATCAGGGCTTCTTGCATAAGAACTCTGATGCTCCCGCTCAGGAATAAGCCCTCTTGCGCAACTGTTCTTGCGCAAGAGGCCAGTGTAGACAGGCAACATGAATTTCTTGTGCAAGAAAGCCCTATGGTTAAAAGGGCCATCAGAGCTTTCTTGCATGAGAAAGCGTCTACACTGGTATGGATGCTCTTGCGCAAAAGCACATATCAGTGTAGATGCTCTCTTCTGGAAGAGTTTTTGCAGAAGAACTCTTCTGCAAAAGAGTTATTGAGCAAGAAGGTGCCAGTGTAGACGTAGCCCTGCAGGGGATAAGTTTGAATTAAAATACACAACTTCAATTACATTAATTGCATAGCTTAAGTCAAAGTATCTTAACATGAATTTTGGCGCTGTCCACACTGCAGGAAGTCCAAGGGAGCACACTCTCCCTTTGATTTCCCTTACTCCTTGTAAAAGCAGGACTACTGGCATTGTCGGGCGTGCTCTCTCAGTTCAAATTAGCGTGTCTTCACTAGACCCACTAATCTGAACCCTGGAAGATCGACTGCAGCTGCTTTGATCTTATCAGTTGTGTAGATCTTGCCTAAAAAAAGGGATTAAATTGAAATTTTCATCTAGAAGATGAGGAAACGCAGGGAAAAATCAGTGTGTCTTTCAGTTAAAATCTCAGGAGGAACAAATTTGGGAAAACTCAGAACTGGAGGGGTTGTTGGAACAATTCTGAAAAGAGTAATTGGGCTGGTGGAAGCTGAGTGAGATTAGTTCTTGTGGGCTGGATACTGGTGTCAGGGTTCTGAGCCATAGCAGCAGGACATTAAGGACCGCCAAGGTTGCAGGGAATGTAGAATCATAGAACCATAGAGCTGGAAGAGACCTCAGAAGGTCATCAAGTCCAGCCCCCTGCTCTAGGCAGGATCAATCCCAACTAAATCAACCCAGCCAGGGCTTGGTCAAGCCGAGACTTAAACACCTCTAGGGATGGAGACTCCACTACTTCCCTAGGTAACCCATTCCAGTGCTTCACTACCCTCCTAGTGAAATAGTTTTTCCTAATATCCAACCTGGACCTCTCCCACCACAACTTGAGACCATTGCTCCTTGTTCTGCCATCTGTCACTACTGAGAACAGCCTCTCTCCATCCTCTTTGGAACCTCCCTTCAGGAAGTTGAAGGCTGCTATCAAATCCCCCCTCACTCTTAGCTTCTGCAGACTAAACAGACCCAACTCGCTCAGCCTCTCATAAGTCATATGCTCCAGCCCCTTAATCATTTTGGTTGTCCTCCGCTGGACCCTCTCCAATGCGTCCACATCCTTTTTGTAGTGGGGGGTCCAGAACTGGACACAATACTCCAGTTGTGGCCTCACCAGAGCCGAATAAAGGGGGATAATGACATCTCTGGATCTGCTGGCAATGCTCCTCTTAATGCAACCTAATATGCCATTAGCCTTCTTGGCTACAAGGGCACACTGTTGACTCATATCTAGCTTCTCATCCACTGTAACTCCCAGGTCCTTTTCTGCAGAACTACTACTTACCTGGTTGGTCCCCAGCTTGTAACTGTGCTTGGGATTCTTCCATCCCAAGTGCAGGACTCTGCACTTGTCCTTGTTGAACTGCATCAGATTTCTTTTGGCCCAATCCTCCAATTTGTCTAAGTCACTCTGGACCCTCTCTCTGCCCTCGAGCATATCTACTTCTCCCCCTACCTTAGTGTCATCCGCAAACTTGCTGAGGATGCAATTCATCCCCTCATCCAGGTCATTAATAAAGATATTGAACAAAACCGGTCCTAGAATGGAACCTTGGGGCACTCCGCTAGAAACCGACCGCCAACCTGAAATTGAGCCATTGATCACTACCCGCTGGGCACGGCCTTCTAGCCAGTTTTCTATCCATCTTACCGTCCATTTATCCAATCCGCATTCCCTTAACTTGCCGGCAAGAATATTGTGGGAGACCATATCAAAAGCCTTGCTAAAGTCAAGGTAGTGACAAAACATCATTGCTAGGTGCATAAATTTAAAAATGTTTACATATGAACCATGAAGGTATTTTCTTTTCTTTCCATGAGTTTACTTTTGTACAAAATACTGTTAGTATTCTCAGATACATAGAAATCGATTGATTATCTAAATTTGTTCGTTCAGTATAAACAATCCAATTTGAAATCATTAAGCACTGTCTTTGCAAATTATTACTATAAAATAATACTTCATGCAAAGCCCTTCATTTTCTCATTGTGTAATGCAGAATTTGATCTAAGTAATGTTCATTGTGTTAGAATTCAAAGCTCACTCCTTTTTACCACTGCAAATATTGATTGCATACTACACTGTTTCTCTTCAGAAATAGCATCTAAATATATAATGTCCTCATTTGTAAATGTATGTGTCATTCTAGGAAGTTCCTTCTTTCAACAATGTTAAATACCTTCAGTTTGTCAGAAGATTAACTTAAAGTCCATGTTTTAGAAACACAGGTCTCATATTTGATTATTCCTTGGATTGTGCATTCTTCAGTTGTGTCAAGATTTTTCATAAAGTTTTGTCTTTTCCTTTTTGTTTCCATTTAAATGTATTATAATTATCTACTATGGAAAGTCATACTGAACAGGGTAAAATCATAGGAACAGCATCAGGGGAGGCAAAAGGAAACAAGGTTGTGGAAGTAGAAGTTACCACATCGGGTTTAACTTCCAACTCCAAACAACTTAATGGAGCCAAATAAGGGGGTCTGGATAATCTCCTTTCAAGAAAATTAAAGAAATTGGCATGGGAAATTGCAAGCCAAATACTCTTTAATGAATACATAAACTCAGGAATTGTGCCCAGACTGGAGAACTGCTAATAGAGTACCTATTTTAAAGAAAGTAAAAAGTGATTCAGAAACTACAGGACTGTTAGTTTGACTTCTATTGTACTCAAAGTCTTAGAACATACTAAGAAAAAAACTGTATGTAAAGTCATGAGATAAAATACAACATGATTCTACAAAAGTAGATCATGACCCTGACCTGATCTTCTTCTTTGCAAAGATAATTGATTTTTTTCCAGATAAAGGAAATGCAGTAGATCTAATCTACCTGAATTTCAATAAGGTGTATCATACACTTCCACATGGGGATTATTACGAGAATTGAAAGGTGGGTACAGAATTGCTTAAAAGGAAGAGTACAACAGGTCACATCTGCAAGGTTACTTGTCAGCCTTGAGGGAGGTTAGTAGTGGAGTGGGTGTGCTATAGACCACTGGGATCTAATTTGGATATGGGTAGAGACCTCTTTAATGTTTTTAATGAAGTAAATACTAATGGAAACGGCATAATGATAGGAGACTTCAACTTTCCAGATATAGACTGGAGAACAAGTGATGATAATAATAGGGCTCAGATTTTCTTAGATGTGATAGCTGATGAATTCCTTCATCAAGTAGTTGCTGAACCAAAAAGGGGGGATGCCATTTTAGATTTGGTTTTGGTGAATAGTGAGGACCTCATAAAAGAAATGGTTGTAGGGGACAACCTTGGCTCGAACGATCATGAGCTAATTCAGTTCAAACTAAATGGAAGTATAAATAAAATTAAATCTGAGACTAGGGTTTTTTATTTCAAAAGGGCTAACTTTAATAAATTAAGGAAATTAGTTAGGGAAGTGGATTGGACTAAAGAATTTATGGATCTAAATGCAGAGGAGGCCTGGGATTATTTTAAGTTAAAGTTGCAGAAGCTGTCAGAAGCCTGTATACCAAGAAAGAGGAAAAAAATTATAGGCAGGTGTTTTAGACCAAGCTGGATGAGTAAGCATCTCAGAGAGGTGATTAAGAAAAAGCAGAAAGCATATAAGGAGTGGAAGATGGGAGGGACCAGCAAAGAAAGCTACCTTTATTGAGGTTAGAGCATGTAGGGACAAAGTGAGAGACTAAAAGTCATGTAGAGTTGGACCTTACAAAGGGAATTAAAACCAATAGTAAAAGGTTTTATAGCCATATAAATAGGAAAACAAAAAAAGAAGTAGGACCGCTAATCACTGAGGATGGAATGGAGGTTAAGGATAATCTAGGCATGGCCCAATATCTAAACAAGTACTTTGCTTCAGTCTTTAATGAGTCTAATGAAGAGCTTAGGGATAATGGCAACATAACAAATGGGAATAAGGATATGGAGGTAGATATTACCATATCTCAGGTAAAAGCCAAACTCGAACAGCTTAATGGGAGTAAATTGGGGGGCCCAGATAATCTTCATCCAAGAATATTAAAGGAACTGGCACATGAAATTGCAAGTCGATTAGCAAAAAATTTTAATAAATAAATCTCTAAACTCGGGGGTTGTACCATTTGACTGGAGAATTGCTAATATAGTTCCTATTTTTAAGAAAGGGAAAAAAAGTAACCTGGGTAACTACAGGCCTGTAAGTTTGACATCTGTAGTATGCAAGGTCTTGGAAAAAATGTTGAAGGAGAAAGTAATTAGGGACATTGAGGTTAATGGTAATTGGGACAAATTACAACATGGTTTTACAA
>CM057845.1:150815295-150849321 GCA_030068395.1 Apalone spinifera
GTCCTTAAACCATTTGAGGACTTCAATATCTGAGATATAGGTGAGAGGATTATTGCAGGAGTGGGTGAGTGAGATTCTGTGGCCTGCATTGTGCAGGGGGTCAGAGTAGATGATCATAATGGTCCCTTCTCACCTTAAAGTCTATGAGTCTATGATTTCCTTAAGGATTGGTTGGATCTAAAATCTTGTTAACATTGGGTTTGGCATAAGAAATTGGAGTATGCTACAAACATTTGTAATTGGCAACTCCTCCCAATTTTTTTATTAATGTGGAGGAGAACCTCAATATCCTACAAGAACTGGAAAACCTTTAAAACTGGAGTGACAGAAATGGGATGAAATTTAGTAGTGCAAAGTTCAAGGTCATACACTTAGAGACTAAGAAGAATTTAAGTTTGGAGTAAGTTTGGATATAAGTTTGGAGTAAATTGGAAGCAATGGAGGAAGATAAATACCTGGATGTATTAGATTGATCACCAGATGACTATGATTCATTAGAGAGAGACTAATGCAATCTTAGGATGTATAAGGTGAGGTATTTCTATTAACAATAGATAAGTATTCTTACCATTACACAAGACACTGGTGAAACCACCTCTAGAATACTGTGTGTATTTCAGGTCTCCCATGTTTATAAAATAGGAATTCAAACTAGAACAGTTGGAAGGAAGGGCTCCAAGGATAATCAGAGGAATGAGAGAACCTGCCTTACAGGAGAAGACTTAATGAGATTGACTTGTTTATCAAATGAAAACTGGAAGAAAAATATGATTGTTCTCTCTAAATACCTTACAAGGATAAACAGCTGGGAGGAAGAGGAGGAACAGTTACTTGAGAGCTAATTTTGTCAAAGGAACAAATGGATATAAACTGGACATCAACAAGTTTAGGCTTGAAGTTAGACAAAGGTTTATAATCATCAGAGAAGTGAAATTCTGGAACAGCCTTCCAAAGAGGTGTAATGGGGGCAGAACACCTATCTTGTTTCAAAACTGAGTTTGATAATTTTATGATGAGATTGTGCATGACTAAGCCATTGCAGACAATTCTAATAGCAAATCTGTCTCCAGCATTTGGACATAGGACTCAGTTGGGAGCAGGGGAGGAAAAGGCTCTGAGTTACTAGTGAAATTTTTTACCAGATGTCTGGCTGGTAAGTCTCACCCCATAGGGTCTAACTAATTGCTGTATTTGGGGTAAGGAAGTAATTCCTCAACATAAACTTCAGATTGTCAGAGTCCTGGGTGATCAGGGTTCATCTTACTTGGCAGCATGCAGCACAGGTCACTTGTTGGTTTGAAGTAGAGTTCATTGTGGATTCTCTAGCTTGAAGTCTGAAATCAAGCTTTGAGGACATCAGTAACTGAGCCAGAGGTTATTGGCTTGTTACAAGAGAGGATGGGTGATGTTCTGCGACCTGTAATGTGCAGGAGGTCAGCCTAGATTATCAGGATGGTGCCTTTCATCCTTAAAGCCTTGAATGTGTGACTTCAGGCATTATAAACTTGTTCACTGATCACTAAGTACATTCCCAACTGTTCTTAGAATCTTTTGCAGTTCCTTGGTATAGTTCTTTCTTGAACATGTGCACAGGACCTCGTGCTCTCCGCTAAGGCCTGGTCTGCTCTGAATGTTAAGTCAAAACAGCTGTGTTGGTCAAGGATGTTTATCCTACGAACACTGCACTGCCTCAGTGTGTATGCTGACTACAGTGATGGAAAGAGACATTCCATTACTGTAGTAAATGCCCCTCTCCAAGATGGATTAGCTAGGTTGGCAAAAGAACTCTTAGAGATTTAGGTCAACTTAACTACAATGCAAAAGGCATGAAAGTTTCCATAGCTCTGAGCAATGTAGTTAAATTGATATAACCATAGTGTATACCATGCATGCAAGACCACTGGCTCGGCACCTGTCTTTTGCCGGGCTGATGTGAAGGCATGAGTCTCTATCATGGGACTGGTTGGACAATAGTGATTGGTTTGGTTTGTTCAGTGGGTTTATTATCATCTTCATCTCTCCTTCCCCCAAAAAAGAAAATTGTTTACAAATATTTTTTTAAAATGTTGGCCCCCAATCCATTGTTTTCCATTTTTGTCCTATACTTTTCATGAAAAAATGTTTGTAAACACACTGAACTAGCTATAGTTAGCATCTCTAGCTTGCTTGGCTGTTATCAATGTACAGATTTCTATAAGACTTCTAGTTTTAGCAACCCCAAAATGCTGCATTGCTATTAATCTTTGGATCTGTGAGGGGTTTCTTGCTCAGTTGATGTCAAGGCTTTGTCCTTTGGTCACAAGTATGAAGAGGCTGTATCAAGGCTAAATGAGATTATTATAGGCTTAGCACTTCTTACTTGGTGGTCTACTGTCACAGTGTTTGTCTGTATTCCACAACCATGTTACATGATACCAATGCAAATCCCGGTTTTGATGTTGCTATCTTAGCACCTGTACATTGCTGGGCTAATGTAAAGAACAGTTTTGGAATCTGCAGTTTATATATAGAAGTTTAAAGCACTGATCTTGACTCCATTGTTCTGCAATTTTATCTTGTGCTGGTGCCAGGGTACACATCTTTGTGAAGTTTACCAACTTAGTACCAGTGGTTATGTGGATCAAAGGACGAGGAACATCAGTCCTAGGACTTTATATCCCCAGAAACATTGATAAGCATGCGGGTAAGCAGCATCTCATCTTGGGATATTAAACCTGACATTGCAAGAGGATGGGATTGAATCAGGGTGATTAGGCCTAGCCGTATCTGTGCCATCATTAATTTGCTACTTCCCAATCTGAGCAGGTGGGATTAAGGGCATATTGTGATTCATAATGTGCATCTGGGTCTTACTACAGGGCTGAGAAAGCTGTATGGAGATTGGAATGATTGGGAGTGTGCTGGCTTCTATGCAAGGCCGTCAGGCCTGATCTACATTAGAAAATTAGGTTGGTAGAATCATGTTGCTCAAGGTGTGAAAAATCCACAACCCAATATGATGCAGTTAATTGGATTTATCCCCGGGTGTAGATACGGATAAGATGATGGGAGAATTATTCTGTCAGTCTAGCTACTGTTTCTTTTGGAAGTGGATTATCTACTCCAACAGGAGAACCCTCCCCTCAGTGTAGGTCACGTATATGCTAAGCACTACAGTAGAGTATCTGTGCTGCTGCTGCTGAATTTTAAGTATATGCAAGCCCCGAGTCAGGGTCTTCAGAAGTCTCTCCAGGGAACTAGCTTGGGAGGGGGGCAGTGCTTTTTACTGAACTAGGAATGGATGAGTCAAGCAGAGCCCATAAGGGGTTGAGAATGGTACTCCATGGAAACCGGTCTAGAGGCTGATTGCTCTAGTCCAGATCTAGAAAGACTCCCTGGATCTGGACTGAAGGGCAGAAGAATAATTTTGTTCACTGGTGATAGAAATGTAGCTGTGTTAGTCTGGTGTAGTGGAAACATAGTCCTGTATTTTGTTCACTGGGACACTCTAGTCAGATTTTTCCTACTCTTAAAGGGTTACGCTTTGTTTGTGACTTGGTTATAGGGCCAAGTCACATCTTTAGCACACACCAATGTGGAGAGAGCTAAGAAGGAAGAAACTGAGGGGGTAGATGATGGCAATCCCATGTTCAGCATCAGAGGGTGTTATTAGGGCAGGCCCAATGTAGGGATCAAGGGTGTAAACATTTCTAAAGATTCCTGGTATACCAGCAGGTTCAGAGCAAGCCAAAGAAAAAGCAGGTGTGACTATAGGTAAAGTTTAGGTCTTTTTGATCTCACCACTCACAATTCAGTAAGGAGAGCTAAGAGAAATGAAGCAACGGGCAAAGTCTGTTCTAAAACTCTGTACGGACAATTCTACATATTAAAAAAGCATGCATGGGCAGCAAAAGTAATAGGATTGCCTGTATTTTCCTGCTCTATCCTGCTCAGTTACTGGAGTAGTGGATTATTTAAAAAACATGCCATGAAAAATAGAAACAGAACTGGAGACTCTATTTTGTAGGGATGTTAAATTTTGATTCATCAGCTAATCGAGTAGTCGATGGAATTTCTATTGACAACTTGATTAGTCGATAAGGAGGGTAGGCACAAAGAGGAACTGGAAGCACTCCCCACTCATGCTGGGTTCCCCATTGCGCCTCTTCTTCCCCCGGCCCCTGTCACCATGAAGATAGTGCTCGGGGGAACCAGCTTTTAAGAGGCAGCAAGTGAGGGGCCGGGAGAGGGGGGAATGAGAGTATTCAACCACTCTTTTACATCCCTCTCTGGTATGCATTTACACAAAACATGCCATTAGATACAAATATTTCAAGTATGAAATTATTTATTGATTCATGATTTTTCTCATTTAAAACATACAAATGCTGGCTTGACAGTAGATGACAAAAATGCTTGGATGGCTATACAAAAATACTGATCAAACTTGGAAGAAAATGATATTTCTCCACTAGATTAAAAGATATCTCCGTTGGTCTCTCTTTAAAACAAATATGCTTCTCGCAACCAGAATTCTCTCCATATTTTTCATTTTTTGTTCAGCTGTATGAATACAAAGCAATGGAAATGGGTAAAGATTCCAATCACGCATGACTGATTCAGAAGCTTTGCAGTGTGCTACCAATGAACAACTAGTTTACAAAATGGGAGATAAGAAGACATTACAGTATGGATGCTTGGCTACATACAATGACTATTCATTGTCCTGTCCAGTAAATTTCACTGGCCTGAATGGAGTTTAATCAGAGTCAGTGAAGATCATCGTGGGTACTGGGATGCAGACTTTACAGGTTTCAGTGCAAGATTAGGGCTTAAGTTTATAAAATCTAAATCCTGCAAGATGTTGATTAAACTGCACTTTTAGTCCCTGTGTTTTATTTATTTTTTTTAACAAATATTGTTATTTTTAATAGTAGCTGGAGGAATTTAGCTTCTAAGTAAGGTATGTCAAAATGGTTGGGGTACATATACTCAGGACTGCATCCTCATCTCAATCTGCCATGGATGTTCTGCTGATGTCGGCACACAAAGATAGTAGAATCTGACCTTTTCTATATATTAACTGAATGTTCAATCACTGATCTCTTGTTGTTGTTCGCTCCCTCCTTGTACTTGTCAGCATCACTTGGTGAGGAAATCTGCTTCGTTCTAGTATCACCCCAGCTTCTCAATTTTGCATTCTTTTCCCACTTCTGCAGCTTTAGCACTCCAGTGATGATACTGGGGGCAAGTGATTGTACACCTCTCAGAATTATCATTTCAGGCTGACCAAAGACTAAAGTAAACAATGCTACATTAGCTATGCTTGGTTTCCATTTGGAGGGCTTTTTTGTAACCATGATGGTTAGAATCTCAATAGTCCACGCAGGCCACATGAATACACTGCATAGACCAAGTAATTAGCTCTGCTCTAAGTGGAGGCAGGGGGCAGGATGTTTCTTAGATGATGAGCCTATGAATATTAAGTACCTCTTTTAAAAGAAAAAGTACCTTGAGATGGCAACTAGTGATAGGCCAGACTTCTGTATACATAATGCAGTCTTATCAATGGGATCACTGTATACCAGTTGTAGGGCATTTCAGATACGGTAGGGAGAAAAAAAAGAGGTCAGCACATGCAGAAATGAATTTAAACAGACAAATTGAGTACAACTGTAAATCCCTGACAACTTTAAGTGGCTGATTACAGCTTGCTTGTCTAATAAGCATTGCAGCTGTGGTTAAGATAAAAAAGAGGAAGTGATTGTGTGCTGCCACTATTAAAATGATGGAAAATAGACGAGCTACTCAAATGAATGCTTGTTTCCATCAATTTGTGCATTATTTATTCATTGATATGGAGTTACTTCTATTTCAGTAGCATCCAGAAGCCCAACAAAAACCAGGGGTTTGTTAGGGCAGGGCACTGTGCATTCACACATGGGACAATCTGTTTCCTGCAGATGAATCTAAGGAGATGGGAAAGACAAAGGCAGGTTTTTATCCCTATTGTACAGAGGGAGAACTGAGTCAGAGACCGCTCAAGTGACATGCTCAAGGTCAAAGGTCTTTGGTAGATTAAGAATTCAGCCTCGATGTCTCTTATTCCAGTTCAGTGCCTCAACCACAAAATCATGTTAATTTTTCTATTGCTTTACCTCTACAAAAACTGAATCAGTTAAAGTACATGGTCAAGCATGTTAGACTCAATATTTGCGTCCGCTATAATGAAGACCAGCTTTCAGATTAAAGCTCAACTGTTTTAAGTACTCTGACATCTGCATGGTTATTTGGATTAGATTGAAATTTGGCATGCCTCATGGGGTGCAGGTTTCTCTTTGGGGATCCAAATGTGAGGTCATTTGACCAAGGGGCTCCCAAAATGCATCTCTACTCACACCCACACATGCATGAAAAAACACAACTTATTTTAAAGATGCTAGATTGTAGCAAATTATTTTTGCTCACAGATAAAGATCAAGCTTAATTATCACAACTGTGTCTCAGATACTCAGGATTATCTTGACATTGTGCATGGCACCCACCAGTCTGTTGGAGGAAATCAAATTAAAACCTATTTTGAGACTTTGTTTCTCCAGTTAGGCACAAATCCATGTTTGCACCTAATGGATAGTAATGAGTATGTGGGAACGGAGGAGCTAACAAGACTGCTAGCTTTCAACATTTTATGCCATCTGGATAGTTCAAGGGGATCTTTGGACCTGACTCAGCCAGTGTCAAGCTGGAGTCCCTTGTCGGCTACAAATTTGAAAAAGCTTGACTGTCATATTGCTCTAATCTGGCCCCTTCTGGAGGCAGCTACCGTTCTGGAGGAATGTACTTCAAAATAGCCTTGGGTTTTGCTTTGATTTTAAACATAGCTATGTGAATGCTCTTTGGCAGGAGAGAGGCATTTTAGGGAATGGCTGGTGTATAGGAGAGAGGAGTTTGTGACTGCATCAATGGAAGTGGGAGAAATGGTGAAGGATATTAGGGAGATGAATGGGATTTGTGATCTCAGATGCAAGGGAGGGGTATGTGCGGATGAGTAGCAGGCAGGTTGATGGAAAATAGAGGTAAGGGTGACTATTCTACATTGTCCCCTTCTCTATGTGGGCCAGAATCTGGGGCATTTGAATCCTCCTCCCTAGTGCCCCCATGTGAGCTGGCATTTGGGGATCCATGATGGTTTCAGAGTCTGTTCTCTGCTAGTCTGTGTGTGTGCACCAGGATCTTGGTGCCTTTTGCCCCTCTAAGAGGACCTGCTAGTTTTTGGAGGGCCTAGCCTTTGGAAGATGTTCTGATCCCCATCCCTTGCCCCGCCTCATATGGGTTAGGAGGATAGGATCCCTTGGTTTCAGAGTTCCTCCTCCCACTTCCCTCCATGTGGGCCAGGATCTGAAGACCCCTGCCCACCTAGGAGGATCTGGCAATACTCTCCTTCCCCCCTACCCCTCACTAAAAGAAGGTCTGTAGAGGGTCTGCCTTTCTGGGGTCATCTTGAGCCACTCTCCCTCCTCCTCATGGAACATTGTATCTGGGGGTCCCTGCTCCCTGGGAGTGCATGCACCAGCATCTGAGGCATCCCTGCTTACACATCGGGGTGGGCAAACACCAGCTCATAGTCTGGATCTGGTTCACCATGATTAGCCCTGGTGGGCCAGCACCACTATATTTACCTGTGCCTCCTCCAGTATGGGAGATTACAACTACTATTGGCCATAGATTGCCATTCGCAACCAATATGAGCTGTGGGAAGTGATGCAAATGGGGACATGGCTTCCCACTGCTCCATTGGCTGGGAATGATGATCTGTAGCCAATGGGAGTTGCAATTTCCCATGCAGAGGTACAGGTAAATATAGTGCCATTGACCTCCCAGGGGCTAACCCTGGCAAACAACCGCCATTTTATTGTCTTGATCCCTGTTATGTAGGTGTTCTGCCCTACCTTAGGTGAGATAGATTTTGGGGCGGTTGTCTTTTCAGGTGTAAGTCAGGTTCTGGGGAAGCCTTGACCCTCTGGATGGGTGTATTAGAATAAGCATACTTGGAGCATGTACTTAAAACACACTGGGGCAAGTAACTGAGAAGGGGTATGCTTGACACTCATCAGAAACTCTCCAGCTCTGTAGAGGTGAGAGAGAAACTGTGAATATATGACAATATATCCTGGACAAACCTTATGGAATTAAGTTTAAATATTTGGAGAGCCCATTGTATTGAAAATGCAAATATGTCCATACTTTCCTGGGATTATACAGAAATTCTATAAGAGGAAAAATGTATTACTGCAATATCTGCGAGATATTAGTTAGTTCAAAGGATTTGGGGGACAAATATGTGTGAAGTGGATTTCCCTGGAAAAATTTGGGGTGTGAGGAGAATGCAAATGACCCGCCTCAAATCCATTCTTTTTAGCTGCATAAGAATAGCCATACTGGGTCAGACCAAAGAAGATTTTTTTTTTAAATTAGAATGCCAACATTTGGAAACAAGTATGCATTTTTTCTATAATGAAAAACCTGTTTTGTTACAGTAAGTATGATATAAAGTCACCATTGACATATTACAAGTATAGCTAAGGCTGAAATCATCTCTGCTTAAAACTCTTATCTGTCACTAGTTTCCAGAAATGAGCACTGATACTTGTTCAAAATGTCTTTTCTGAAGGGAGATTGTAACTTTCCTGTTACACCAGCACTGTTGTGGGCAACTTCAAACTGTTCTTAGTTGCTAGTCGTAATTTGCTTTCACACTGTGCACACTTAATCTGTGAGTTCATCCCTATCTTAATAAGGGCCTTTATCCTCATCATCTGAGTTCCTGGAACTAAGAAGGCAGTCTCTGAAAGTTACCAGACTGTTGCATTCCATTGTGTTAAACAGCAGTCCTAAGCTGCATCTCTTAAACAGTCTGGTTCACATTGGTCTGACTCAAGATTCATCTAATGGTCCATTTAGTCCAGCTGACAATGGCCAATGTCTAATACTTTAGGGGTAATGAACAGAATATGGCAATAATCTAGTGAGCTTTCTAGATGCAGGAAATGATACTGTTTTATATGGATACCTGAGTCCATAGAAAAGGATGGCATCTCTCTCCTCCACTGCTAAAATGTAATTAGTCCTCTGACTGTGTGAAAAATAAATGTCCAGTCCGCCGAATCACAAGGTATTGAAAAGATATAATACTTTCCACTCCTGAGTACATCATCAAAGCAAGGCACTTGTCAAAGAAGAATTAAGTCAGTAGGAGGGTTAAAAGTTAGATGAATACTAGCTTTTAAGCAGCAACTTTTGGCATTTATTTGAAAAAACACCCTGATTTAAGCATCTTTCTTGGGTCTGTAATGGGGTTTAGCTAAGTACCACTGATTAATTGTCATTTGCAGGATGGCTCTTCTAGTTGGTTTAACCATGACTTTTATGGGAAAATGTGATCTTTAAAGAATTTTGCATTAGAAACTAAGGATTTCAATCTCAAAATGCACATAGTGTGTGTACGTTTGGGTTGGGTTTTTTTTTTTTTTGTTATCAAATATGCATCCCTTAAAACTGCATCTTGACTGTGAGAACTAGGTCTCTGTCTGGAGAGTGAGTGTTGAGATTATTTCCATTTAATGAATCTCTGAGCAAGTAACAAACTCTCTTTAGAAACTCGTAAGGGGACAGTTGCCATGGAGACAAAAAAATCAATTCATTTTTATTCATGAGGTATTGTAAAGGAAAGGGATTGGTGTAATTAAAGCCATTTCAGCCTTTTTTTTTTTCTTATATCTATATAAAAAAGAGCTTACCTCAAGTGGAATTCTTTTATCAAAAGCAAACCAACTTTCCCAGGCAATCCAAACAGGCATTCTGTAGTTTTCTACAATAGCCCTCTATCATGAACATCCTAAATGATTCTATTGCTGTTATATACACTGAGGTGCTTTGTTATTGCCACTACAATTTCATGACCTTTCAGGTTAACAACATTGCAGAAAATGTTACACCAAGTTTATAGCACATATGAAATACTAAAAGATAGTATACAAATGAGTGGAACTAAACAGAAGTAATTCGTTTTAACAGCTTTGTTTTTCATAAAAGTGCACACATAAAAATACTGACAGGATATGACTGCAGATACAGACTGATGACTTGAAACTTAACTAATACACTAACGTGATTAAAGTTGCTCTGTCTGATTTTATACTGTCCTTTCCTAAAGCACTGTTGTCTCTAAACACTTAAGCAGACTTCAGTCCCAAGTGACAACCTTTCAATTTATCCAGCCTGTTTGTAATCTTCCTTTCCTTTCCAAAGTTGCAGTGATGTAATTATGTAAGCCCATCTTGTCTTGATTAAATAACCTTCTGAATAAATTTCAGACTGGCATTTTACACGTGGTCACAGCTAGGAAGTTGCCCTTCCTTAAAGATTTGTATTGACCTATTGCTTCATGTTGTCTAGGTTGTTTTGTCTTTTCTCAGCTCCTTTTTAGTTGTCATTGATTCTGTTAGCCATACTGTTCTACTGCAGCGGTTCTCAAACTTTTTGGGCTCTGGAGCCCTTTACATGTGTAAAAATTTATGCGACCCCCCAGTGGTCCACTGATTGTATGTGTTGTACCTATCAATGTTTCCAGTTTGTCAACCTCACGGAGCCTCTGGAGATGTCTCACGGCGCCCTGGGGCTCCACGGAGCACAGTTTGAGAACTACTGTTCAACTGTATTTCAGGATCAGATTCTGCCACCCTTCCAAATGTGGAGGTCATGCCTTTACTATGGGCTATCTTTAGGAGGGTGTGAGTCCCAGGGCAAGTTACCTGTATGGGCCCACCCCTTAACATTTTTATATCGGAGAAACCTGGTTACATTGAACTTCAAGGGCTGCTTTAGATTAAATACTGAAAAGGCCCAGCTGCATAAAGATAATGTTGTTATACTGTAGCTCTTTATATAATGACAATGAAGTTCATATAATTAAAAAACCCCACTGATTATGATCAGTGTCACAGTTTACAATCTGAAATCCACTTTCTTGCAAGAAACTCTACCAGATCATGGTAATCCAGATTCAATCCTATTTCCTTCTTAATGGGCAGAATGGCAAGTCTACCCAGCCTCTTTTGAGGCATATTTGGCTGTATTGTAGTTCTTAATAATTTTTAATTTAGAAAATCTTTGCTCCCCTGAAGCCACTGTGACTGGGATTGTCAACAAAATCCTGTATGCTATTGTTCGGTTTTTGGGAAGGCACCATCAACTGATTTAAGAAACTAAAGGGCTTGAAATGCAGTACTTGTTCCCTCAGTGTTGAATTCTCATAGCACCTGAAGCTATATTTTCTCTGTACCTACTTGTGCTATCCATTCTATGCTACCTGAGGGTGTAGGTGTGTTGTGGTTCACTGGAGTCTGAAGGAGTAGCAGAGTACAGGCACAAGGAGTGCTGGAGGTTGGGGGTGCACTGAAAGAGCTGGTGGTGCTATGTCTTTGTCACCTGAGCCCCCAATCTTTCTCCTTTCCCATACAATCCATCCTGAATTATCTCCCTCCCCACAATCCCCTTTTCCTTCACCCCACACCACTCTCCTGACTTCTAACACTGGTCCCTGCCCAGGAAGCATTCACATGCCTAATTTGCATCCCGCCCCCAAGACTGATTGCCATCACCCATGATTTACAAACTGTCCAAGCGTCTATTACAAACATCCTTTTGTCTAATGGGATTGTGATTGACTCATCCTCAGTTGCATTAACTAAGGCTACGTCTACACTGAAGTGCTATTCCACATCTTCTGAGCACACCCATTATTTCAAAATATAATGGGCTTGTTATTCCGACATCCCTGTAAATCTCATTCCATGAGGAGTAAGGGACATTTCAGAATAGTGATTTATTTAGAAATAAGTGCTTGTAGACAGTGCCAAATTTCAAAACAAGCTATTTCAAAATAACAATGAAATAAGATATGCAATTTGCATAGCTCAAATTGCGTATCTTATTTTGACCTATGGTACAGTGTAGACGCACCCTGAGGGTTGGATGGGTTCATAACCATCTGTCTGAAAGAGGTCTGGGTGTGATTCATTCCGACATACTTAAAACCCATGCTCTCTGTTTAACAGAATGGAAGGAAAGGGGCTTGGGGAGCAAACTGGAGCTCAGGAGGGTCCCTTGGTCAAATGACTCCAAATTTAGATCACTTGTGCTACTCCACATCCCCAGGAGGCAGATTTCCAAACAACCAGAGTAACCATCCAGATTTTAGAGCATTTAGAAAGGTTGAGTTTTAAAGCTCATAAAATAGTGGGAGTCAATGGAAACTCTCTGCTGTTCTTCTGTAATTTGCCAGCCCTCATGGGTGATAGTGGAGTTGTGGGTCCCTAGGTCCTAGTACTGTGGGGAGGGGAACCCAAAGTCTGGAGTTTGCTGTTGGAGAACTGAAAAAGGCAAAAAGGACCATGAGATAGGAGGATGATAAGGGGTGGCTCCCATGGCTAAGATTTCCCCATGCACCCAGTGCTTGGAGAGGGCAGAAAGGTCAGTGAGAGGGGGAGGCATAAGGCACTGAGGGACACCAATTCGGGGCTATAGGCGAGGGGCTCTGCTGGAGATTGGCTGCTGGCACTCACCTGTACTTCATCTGATAAAGTGTGTTTTACCCATGAAAGCTTATGCCGTAATAATTTGGCTACGCCTCTGAAGCCCTAGTTTTTCCCCTCACTAAACTGTGAAACCTCTCTCTTGGACTAGGACTTTGTCTGACTCTTATTCAGAAGTAGATTTTGTGCAAAAACTTGCCAGCTTTTTACACTGGCCGCTTGAATTTGCGCAAGAGCACTGACTTTGTAATGTACAAAATCAGTGCTTCTTGCGCAAATACAATGACGCTCCCACTTGGGCAAAAACCCTCTTGCGCAAATGCTTTTGTGCAAGAGGGCCAGTGTAGACAACCCAGAACCGTTTTGCGCAAAACAGCCCCAATTGCTAAAATGCACAGAGATCGGGGCTTTCTTGCGCAAAACCACGTGTAGATTGGCATGGACACTTTTCTGCAAAAAGTGCTTTTGTGCAAAAGCATCCATGCCAATCTAGACCCTCTTTTGTGCAAATACTTTTAACGGAAAAACTTTTCCGTTAAAAGCATTTGCGGAAAATCATGTCAGTCTAGATGCAGCCTTTGCAGTTTTATTTTAAAACTAAGGTCAGCATGTTCCCAAGTGCTCATTCATTTTGGGGGCTTCTTTTGTGTTGGGGCCTAAATGGACTCTTGGCAGCCTGGTTTCTTTTCACGGAGAATAAGCAACAAAGTCAATCACAGGGTTGGGTGGTACATGTGAAAATATTGGTCTTCATTTGTTCTGATTCACTGGTTCCCTTAAAAACAAATTAACTCTGAATCCTACTGCTCCTAGTCAGGAAGAATTCTGTCCATTCTGCCCCTTCTTCTTCCTGCTATTAGGGTTTATGTACTTGAACATTTGGTACCCAACAAGCTTGGGGTATCTTTTTACCCACTCTAGCCTGCCTGTGTTAACCATCTGAGTGGACCCTGCTGAGGCACATTAACAGCTCATCAGTACACTTTGAGCTACTTCTCTCTGAAACCAGATTGGAGCAAAGCCCATTAAAGAGCTGTGAATGCACATCAGCAGGGCCCACACAAACTGTTATCACATGGCAGGCTAGATTCACAGCCCAGCTTGTGGCAAACTGAATGTTCATATAGGTGGTCTTGAACACAATTTAAAAGTAGAATTAAAGGATGAGATAGCTTCATGCCAGTAAATACTGTAGTATTTTAACTTCTTCTGAGTCTGAAAACCTAGTTCTGATGATGTTTCATGTATAGTAGAGTTGACTTGCAGACAGAATAAAGCACTTTATCTAATGTCTGAAAAATCTTCTATGATTTTCCCTAAGCCCCATTTTATGCAGAATGCATTTGCTTGTACGAGTCTACAGCAAATTTACTTCTATAGTTGCATCTTGTGGTGCGGTGTCTTCCCCTCTCAAGCCCTGAGTGAGTTAACAGAGGTTAGCAGGGGCCAATTAATTTTAGATGCCCGCTCTGGAGGAGAGCCACTGATGGACAGGCCCTAATGGCAGATGAAGCCCAACTGGGCAAGGAGCTGGCCTAGGAGTACATAGCCAAGAAGGGGTAAGTAGGAAGAGATTGTAGGGAGAAGGTCTGTAGTCACTCTCTAGTGGGAAAGTAAGTGGATCAAGGACCACAATGCAATCCCTTGGGTTTATTCTCCTAGTCCTGTGCTGGACTAGGGAGCCTTCAGAAAGTGATGAAGTAACCATGCGGTGGGAAGTAGGAAGAGCTCTGCTGGTAAACCAAGAGTTGGACAAAAAGATAGAAGCACAGGGAAACAGCAACTGAGTCTGAGACTTAGCAGACCTAGAGTTGGAATCCAGAGTAGGGGATGTTCTGGGTTCCCCTACCAGCTGCTGGCAAAGTGGCTCAAGAATCCAGCATTGGAATAAACATTGTTAGCCAAGTAGCATCCTTGTTAGGTGGAGAAATGCAGGTTTAAAGTTTGTGTATCAGATATATACTTACTATTTTGAGAAATAACAGGAGGCTCAAGCTATGTTTGTAACATTTAATGCAGCTGACAATTTTCTACTTAAACTGTATGTGAAAAAATTATTCCTCTGCTCCCCCAGAAGGGAAGGAATATAGAGTAACATGCCCAGAAGACCAAGTTATGAAGAGGGAGCCACGTCATAGATGGAGAGGGGCTATAATGCAAACAGGAAGGGAGCCATTGAAAGCACAAGCTAATTCCAGGAAACAACTATAAAGAGGTGCACGTAAAGTATGTGGGCTCTTTACCAGACTACATTGCACTGATGACTATTTTTCCTCAAAGCCTTAGGACTATCTTACAGACTCATATTGTCCAATTACAAACCTGAACACCGAAAAGGTCTTGCACTGTCTGATGGCTTCTTGACAGCAATTCTAGTTGCTCTGATTTTTTTGTGTTTGGAATTCACTGGCTGTGGAAACTCTCTATGCTTGATATATCATTGCTTTGGTAACAAGACTGAAATCAGTTTTCTTTTAGTCTACTGGTTTGACTGAGCTTTATTCTTGCTTCTAAAACAAGGGTATCAGAGATCATCTATGAAGTAAATTATCAGCTGTGTGGATTCTTACAGCTATAGTTTGATTTCTCCCTCTCAAAAAAAGTGTATATACATTTTATTCACACAAATTTGACACCTGCATTTCTTCTCCAGGTACAAACTTTCCCTGCAAATAAGGAGGCTACTTTCAGTCTGGCTGAAAATGTACCTCTCTCTTTTAATAGAGTTGGCCTGGCACTAAAAGAAAATGTGTGCTAAGATTATTTAGGGAGTTATTAGCAACATCTAAGCAGTAGGCAACTGGAAAATAAATCATAGAAATTATGACCTTGACTCTCAGTTGCCCTGCATCTTGTGTCATCTTTTAATCACTGTATAGTGGATATAAAGTTATTCCAACCTGAAATGCTATCTTGTTACATCCATTTTTGTTCTGGGTTTATTTCTAACAAGGAGTTGGATAACAGACCATTAGGCCTCAGAACTCCTGGGTGAGAAATATAGCCTGTTACTCACCAACAGTAATTAAAGTATAAAGCAATCTTGGTTAAGAAAATAACAATTTTCAGTCACAGAAAGAATGTGCAGTATTAGAAACTAACAAATCTTACAGATTATGACTTTCCGATATTTCAGCTTTCACTTTGGTCTATCTGTTTGCTGATTCTGCTTCAATTGTAGTGAATTGCTGTGACTAATGAAATGCAATGTGCCTATTGAATGGCACTGAAGAAGTTTTGTTGTCATTGTTATTGAGCAGAACATATCCAATCCTCAGGTGGATAAATATTAAGGAGGTTTAAAAGAACCAAAGTAACTTGTTTATAAATTGTCCTCATTCCATGCAAAAATATAACACTTGCCATTATTTACAGTATCTTTCTATATAATTGTATTCTATTATCAGTGGACTCTTTCTTCTCTTCAAGTTAGGCAAGCAAAAAATACTTGTCTATTATATGCAGATGAGTGATTAAAAAAACAAATGTCTATAAATAATTCCTATTTTAACTTGTAGAGTTTAACTAAATTCAGGGAGGGAGGGAAATCTAATCTAAAAATTAAAAACATTATGAATCAGAAAGTCAAAAATGTTGGCTAGGCTTTTAATAGTATTTTGTTCCTTGAGCAATTCCTTTGAAATCAGTGGAATTACTTAATGACTAACGTACTACTTCTTGTAAGAGTGATACAATTTTGTGCTGTTTAGAATACACAGTTTAATCCACTGATTATTGCAATTGATGGGCATCTTTGATTTCAATAGATTTTAGAATCAACTCCATAGCTGTAAGAAAGAAAGTCAAATTATCACAGGAGATTTGGAAATTGGCTACTAAAAATTAATCCCCAGTAGTAGACAATCCAACAAAAAATATCCTTTCAGGTGTCTTCCAGTTGCATTGCAAAATGAATCTGTTTTGTTTGGGGAGGGTGGGGTGAGGTGGAAGAGAAGGTAATGGTGATTTTTATTTTTAATTGTTGCAGTTCAATTTGTGATTGAGACAGTCCCCACAATCTGTAGCTCCTCTCTCATTTGACATGAAAAGAAGGTGCATCCTGAAAACCAAAAGCATTTGCTATGCTACCACCATTATAACCATCTTATTTATTTCAAAGTCAATTATCAGATATGTAATTAGAGGCAAACAGCCTTCAGCTGAACCAGAGGCAGGACTGTTTATTCATTTTCAGAAAAATATATTCTGTAAGGGGAGTGGTGCAGAGTCACACCTGGTGTAAAACAAGCCCAGTTCCTTTAAAGTCCATGTAGCTTCACTTATTTGTAGTAACTGAAAGTCTGGTGGTTTTTATTTAAAACATTCTTGCTAACAGGTACAATACTTATTTTCTATAAAATCATTAGAAGCTAGCATACATCACCAACATGATATCAAGTTTTCTCCCCATTCTTGCATCTCCTCCATTAGTGTATCTCTCCTCTATGAACTGCCCAAATTTCAGTCTCAACTACTGCTCCCATCATTCCAGGGGCATCTGACTAAACATCATTCCACATTCACATTCTTTAGCCACTGGGGGAGAGAGTGAAAGGAAACTATTTATAATTTCCTCCGCCTTCTCTCCTTCCTCTTCTTTTACTCCCATGTTTGCTAGTTCTGAACCAAAAGGAAAAGGACTGACTCAAGAAGAGACTGGACAAATCCTTCATAGACACAATGGGCCAGAAAACTGGAGAAAGAGTGTAACTAAATTCAGCTTCATTCAGGGGTTTCAAATAAATTGATACCATCCACTTGAAGTTTCACAGAATAAGATCCTCATTTAAAAAAACTCTAGAAGAAAAGAATTGATCTCTTTCTCTCTTCTCTTGCTGATCAATCACCAAGGCTTTAGCTCAAGGAAAGCTTTGCTTTATGTATTGTAAAGCAATGGCATTGCCAAACTGAGGATGATGTATGTTCCTCTTCATTTAGAACAAATTGTTTTTAGAGATGATTTCCCTTCCTTCCCAAAATTTGGGAAGTGGAGTAATGTCTTGAGCAACCCAAATAGCAAGAGTAAAAGGCTCAATCCAGAATACAGATAAATAACTTTTTCCTTCTTATTAGGACCCTGAAAATAATTCTTTTTTTCCCCTCTACCAGATGACTTTCCTGACTTCTTGTTTCAGCTACCTCATCCATCTACTGGTGCCTACTTATCACTACATGAACTACAAACTATGTGCCTTCACTGAAGGGTACATCTTCACTGCAGAGTTGACTCAGATGACTCTTAGGCCTGAGCCCCTCAGTTAGCCTACTTTTGATGTAAGCAGCCACACTGCACAGCCGTACATGAGGTATTTGTGTTCACGGGAGCTGAACACATCCTTTTTCAGGTGCTAGGACTTTGGCTATAGCCCATGATTCTTAGTACTGCAATAAACTGAACCACTTAGATTCTTTCCCCGTGACTTGTAGAAGAACTTGTCTGCCCTTTGTGGAACATAGGAGGGAGAAATTGTGGGAAGCCATTGGAAAACTATCAATCTTCACCTGTCTTAGCGTGTATGCACAATGAGGAATATGAGAGTTCCTAGCCTGAGTGTAAGCAGAACTCTGGCCTTAGTCCTTTTCCAGGACAGGCCAACTAGTCAGATGGGAAGGTTTTGTGTATGAATGGGAACTGGGATAAGGTCAGAAGAAGATTGTCTTCACCTTCCTTTACCACTTCTAGCTACTTCCCATATCAGAGAGTATCTGAGAATTTTAATACACAGGCAGGCAGAATGAAGTCCAGTGTGGTTTGTGCCACAGAACATGGCACACTTGAGAATTCTGGCTGAATGTCTAAATTCCTTAGCTTCCTTTGAAACAGTGAACCTGGGTACTTGAAATAGGAGCTTTCCTCTATAGTTGGCTTTCACCATTTTTCCTCCAGTTCTACCATGGTCCAAAATTTGGAAGCATCCATGTTATTCTGGAAATGACCTGTGTGATACAGCACCATTGAGTCAGAGCACTTTGTAAGGTCTTCTCAGCAGCAGTTAGCATACTCACCGGAAAGGTGAATTCAAGTCCCTACTCCAAAGCAGGAAGAGCTTAATATTCTGAGTGCCCTAACTGGACTGGACTGGACTTTCCTCAGGCGTTTCTCTCTTCTAATTCATGAGAAAGGACTGATGTGGCTTAGATGTCTAACTCTAGGAGAAGGCTTTTGGCTATGAATCCTGAATAAAGAGAGATGTCTGTCACTCTGGGCCTTAAGCAGCTGATCAATGGGAGTTTGGCATCCCAATCTCACCTCTTTCATGCATTTCATTCCTGGCTATCTTAAGTGGTTTTGAGTCTGCTTGCTGATTTCTGATAATCCCTCTTCTTATGTTTGACCTCTTCCCATGCACCACGGGGAGGATTCTGCTAGAGAGAAGGGCAGCTAGGGGTTAAGTGTTGCAGTGGTGAAGTACCTTTTGTGAATCTGGCCTGAGGTACCTAAATCTCTTAATAACAGGCCTTGGGCTCCTACGGCACTTAGGCATTTTTGAACATTTACTCTCCCCTCCCACCCGCCAATAGTTGTTTTTTTTAACTTACTATAAAACATGCAGAATTTAATAAGAATGGTATTCTTGCTACAGATTTTAAATCATCACACAGAATCATATACCAAGCCTCTACATTTATATTCTATAGACTAGCTTTGGGAAATCCTAAAGAAGTTCTCTCTCCATATGATGATCTGGAAGGATATTTTTAACATGATCTGCTCCCTTAGCAGATACAAGCAACATTAACAGCAACATTCATTACCCACAAAATAGTGATTTTGCTCTCCTCCCCCCCCCCCCAAACCTTTAACTTAAGGGAGAAAAGAAGCGTAAATAGGAAAAGCATGTTAATCTAGTGGACAAGGAGAGGAACAGGAGGGGGGACGCCTCTAGTCATCCCTAAGCTTTTTTTTTTCCAGCTGCCTTCAGCAGATCTTCCTCTGAAGTGTAGCTTGCTTCTGAAAAGAGCACAATAGATGTTGTCAAAGGAAAAAATAAAGCTGCATAAAGAATCTATGGCTCTAACAATGTCAGCTTTCTTGTGTGATGGCAGCCTATTTAAATGGCCTAAAGACACTAACAGGAGGGGAAGATTCCCTGATGGTCTGGTTTCTTTCTGACGGGGGAAAAAAATATGGCTTGCCTTCACTGCAGCAGCTGTCAAGCATTTCAGCACACCTCGTTTCCCCATTTGTGTTTTCACTATGCTTTTTTTCAGGAGAGCTAGAAAAGCTGTTATTAAGAAATCAGTAAAGATATAAAATGTAGTGAGACTTCAACGATGACAAAACTTTGACATACTTCATTCAAAAGGAGGTGCTGATGCATCATCTGAGGCCGAAAGTAATGAGGTTTTTTAATATCTGCTCCAGATGAGACTGTAAAGCCAAAAGGAATGCTCTGAATGCTATATTTCTGGGAGCTATGACTCTCCTTATAATGAGATGACTATCTAAAAAGCCAGGCATAACTTCAAAAATGTGTCTGGATAATGAACCAACATCAGGTCAAGAATAACAGAAAGAGTATTGTGAATGTAAAATCAAATCTATAACCAGCCAAAAATTTTTCCTAATAGACTTATAACTCACAGGAAGCATTAAAAAGAGAAAGACAGTCTGGAGAATATGATCATCTTTGTCTTCCCTTTTAACATAATACACTACAACTTTATTTTGCATAGTATCTATCAGGGAGAGAGTTCAATAGCAAAAGGAATGAGCAGTAAAGGGATAGGTATAAATAAATGAGAAGAGATATTTTTGGTGACCATTTAAAATGAAATGAAAACTAACGTAGAGCCGCAGAAGTCTGTCAAAAATGGAGATAACTGGAGAAGAGAAGGCAGTGGTGAAATTTTGTGAAAAAGGAGGAGAGATATCAGGGGCCTGATTTACTGTCCTGGGCATTGGATCAGGTCTTGTGTGAGCCATTAGGGGTGAGGAGCAGAGTGGAAAGAGACTGACTGGAGCCTGAGAATAAGTCTGAAGAAAGCTAATGAAGGGCTTTGAAAAATCAGAAGGGCAGTCTTGACCTCAATCTTGAAATAGGAAATAAGTGGAGCTACCTGAGGACGGAGTCATAGTGGCATTCTGCACATCTCCAAGAAAAGGGGATGAAACCCTGGACTGCAGCAGAGGGTTTTACTAGTGACAGACACTGACTGATGAGCACTAAAAAAGAAGTGGTGGGTTCTGTAAACCGAAGAACATAATTGTATGCCAAAATGACTGTACTTGGGAGAAACAAGTGGATAGTGACCTAATTAAATTCAAAAATGTTCTTGGAAGTGATGGCCACACAACCAGCATTAAAAAGGAAAGTCTGTTTATGTTAAAAATTGTTGAATGAGTCTATTTATGAGGTGATTAAAATTCACTGAATGAACTGGACTTTACAGAGTGGATACATTAACTTATAATAAACTTAATTAACTTCCTTGAAATAGTTCAGACAGTTTTTTTAAGTTGGTCACACATGTTCATGCTGACCATTTCACTTCACCTTCTCATCTTCTGTCTTATGACTTTCCAATACATTTTCAGGCACCTCAATTAATGCATATTATTTACTGTAATATTTTTAAAACACTTAAGAAGGCTACTCAACATTTATATATCATCATGTCTAAGTATACAGCTAATAAAATATTAAGGGCTATATCTGGTCCAGTTTAAGACTCATATGAACCTGCAAGTTTTTCTTTTTCCCCTCACTCATTTATTACTCATGTTGATAGAAAGAAGGATGATTACTGCAAGACTAAGAATTAACAGAGTAGGCTGTATGAATAATATTCTGAAAGGATATTTTTATAATGTAGGGGCCAGTCTTGTTCCTGTTGAGGTCAGGCTTTGGGCCAATAAGGGTACCAAGGCCAGTACTTACAAATGATTATCCTGATTTTTTTCAGTGTCTCCCAGATATCAGTGGGGCAACTTCTCACTGACTTCTCTGAAACAAGACTGAATCACAAATCACCATGTATCAGTAAGGTATTTGAGTTTCTGAGTCCAGCTAATTTTATTTAATTGTAACTTCCCTGCCATTGCCCATTAAACAAAGCTGGGTTAATTAGCACTACACGCCTTTGTCTTCTGAACTTTGTCTTCTCTTAAAGCTGAAGCAAGCTTTTAAAACATTTTGTTGGAACCTTCCAACATTTCACTGATTCAAACTTTCCCTAAGCACATTCCCAGAGAAGTGGGAACTAGATGAGTTTAAGGGAATTAAATTTTAAAAAACCAGAAATGCATACCAGGTGGGTTTTCCCAGTTCTTATTATGATAAAGTACTTCTGTGTTGTCTACTTATGCAATCTTACTTGTGATGGGAGTGAGAGGAGAAAGAAGTGGAATATCTGCTTACCTTGCTATGCTCTCTCCTAAATTTACCCTTGCCTTATAGACCATATAAAGTATTTTGCAGATCAATAAAAACAGCTTTTTCAGCTGGAAGGTGCTGCGGGGGAAGAGGGGGAAAGCAGATTCCTGGGTAGTTTCTATTAATTTGCCTAAGAGATAATCAATTATTTTTTCTTTATTGTAAGCATTTTTTGTGTAGAAAAATCCAGTGTCTGAATGGCTTGCTTGTTTCAACATTCTGCAGTATGTGTATATATACAGGACCACTAAGGTTTGTACCTCTAAGTTTGACTCAAGTGTCCAGCTATCACTGCTTGAGATATAACAGAGGCCCTTTAAACAGGCAAGCGGATTCTCCTATGCTATTTTCATTTTACAAAATACTTAATCAAACAGAGCTTCTGGACTTTAAGGCTACGTGTACACTGCAGCGCTATTTTGGGGTACCAGAGGTATCCCAAAATAGCTATTCCACGTCTTTTGAGCGAAAATTTTGAAATATAACAGGCTCGCTATTCTGACAACCCTATAAACCTCATTCCACAAGAAATAAGGGACAGTTTGCAATAGCGATTTATTTCAAAGTGCTGTGTAGACAGCACCAAATTTCAAAATAAGCTATTTCAAAATTAACTGGTAATAAGGTATGAAAATTGCATAGCTTATTTTGAGCTCCAAGTGCAGTGTAGATACACCCTAACAAAGTATTCTCTCAATAGACACTTCCCTTCTGCAGTTCAGTTTCTCATATTTTGCCATTAGGTGCACTGGAACTTAACAAGGTGATTCATTATCATTTTTTATTTATTTTCATTTCACTTCTTTCTGTTTTAGCTCCTTGCATGGAGAGTACATTTTATTCAGTAGGATCTTCATTGCAACACACTGATGGGGTCCACCTTTCTAACAGTGGGAGGATCTCAACTGATTTAGAGTTTCCTTTCAATCTGAAAAAGCACACAAATCTGAATGTTAATGAAAATCTCCTAGATCTGAAAACTTTAACAGACGAAGTTACGAGTTGAGACTTGGAGCCGGAATATTGGGAAGACTTTTTTTCGTTATGGTGTACTCATACTTCTGCTTCCTGTCCCAGCCCAGACACAGGAAATACATAAGTATGCAGAAATACGACAGCAAAGTGAGCCAAGAGTTTTAGCCTTTGGGGAAAAATTGATTGGATTTGTTTTGGAATAAAGACAAATATGTTGATTATTTTATTTGAATCAATGCACTAATTACTAACACTCTTTACCTTTTAGAATTTAAAAGTGAATCAAAATGCTGGACATTTTCTAAAGTCCTGGACCTACAAAGACAACAGTTAAAAAATAACGAAATACACTGTAAGTCAGTGATAAAACAGTATTGAAAGTGCAGGATGTGAGTCAGTATTCATAAGGTCAGGGCTTGTGTGTGGTAACACTGGATGTCATTTTCCCAATTCCGTGCCAAATTGAAAAGTATTTATGAAGCTGCAGAGTTCAGTGGAGATAGGGAGAGTAAGGTGTGTTCGGTATTTGCTTAAAAAAATATGAGATTTGTCTTTAACAGATTATCAACTTTGAAGTTTTTCTCTCTGCCTTTTGGTTCATAAGGCCCTGGGGAGGCATTGGAGTAATTTCATGCCCTCTCTGTGAGGATCAGAATCATATTTTTTTAAAGTTATGATTCTCATGTAAGCCCTTATTTCCAGGAGCTGAAGCTTTAGTTCAGAGATTTCAATGTCAGAGGGGCTACTGTGGTCATTTAGACTGATGTCCTGTGTTGCACACATCATAGACCAGCCCAAGATAATGTATTTTTGAATTAGAGCATACCTTTAAAACAAAGCGCAATCTTGACTTTAAAAATTTCCCACTCTCTAAAGTAATCTACTGTCGATTACCCTCACTATGTATATGGGGGAGGGGACTACACTTGCTTCCGCTCTGAATTTGTTTATCTTCAATTTCAAGCTATTGGATCTTGTTATACACTTACCTACTAGACTGAAAACTCATGATCAAGTATTTGTTCCCTGTGCAATTATTTTTAGAACATATCTAATCACCCCTTTAATATTCTCTTTTATAAACTAAATAAATTGATCTCTTCAATTCTACCTTTAATCATATTTGTGGTCTCCTCTGAACCCCCTGCCATTTATCAATATCCTTCCTGAAAATCTTTAATCTATTGAACTACAAATATCACAAGACTTGTGATTAAACCATGGGAGTTGGCAACATTGTTTTGTTTTTCCATGCATGAGAGAGAGAAAGGAAACTTTCTGTATTTGAGGTTTGCAGCCTGAGTTTCTATTATATTGCACCTTATTTAGTCATTTAAATCCCAATCCTGTAATGAGCAATGTGCAAGCATGCCCATGTAGTATAAATGGGACATGGCATGGGTCGAGGGGACCCCATGGCATTCTAAAGATCTGACTTCATAGAGCTCATTGCAAGATTCAGGGTCTTGCAGTATACAAAGTTTAGTATAAAGGGACTGCCAAATTGGAATAGTAAAATTAGAAGTCGATTGACAGGTGAAAACTCAAGAACCTGTCCAGTACACTCTTTCATATACATTTCACTTGTTTGCCTTTCATTATCTAATGCCGGGTCTAAACAACACAGGTCAACAGGCGGCTTACGCCTTGCATCAAAGTAATTATATGCTTAAATTTCTCTCCCACAAACATCAGCTCTCCATAGTACTGACATAGTAACACCACTTTGACAGTGGCTCAATGCCACAAATAGATATATAAACACTGTTACTTACATCACCCCTCAACAGTCCTCCTGTACTTGTCCAAATATCCATATCCTCCACTGGGGTTGTGGAGACTGGAAATCCCACCTTTTAAAGCCCCATGAAATTTTGAAATGCCTTTTCCTGATGGTCCATTTTGGTGAGAATCCGTAGCAGTTCTATAGCTAAGTGTGAAATTGCCCAACTGACTGGGCTGGCATTTGTGTTCAGATGTGCTCTGGGCTGAAGTGAACAGCAGTTACTGGATTTCCTGGGCCCGAGAGGGAGAAGAGGCTGTGCAAGCACAGCTACAGATCAGCTATAGAAAAGTGAATGTGTATGACCAGATTGCACAGAAGTACAACAGGGGTCAGTGCTGCAAGAAAGCAAAGAAAATGAGGCAGGCATACCAGGAGGCCAACAGTTGATCTCATGCATGGAGCTGAATGCCATACATGGAGGAGATCTCACTGCCACTCCATATCACATCATGGCTACCTCCAACGAGCCCCAGTCAGAAACCTGTTGTGGACAACGAGGAGGATGGAGGACGTGCAACCAGGGGATCCAGCTTTCTTGTGAGCCAGGGCCTGTTGGAGATATCACCACCGCAGTTCATGAAGTCAAGCAAGAGTGAGCCCAAAGCAGGAGAGAGAACCTTAGGGAAGTATGCAAATTATTTTCCCTTTACCGTGATGGTGTTCCCTAGTTATCAGGGAACAGTTCCTGACATTTCATTAATCTATTACTGTAGGAAAGGTACCAATACAGCAAAGATAAATAGTTATCTGCTTTTCATTGCCTTCTAGAGTTAGGAAGAGGCTGCAGTTTATGTATGATGTCCCCTTACTCTCCTGAGAGAGTTTGATGAAACTTTCATGGAAGTACCCTGCAATCTTCTCCCAAACATTTCAGAGGATGGCAGTCTTCTTTCTTTCTTTCAGGTAGGACACTTTTCCACATCAATCAGCAATAACTTCAGCAGGAACCATGGCAATAAGCAGTACCAGCATGCCAGCAGCAGCTGTTTGTATACTATTGTCCTATATTCATTATTACAGTCCACAAACCTATTCCCTTTTCACTTTCCTCACCATAGCTATTCTGCAAGTGGCAGGGCACAAGTACTCTGACGCAGAAGAGTCAACAAGCATGTCTTGATCCTATCGCAAGGGAAGGGAATTCAGAATCTTAACTTTTGCTTGCTGTTGTGACTATACTGACAATATTTTATTTGTTGCCTCGAGGCCTTAATGGCTTCCCCCCTCTACCTTCTAGAATATATGAACCAGATAAGAAGGAGAAAGAAGCCTTCGAATGACATGTTCAGGAACATCATGTAATTCAGTGCTGCATTAGTACGTGAACAGAGGACCTGGGGGCGAACACTGCAGATAGCTTGGAAAAGGAAGGAGCAGATTGGAGAAAGGCCCAGGAGTCCAATCAGAAAAAAGTGAGGGAGATGTATAAAGACATAATGGGGCTGCACTGGTAGCACAAACAGATGTTGTAAACTCTTGCTGTTCAGTAAGCACAACTTTGCCTCCCTTTGCAGTCCATGGAGAACTACATTAGAGCACCTTTCTATATCATCCTCCACCCCACCCAAAATGATTACCTTTCTGCATGCCACCGGGGGCTGCAACCCTACTACTTCACTCCAAGAGACATTAAGCATACAAGCTTCACTTGCACAAATGGTGACTCTTGTAGATTGATATCCATTTTAGCTGCACATACATCAAACTTCTTTCCTTTCCTTTAAGCTCTGTTCCATAAATCTATTAAGGTTTTAATGCATTTGCCTTTCAACTTGCAGAGAATCGCTTGGAAGTGTTCTTGTTACTCAATACAACTCTCCTGTTTGGAAAATAATTCATTTTTATTAGTTCCTAACATATACTGCAGCTTTTCTGATTGTATCAAAGCATCTGTGTACTACTTGTGCACTGTGATTCAATTCTTAGGATCAGTGACTATCCTAGTGTGGTGGTGATAAATGTATAGCAAGTAACCAAAAACACACAGGTGTGGGATGAACCATGTTGTATAGTGGTTACAAAGATAGGTCTCTGTTTTCAATTATTCTAATCTTTCCTTTGGGCCACCTTCACACCGTGTAGTGGTCTGCATTTTAATGGGGGTTAACCCATGCCTCCAATGAGGTCTTCTCTCTCCCTCCCTTCAAGGAAGATATGGAGTCCAGCTATTGACTCCTGTGGGTGCTCAATCCCACCTACGCATTTCCAAAGGGTTTTTTCCTCACCAGAAAGACTCTTAATATGGGGTGGGGAATAGAAGTGGCAGAGGTGCCTGGGCACTTCCACTCTACTAGACTCTGGACCAAGACCGTGTAAGAGGTATCGATGCCATCTAAGGTTCTCCCCATTGTTAAAGTCTCATAGTTTGCCTTACTAGGAAAGGAAAAGATGGTGACTGAACATGTAGTCCCTCTGGGCTCAGCAGGCTGGCTCTTTCTCTCTGGTAGCAGGTCTCTGCAGCACCCTTTCCCAGAAGCTTTAAGGATAGGTCTCTCTGACTGGTCAGGCAACTTCTAAGCTTCATGTGTGGTGGGTATCAAAGGCTGGGGGAGGCTGCACATCCCCAAGCAGCCTTCCATGGCCCCACTCATGGTCTTCCCCCAGACCCTCTCCTTCTTCTTGGTGCTCTGCTGTGAGGGGTTCTTCCTATGAGGGCCGGATTCATGGAGGCCAGCCTACTTTCAGTCTGACATCATTCCATTAATAGTTACTCTTTGCAATTGTGTAAGCTGTTATGAATTCAATTGATGGTAGTGCCACCAAAGCTGACACTTTTCCAGTTTACTTATGAGACTTGCACGTGGGAACGTGTCATAAACCTTGCTTAACCCCAGGTATAGTATGCTTGCTGCATTTCCCCAGTCTACCAAAATAATTACCTTGTTATTCAGTTAGTATAACTGTAAACTTAGGTCCTTATCTGAGAGGAAAAAGGTGTGTGTAAACCCATCCAGAAGGTTTTTGTGTTCCTCTTTTAGGAGAGGTGGGCAAGAAAAGGATGACAGAAGGGACACAAAAAAACAGAGACCGTCAAAAGCAATAAATCCAAACAGTTGGCTGGGAGTTCAGTGTGACCCAGAAAAAGCCATAGAGAGAGATTTGTATCCATTGGCTAGGTCGGGGGAGCTCCTCCTCTTCTTGGTTCCTCCTGTGTTCAGAGGATTAGACTTTAGTGTGATCCTTGTATGTAAACAAGATTGCATCAAGGAAAATAACATTCTATTTCAATTTCTACTTCCAGCTGGAACCTCAAGGCCCTGAAACTTGACTAGCTGCTGAGGTCAGAAAAGGACAATGGGAGCCATTCATTTCAATGGGCTTTGAACCAGACTTTTACATTTTCCCATAGTTTTTAGCCCCAATAAAAGATGAATACAACTTTAATACATATTTTTACAGCATATGGCTACCAGTATAGCAATTTATTTTAAAATTTACAGTAACATCTGTGCCAAATTTATTTCTGTGTTGACATGCAGTACAATACCCACACTATGTCATTACTAGGCCCCTCTGGAGTAGAAAAACTGCCAATCATGTCTCATTCTGGGACAGGATAGGGATTGTGATATAGATAAATATGCATAAGGGACTGGAGTGATGCCAAGAAAATTTGTTTTACCTGTGACATAAACCAGATTTAAACCCAGTTCTCTATGTAATCTTTAGAGAACTAGGTCTTTCCAGTACAATTAAACTGCTATACAACTAATTGCATTTGTTTGTGCTTCAAGGCAACTTGAAGGCATGTGTCACGGTTTCATAAAGTTTTTGAATCCTACTTTATGAAGGAATATGTTTTGCTCTGCACTTCTTATATTTTATAATAAAATACATTTGGTACAACATATTAGATGTATCCTGAATATGTGTTAAAGATGAAGCTTGATAAACAAACCAACAACATCTGAAAGCCTATGACTTAAGCTACCAGGTGTTTGGAAATGACCATCAATCTTTTTATTTGCAGATAGCTAATCAGCAGTTTGCAGACTACAAATGCTCTCGTCGTCCCCCTTTTTGTGTTCCATCAGACACATCCAGTTTGCCATTGTAATTCCTTTATACTGGTACTGCTCTGGGTAAACAACTCAATTCACTGAGGGTCTATCCTAGAACAGGCTATCTGTGACAGCACTAATAAATTGTGCATGAAATTGATTTAATCTATATAGGAGACCATAATTTGTCCTGCAGCATGTCCTATGTGCAGTTTATTCACATTTGTTTTTGACTTGTTCGTTTGTGATGTGATTTAGGGCACAACTTCTCCTCCCTTTCTCTTTTCAAATCCAGTTAAACTCAGACATCGCAACGCTGATTTGTCCTTCTGGTCCTTCCCATCCCACCATTCCAGAAGGTAGAGGGCTTTTATCCTCTGTTTAAATGTTTTTCCATCCCATCATACCCAGTGCATGCTAAAGGCCTTGGGCCTAATCCATAGCATGTTGAGTATATCTACACAGAAACTAGACATCAGTGACTGGTTCCTGCCAGTTGACTCAGGCGTGTTTCATTGCGATGTCCATTACTGGGCTCAGGCTGGAGCCAGAGTTCTGGGACCCCTCCCCCTCTCTTGCTATGTCATGCCATGCCATGAGTAATTTAAAATTACTTCCTGGGTTGAGACATATTACCAGTTCTACTAGTATAAGTTCCATGAGGCATAAGGGAGCGGTCAACAAAGGCTTCCCTTGTTGATGATCAACTGAGCTGGCACAGCACGGCAGCCATTTTTATTTTAATGAAGCCAGGGATATTTAAATCCCGGCTTCATTGACCATGTCGGGTAGCCTATTTTACATGCCTCTGTCAGCAGAGGCATATAATCTAGACATACCCTTAGATAGAACACTTCTAAAGCTAGTAGAATCTTTCAAAATGATAGTAACTTTCAGTGTGATCAATGCAAATTGAAACTCTATGGACTCCAAAACACAAACGTGTCATGAAAGATAACACTAAAAAGTACATGAAATACTTTATATATTTAAATTGCTCTTAATTTTCAGTATAAGTAAATGGAAGGAAAGTTTACATAATGTATCATTGGATGGTTCCTGAGATGGCTATTCCCATAAACAGCTTTTTAACTTCAGGACACTGTTTAAAGTATAGACTTCATTGGTAATTATTGGAAATTGTTAAACCACTAAAAGGTTATGGTACAATGTATAAAATGAATTTTGAAGACTTAGTGCTGTCTCTATGGATACAAATTCACATATCTGACATTAGGGGTGCATTCATTGATCAAACAAAGGCATAACAAGATCCCCAGGCTAGAAACTAAAGTTAGAAAAATTCAAATTGGAAATGAGATGTAATGTCTTACCAGTGAGGGTAATTAACCACTGGAACAGATTACTAAGGCATATGGAAAATGCTCCGACACTTGGAGCCTTTTAAATTGAGATTGAATATCTTTCTAAAAGATAGGCTTTCGTTTAGTAGTTTTCAACTTCTAACGTGCTGTGATCCCAACTTCCAATAGAAAAAGTTTCAGAGCTGTCACTCATAAGTTTGATAGTATTCCATTATGTGGCAGGGAAGAATAATACCCTCCACTGAAGGAATTAATGAGTGAAATTCTATAGCATGTGTTAAACAGGAAGTCACAATGGTGCCTCTGGCCTTTACGGTCATGAATCTCAAAAGTGCTATCATAATAAACTAGCATTCTTATTGTCTCCTTCACATCAGCTGCTTGATCCTTGATCTGCCTCCACCTTACCTAGTGGCAGTGTTGTGCTTCCTCGGCAGGGTTGAAGCACACTGGCAGTGTCATGTGGAGGAACCAGCATGCTTAGGCTACATCTGCACTGCAGCACTATTTCAGTATCCCAAAATAGTTATTCTGCATCTTTTGAGCATGCCCTTTTTTTCAAAATATAATGGACTCACTATTCTGATGTCCCTGTAAACCTCATTCCACAGGAAGTAAGACACATTTTGAAATAGCAATTTATTTTGAAATAAGTACTCTGTAGATAGCATATTTTGAAATTAGTGCTATTTTGAAATAATATTGAAATAAGATACGCAATTTGTGTAGCTCAAATTTCTTATCTTATTTTGACCTAATGTGCAGTGTAAATGGACTGTTACTATCCAGTGTTGTATCTGTTTTGAGGACAGAGGGCTTCTTTGTCCTTGCCTGTCATTTTTGCCCCTTTCAGGAATACTAAGTTCACATGGAAAAACTTCAGAAAGAAGTTATTGTCAAAGGGAGAACTGTGGCTATGTGATTGGGTAAGAGCTATGAACTGAAATCTATCACTTTCCTCCTTTATGCTCAGTGCATTTCCAGATAAGCTAAATGACACAATACACTGATATCTCTATTAGTTGATATAAGTTTGTTATTTTATAGATACAAAGCTAACAAAACAGAAATACTCTCTTCAGTACCACCTGTCAATTGCCAGTATCCTGGTTCCTCCTTGGGCTCCAGGGTGGAACATGGTGCAAACACAAAACTTGTTTCCCTGTTGAATTACTTCCTTCTATTCTTTTACAAGGGAATAACATCCATCCTCATTCTAACAGGCTTCTTTGCTGCATTTGGTATTGTTGATCATCTTCCTTGTCCCACATCCCCAGGGCTTGTTTTCAATAGGAAATTTCAGCAGCTGTGAAAAGGCACTATGCTGATCATGATTTTATGGTTGGTATAGACAACGAGAAATCACATTCAGTATTGTTTTAAGTTCTCAGGGGTTTTTTACATTAAGATCAAGGGAATTGGAAATGTTATAGGAATACAGGACAGATTTCATATGTTTTCCCCTTCATCATATTTATTTGATGGTTTCTTAATGAGTTGCTATGAATGTTAATATACCACTGTATGATAATGGTGTGGATTGGCTTTTTTTTAAACAGAGCATTGCTATTTTCCTTTAATAGTTTCCTTTAAGCATATATAAGCAATCAATTGTTCCTAGTGGTAACAACTACCATTATGTCAAAGAAAATATTGGACTTGTTTACAGTAAATGAAAAACCTGGTATTACTGGTCATCAAAAGCGCACACAGGGAATTCTGAGGGAAATTAAAATGTTTAATTATGATTACCAGGAGCTTTCCTGTTTTGTTTTTTGAGGGTTTTTTTTAATATAGTAAAACATTCAAGTATCTTTATATGAATATCAAGAGCAAAAAATGAAAGTAAATTGTTTAATTTATATAAAAGTAATAAAATATTATGGAAAATATTAAGAGTGCAGTATCGTTCTGCCACACTAGCCTTTTCGCTAATGAACTGACAGAAATGACACCCAACCATTCCCCTTTCTTCACAAGAATAGCAAGGGAGTAAGTGAATATATCAACTTTACTCCATCTTTTTTGTCTTGCCATAACATTGTAGTTGGCATCCAAGCCCTCTCACCCTTCATTCTCTTCTCCCCTCATGAAATTTACTCTCTCTTGTGAAAAAGGAGGAGTAATTCCACCACGGTCACTGTTTCTTCATCCTTACACTCATGTGCATTACTCTCCAAAGACCCTGGCAGTTGCTTCATTAACAGCTTGCATTTCTATAAGAAGCACTATTTTAATTTACATTGAAGGTGCTGAGGCCAGCTGCAGCAGGAAAAACAGCTCAGCCCTCATCAGAAAAGAAACTTCAGTTAGTATAGGGAAAGAAAAAAAGGCCAAGTTTCCCTTTTTCAAGAAAGAGCTGATGTTAAAAAGAGGTCTTCAGGTTCACCCCCAAAAGAAGCTTTTGTCCAGAGTTGGAGAAGCAAAAAGAAGTGGTCTCCCCAACTGAGAGCTCATAAGAAGGGAGGATGTGTTGATTGGCTGCGGAAGGAGAGAGCCATGAAATGGTGGAACAGGGGCAGAAAGAGGAGTCTGTTAGGGTATGTCTACACTACAACGTTAATTTGAAATAACAGCAGTTATTTCGAATTAACTTTAATAGCGTCTACACAGCCAAACTGCTATTTTGAAATAAATTCGAATTTGAGCAGTTATTTCGAATTTGGTAAGCCTCATTTTACGAGGAATAACACCAAATTCAAAATAGCTAATTTGAAATAAGTGCTGTGTAGACAGTTATTTTGAATTAGGGGGCCTCCAGCCCTTCCCAGTTTCCCCTGGTGGCCACTCTGGGGTAAACCAGGAAAACTCCTCTCCTCTTCTCCAGCCCCAGGGCCCTTAAAGGGGTAGACTCCAGCCACTGGGCACATGCGAGAGCCAGGCCCGCCAGCAGCCTAAGGCCCTCAGCCAGTGGCCACACAATGGCAGCCAGTGGCAGGCAGCCATCACCTGCCCAGTCCCCCAGCACCCAGGGGCTGTAGATGGCGCACGCCCTCATGGACTAGTGTGGAGATTATGGACCTCATTGAGGTTTGGGGGGAGGACCCCAACATCCATGATCTCCGCACTAGGCGAAGGAACAGGGCCGTCTATGGCCTCATAGCGGCCATCATGGCCAGGAAAGGCCACAGGTGCACCCAGGAGCAGGTACTCCTGAAAGTGAAGGAGCTGCGGCAGGCATAAGCCAGGGCCACCAGGGGTGGCGCTGCAGCAGGGGCTGCCACCTGCCCCTACTTCTCCGCCCTCTACTGAATCCTGGGGGACGGAGAGGTCCGTGACAGCCCGGGGGACAGCGAGGGCCCTGACCCAGGCACAGCAGAGTGGCCACCACCAGCTGTCCCAGCACCGGAGTTGGCAGGGTTGTCCGGGGAGGCCATACCAGGTAAGTGCCAGCACTGTCCCCTACCCAGGGAGGAGGCAGGAAGGGAGACCAGGGACTGCGTGCATGGGCCATGCCTCCCACGGATCACACAGCAACCTGTGCACATGCTGTGCCACCCCTGGGCAGGTGGCTCCAGTTGCGTGCCACAAAGGGGCCATGCCTGATAGCCTCATGCGTGCGAGAAGAGACCTGACATGCTCATGACCCCGGGGCGGAACACAGGAGGACGTCCTCCTTTCACAAGCCCCCTCTACACAGAGGCAGGGGACATCTCCCTCGGCCACACTATACACAGCACAGGGGCATGGGTGCGGTCTCAGAGCAGCTCCCACTCCCGGGCAGAGCCGGACATGCTGACCACGGCCGCTGTGCAAGCACATCGGCTCTGACGGTGCAGGGCATGGTCACCCTCACCTCGCAGGGGGGACTGGGCATCATCCACTGTGTCCCCACTTCTATGCTTTCCCTAGAGTCGCACCAGCTGCTCGTGCAGGGTGCACCACCCCGCCCGGGACGTGCTCCTGCACCTGCAGCCTCAGCAGGACCACCGCCACGTGGCAGGGGTACAGAGAGCAGCACCTGCAGGCCCTGCGAGCCCAGACCTGGAT
>CM057845.1:150850256-150864207 GCA_030068395.1 Apalone spinifera
TTCGAAATAGTGCTGTAGTGTAGACATACCTTTATAGGTAGACTTGGGAAGGAAGCTCCAAAAAGTTCAGAATTCTTTTTCATTGTGAACTGTTCACAAGCATCAGAATTTTTAGATTTCACGTGTGACTTCTTTTCATGTTTGCATATCCATGTTCGATAGCCAGGAACAATTTGGGAGAACTAAATCTCCAACATGGTCCTGTGCAATTATTTTTGTTTTATTCTTTATTGTTTTTAAATAAAAGCTTTTTTTTATTATTTGAATCTCATACAGCATGAACTCTTGAAGAATCACCAATGCAAAACTTCCACCATGTACGGATTTAAAGATTTGACCCATAGAAAATAATGTTCCACTAACAGATTAATCCAGATTAAGAACAAAAAGACTAAGAATAGATCAGCTATACCAAAAAGGAATCATGTAATCATATATGTGTATGCACTTATAAGCACTTCCTTTCTTTGGCTTGGCAACTATCCAAGAAACCTAGTCTCAGAAGTATTGATTTGGGCGGGGAGGTAGAGAAGAAGAAATGTAAGGGTCCTCATGACTTCATTAATAAGGAGAATAAAATAATAGGAAGTCTTTTTAATTCCAATCTAGGAGAAATTATAAAATTATAGTGGGATGAAGAAAAAAGAAAAGAAGTTAAAATTACTAGTTTTTCTTTTTTTAATCGTTGTTTAAAGATGCAGTTAAATATTGCAATGTGTTAGCTGGGGCTGAAGGGTGAAGATCCATAGGGCTTTAGTGTGTGCAGATGGGTTTCTATTTAATCTTTGCTATTTTAATTATAGAAATAACCATGAAATGTACTGAAACTTTGAGAGAGAAAAAATGTAAGATGGAAATCAGAAAATGGTTCCAAGCACTGAAGTCTATTAGATACCAAGATGTTCACCCAGGCAAGAGATAGAAGCCTCAGTGCATCCATAAATTCAAAATAGACTACATAAAATTTGGGGACTATATTTTGGGAATCAATTCTTGCACTGCAAAGAGGGGAGCTGTGTGTGCCTTTATTCAGCAAAATACTTAAACACATGGGTAATCCCATGCCTGTTGAACAACACAGCTTAGCACATGTGTGTTTCATTGCAATCAGTGGACTTGAAATACATGCTTTAAATTTAAACATGTTAAAATGTTTTGCTAAAGTGGGTCTAAATTCTTATATAATAGGTACTTCCTTTTTCTAGTTTGTATCTGATACTTGTAGCAATTGCCAAATATTAGAATACTTTGAGATATGTAGAATCGGAACTTCCATGTTAGCATATCTGAAAGAGTTAATTCTGTGTGAACCCCTGAAAATTGAGAGCCAAGTTTAAATTGGCATAGTCCATCAAAAACAATAGAGCTACCCCCAAATTCGTTCAGCATTCAGCCCTGAATTTGCAGGGTTAAGTTTTTGAACTCATCTCAAAGCGAACTCTGCAGCACTCATACAGCCTGAATATTAATGCTTAAGGTCTGCCTTGAAACCTAGAGAGCTAAAAGAAGTCTGACATGCCATCCTTAACTCTCACTGATGTGCCTTTCTTTTTCCTCTTTCACAATGATACAGTGTAAGTTATGATTACAAGGTCAGCATGGATTTTTAGTTTTAAATCTACCCACGTAAAGGAAACTAACTTCAGAATAAATATGATTTTAGACTTCTGTTGCTAGTGCTTCCCAAAATACTTCCTCTCCCGTGGCCATATTCGATGAGAATGAAGGATTAATGTGCATGTATTAGTCAAGACATATCAGTTCTTTCCTTAAGAAATTTTAATTTGGTGATTTAATAGTTTAATTTGGTAATTAAAAAATAATCAGTGGGACCCACTGTTAGACTTAGCTGCTTGTTATTCAGCCTTAGTGTTGTTTTCCTTCCATGTACACTAGCTCTTTCTTAAATCTAGTTGTAGTGAGAAATGCTGCAGTTGCTGCTTTTCTCATGTACCATGCTGAGCTTTAACATGATACACTTTCTCTGTTCCTTCATCACAGTGCCAGCTGCAATGGCTGCTGGTCTTCTGTGTCAGCTTTTTTCATGTTTTTGTGACAAAATTCTCATTCCCTTTCTTGGCTTGTCTGAGAATCCAGAGTAATGTCACTTGGACCTCAGGGGCTGTTGAGCAGGAGCAGCAGGTAGAAGCTGCAGAAAGGAAGGTAGCATTAACAGCCGTGCCTGGCTTTATAATAGTAACTTCCTCCTCCAGGATTTGTCAATTTTGATTTTGCAGTTCAGTCAGCAATGGTGCGTGCTGTTTGCCTCCTCTCTGTTCTGCAAAATAAAGGGAGTCATTTTCTCTTCCAGGTGACAAGCTTGAAAGGAGAATTTCAATAGCTGCTTGATATGTCTGCATGAGTGGGATGACCTGTTTTATTTTAGGAATATTCTGGAGTCTCTGGATAATTTATGCTATTCCCAATGACTCATCCCTTTTAAAAGTCTGTATCCCGACTGGAATTTCATGCTCTGTAGGAGTGTGCATGTGCAGGGGGAGTGCACATTACGACAACCCTTGGTTCTGACAGCAGGGGGAGGTCAGTTGAGAACAGTGAGTTAGAGGATACAGGAGCTGTTCCTCAAAGCTGTACTCCCAATAAAGAATACCCTTAATATTGAACAAAACTAAAGAATACAAATGTACTTCAGGTAATATCAGTACATGGTATAGTGCTGGGGTGCAAATGAGACAATGGGTTCCTGGACCACAACTAGGGGAGGAAATTGGTGCTAAGTTTGTTAGAGTCGAGAGCCAAGAGCTCTGTTTAATTAAGAGCCTCTAAAATGGTCAGGTGTATTTTCCCTATACTGCTCCTTTCAGGGATATATACAAATATAACTTTACCTACCAAGACAGTGGTAATATATGGAGGACTTTGTGGTAAATGAGTATACCTAGTCAGCTATGTGATTTCACTCAAAGCTCATTGGAATTTTTCTATGCCTGCTTACAGTAAATAGGTGCCAAATAATTTTGGCAGATTTGGGGTTATTTTAGAGATGCAGATACATTTCCTGTGGACTGCAAAGTATTTAGTGAGTGGCTTTTGGTACCCACCACATTAATTAGCTGCAAAACACTTGCTCCAGTGACTGTAAATTGTAATGTTAGTTCTGAGAGTGTTTTCATATTCACCAGCTTGCACATTGAGCAGTGACTCATCAGAATGGATTGTGTTCGTCATTTGATGTTTCAGCTAACAAATATGAGAAAACATGGGTTATTTTAACTGTGGTTAAAGGAACAAGTGTGCATTTTCCTATAAGAAACAATAGATTTTAAAGCCTATTTCTATTTTCCAAAACTGACCAAAAATTTCCAAAAATTTTCTTTTGTAGAAGAAATAGAACACCCCAGTCCTTCAATGAATTGTATATAAAGCAGACCCTTCCACCTCTGTAGAGCCCTACAATTACTTCAGTGGGATTCTTTGTGGGCATAGGGGATTTGAAATGTCCTCTAGAATATGTTCCATGCTCTCATTATGGCCCTATAGATCCTTTATGATCCTATCTATCAATGCACCATATGGTGTGCAATTCATTGAAGCAGAATAACTTCCTCAAAGCATGAAATGAACTGCAAAATATTCAGTACAAAGGATGCCTTTTTAATGTAGTTAGTGATGATAAATTATTTTGTTTTTGTTTGGCTGTGAAGCCATATTAATAGCTAAGTTTTCTCCTCATTCGGGATCACGTATAGAATTTTTTGCTATGCAAACCTATCCAACTGAAACAGAAAAGCATCTGACTGATTTAATTACAAACCCAAGACTCAGACCAGCTTCACCAAAAGGTTCACACGTATGGTCAAATCAAGGCTGAACTTTGAATAAACCTTTGAGTGAACATTAACTCAATGTCAAGCCAACTGTCACATAGTAAAAGGCCTTCTGAGTGGACTGGCACCCAGTTTACCTGTGACAGACTCTGCTAATGAGAATTTACCTAAGGTTGGGGCTTGGTGGCAGCTGAATAGCTAAGGAACAGCTGGGTCTAATGAAAGATTATGAAGGGTCAGTCAAGAGATTCTAGCGAACAGGAAGCTGCTAATGGCTTTCATGGGAGCTGGTTAAAGATTGTAACAGGAAAGGGAATCATGGAAGGTGTCATGCTTTGGATTCAATCAAGATCAGTGAGGGTTGTGTAATCACAACCCTGGGCACCTGACAATGCTTTACAGCTGTAACTCTCAGCCAAGGATAATCATAACCAGCCTACAAATGTGTAGTTCCCACCCTGAGGGTCTGTACTCTCTGGTTCCACTCTGGCTTCTTCCAGGCTTGGTTGCAACCAGAAAGGTGACTCCAATACATTCCCAATCCCAGTCTATTCTCAATTCCAAAACAATGTGTTCTGCAATGTCAAGTCCTTTCCTACACAATTTATAGACGAGACAGTCTGTTCATTCCATTAAAAAGACAAAAGCGAATGGTGTTTTATTAATTTATTTGGAGTAAATGCACCCTTCGCTTCAAACACAGCATTGAGTTGGTTTCTAGTAAAAATAAAACAAATTTATTAACAATAGGAAATAGGTTAAGTTGGGTGGGCAATGAAATGCCAGCAGTTTATTTGGTATCACTTATCCCAGGAGTGGGCAAATACTACCACATGGGATGGATCTGTTTTGCCAGATTTAGCCCCTGGTGGGCTGCCACTATATTTACCAGTACTTCCACAGGTACCAGTGATTGCAGATCCCAGTGGCTGTGGATAGCTGTTCCTAGCCAAGGGAAGCTGCAGAAATCTAGGTGGACTGGGACACTGTTTCCCATAGCTCCCATTGGCCAACGGGTGCTGCAAATTGCCCATACCAGGTAAATGTAGCAATGGCAGCCCTCTAGTGACTAATCCTGGCAAAACTGATCCAGCCCACGGATAGTATTTGCCCATCCCTGGGTTAAGAGATACCAAAGAAAAAATGACAGTAGACCATATAAAAAGTCATCTGGCAAGGTATAGATGGTGTTCATGATTTCTCACAGAAGTACAAAATGCTGGCTTCAAACAGAATTAGATAAGTTCATGGGGGGGAGGGGAGGATACATACACCAATGACAATTAGCCAATGTGGCCAAGGAAGCAACCCAATGTTTTGAGTGTCCCTAAGCCTCTGATTACTAGATGCTGGGATTGGATGAAGGGGATGAATCCCATGATGATCTGAGCCATTCTGTTATCTTAAGCTAGATGGACCAATGGTCTGACCTAGTGTAACTATTCTTATGCCCTTAAGCTTCCCTTGTCTTCAGAGGTAAAAGATCCTTGCCTAGACATATTTCTTATCTATGTTCAGTTTCCAGACACTTCAACACATGCAACCTCCCACATTGCCGCTTAGACCTCCTGTGGTTGAAGGACCCATCTTTCTCAGCTTGCAAGAGCTCCGTTCCTTTGTTTTTCTCTAATGGTAGATGCCAAAGATGGCTTGTGTCCTTGATTATATCTTCCTTTCAGAGGCAGGATGATGTCATGCTGTTTATCTTTCCTTGTGGTGCTACCCATCTTTTGTATGAAAATAGGGCTTCCATTGTTTTGATTCATCATACTTAATTTATATATGAAACAGGTTACGCAATATTGCATCCTGTCTGGGAGAGACCTGTTTCTCCCTTTGTTTGGACACGCTGGGAAGCCTAGTATCAATGAATATCCAAAATCCCTTATATAGACTTAATACATATATTTTGTGATATTAATCACCAACCTGTCATAGGTTTTCATGAAACACCTGACACACTTTTATAATACAGCAGTATTGATTACCATCAGTTGATTCAATTGTTTATTACTTGAATTTATTACTTCAATTGTTTATTACAGCCCTTCAGTCTTTATAGACCAGTACAATTTTTGAATACTTTTCAAAGAGTAAAACACAGACAAAGCTTCTCTTTTATCACCATAGATACCAGACTGTCTCCTCCTTCAATTGTCAGCTTGATAGCTTTGTTTACCTCACACAGAAATAGAACAGCACTGTCTCTGACTGATGACCAAGCTTTTCAGATAAGTAAATAATTTTGGTACTGTTTACCAACTCCCTCCAGAAATGCTAGGTTTAATCCCTTTTAGTCATGCTCAACATATCTATAACTTTTAATACACACTGAATACATACATCACAGAAGACTAACACTCAGCCCTAGCCACATGAGCTACTCCATCAGTGGCTCATCCACCTGCACATCTACTAATGTGATATATGGCAGCAATGCCCTTCTGCCTTGTAGTCAGACCAGACAGTCTCTGCACCAAAGAATAAACGAACACAAATAAGACACATAAAAACCAGTAGGAGAACACTTTAGCCTCCCAGGACACAGAGCTGCAATTCATTTTCACATTTAACATAATCAAATTAGGAATCAATAAGGATCTAGAATGATTATCTCACTACAAAAGCAATTTTCCTTCTCTTAGTATTCGGACCATCCCAACAGCTGCTGAGAGTGAGCCACATCCACCCTTACTGAATTGACCTCGTTAACATTGGTCCTACACTTGATAAGTAATTCCCTTCTTTTGATATGCTAGCACATATTTATTTCCCTGCCTCTGTAATTTCCACTCAAATGCATCTGATCAATTTTTTTTTAACAACGAAAGCTTATGCCCAAATAAATCTTAGTCAGTCTTTAAAAGTGCCTCCAGAATTCTTGTTGTTTTTGTGGATACAAGACTGACACGGCTGCCCCTCTGAGACTAATGATCAGTGCATTATCTTCTGATTATATCTTGCAAGCCACTTTTTATGGCAGTAATATGTCTCGGTACCCAGCACTGAAACTCATCATCTGATTCTAGCGAGCCTTTTGATTTCAAGCACTGGGATGCTCTTAGAGTCACACCAAAGTCTTCAAAAAAAGGAAAAAGTTCAAGTAGGGGAAGTGCTATGAAAATCAAGCCCTGGAGAGACCCTCGTCCCTGCAGTAGAGCTTGAACAGACCACTGAAGTCATTCCAGATCATGGAGGATCTATGTACAACTCGAGAAAAGTTGCAATGATTTGACCTCATCAGGGATCACGGACCTGAAGAAAATCCTTCTCCCTACTATGTCAAGAGGCTTGATTCCATAGGAAGAGGGGGTACCAGGTCAAGAAGGTGTCACTGGTAAGAACAAAGATGTCCGACATTGATGGAGCAGACAGACTAAACTTGACTTGACCCAAGGACCGCTGGAGTGAAAGTTTTGCTTGTGTACCATGTTTAGCTTTTAGTTAAACAGTGTATATTTCTGAATAGGCACTATTTGCTACATAAAACTCTCATTCATATTTAAAGCATATTAGCGGAAAATGAAGCAGAGATGCATCACTGGTTCTGCCCCAGGCCACTGGGGGACATGGAGGAAAACATTTCAGCCTCCTGTTCCAGGGATGCTTACCTACCACAAGAGAAACCTGTGCCCATTAATTTTATTCTTATTTATTTTGAGTGGAAATTCATGTGAATATCAGATGTGTAGAATGGCTTTTGCCTCAAACTAGGCAAACCTTGACAGGTCCTGTTGCATTATGCGTTCATTTTGAGTTCATTTCAACTGAAAATACAGATGGTGTGAACTTGAAGAGAAAAAAGATTCAGCCAGCCAGCAGGAGGGATTCTGGTCTCAGATGTATCTGTGTAAATCCAGAGTAAGAAACCTCAGATTTAGATCAACATAATGAAAACAGAATTTAGCCCTTAAACCCTGGAGGTGAAATTAAACTATTAGGACATCTAATCTATATCTGTTCCACTGGATGTTCCCTGTTATGTTGTGACCTCTCTGAACCAAAACAGCTATGCTTTGCATGGTTGTAATACAGAAATAAATGTAGGAAATCTTTTTCCGCAACATCTGCATGTGTGAGTGTGTAATTACAAAACACTGTAACTTCTGACATGTGGATAATGAACAAGTATGTTACTGAAGTGTCAAGTTTGTTGGGAGATAATGAAAAAATGTGTTTTGTAAGGCCCAAGTAATTTTTTTTTATCTTACAGTTTATTCTTGAGGGAATCCTTTTGGCTTGAAAGTGTACACTGTGAAAACAAAGTGTATGCTGTTATACAGCAGACACTATAAAAATGCAAATCCAGCTTGAGGAATACTTTATTCATGACCTTCTAAAAGTATTGAATCCCTTAAAAATAGAAAGCTAAAATAGTTTCCGATTTAAAAACTGAAAAATAAAATATATATTTAAAAGATTAAATTATACATGAACATGATTTGCTTGATAAAAGTTTTATAGACAATAAATATGAGGGATGTATGCAAATTAAAAGCAAAATAATTTTTTTTATGATCTGTGTAACAAAATACTCTATTTGGATTATATTATATATATTTTTAGTGTGGCTGCTATGAGAAACTGTCATGAAATGTGGGATCTCAGGGATTTCTTACCTTGTATAAATAACAGACTGAAGTTTGTCACTGAAGCCATAGACTAGAAACTGCAGTTGGCTGCTGGTGCAAATTGTGGGATTGAGAACCACTGGTCTCCTGGAAGTTGTTTGGGGGTGGGGGGAAAGGGAGGATGGACAGCAGGCTTGGGCACAGCAAGGAAAAAGTGCCCCAAAGAGAACAATGTGGTCTGGGAGTGCTGTCAGTTCAGCTTGTGGAGAGGGTGAAGGCTGCAGAAATAATGGTGAGAGAGACACTACTAGCAAAGGCGCACTGCTGAAAGAGCTAATTCCCAGAACTACCAGCAAGAGGTGGTGGGTCTAATCTCATTACAAAGACCACCAATCTTCCTTGAAAACCTGTTCCAGAGCTTCACTACCTATATTGTAAGAGATTTTTCAAACATCTAATCTAAATTTCTCTTGTTGCGAATTAACCCATTACCACTACTACTACCACCACCACCACCACCTTCGGAGGATAGGGAGAACAACTGATCATTGCCTTCTTTATGACAACCCTGAATGTATGCTGCTATCAGGTCCCTTCTCCTTCAGTCCTCTTTTCTCAAGACTAAGCATGCCCAGTTTTTGTAACCTTTGCTCATAGGTCAGGTTTTCTAAATTTTATTACTGTCCTCTGTACTCTCTCCAATTTGTCCACATCTTTCCTCAGGCTTGGTGTCTAGAACAAAACACAATAATCAGAGGCCTTACCAGTGCCAAGTAGAACTGGACATTTATCTTATGTTTCTTACATAACAATGCTCCCATTAATGCACTCTTTCATGATGTTAGTCCTTTTTGCCACTGCATCACATTATTGTCTCATATTCAATTTGTGAACTATTATAATACCAAGATCATTTTCAGCCGTACTGTCACCTGGCCCATTATTTTCCATTTTGTAGTTGTGTATTTGATTTTTCCTTCCTAAGTGAAATACTTTGCACTTTTCTTTATTGAATTTCATCATGTTAAATTGAGACCAATTCTCCAATTTGTCAAGGTTATTTTGAATTCTAATCCTGTTATCTCCTTTCTGGTGTAAGTGGAGGGATTGGGTTGGACAGGAGCTGGTTGCCCCCCTCTGCTCTCCCTTTCTGAGCTAGGAGAACAAGAAACAAAGTGACAACAATAGAACTTGCAGGGTTTATTTTTACCATCCCCATCAATTATATAGGTGTCAACTTCAGTAAAAACATAATATAACATCGTCTTTAAACAAAGGCTTGACACATACAAAGAGTTCAAAGACGGTCACCAGAGACTTACTGGTTAGACCTCAGGAAGTGCTCAATGAAATTGAACAGTACAATTTAAGTCTAGATTGCATGCTAGCCAAGAGTTTAAATAATGACTTCCTAGAGCTAAGATCCCATGTCTGTGACTCAACACGTAGAAAACTGGGATGATTTTCAAAAAGTACCAAGTACCCTATCTCTCGCATGGATTTGGGGCACTCATTTTAAATTCTTACCCTTTGTGCAGGGAAAAAAACCAGCCTTCTCTTGCACAGCATCCCACAGATCAAAAATGGTATTTCTAATCCAGTCATTCTTTCATTACTTATGAATAGTCCCACTAAATAGTTTCCCATCTCTTTTTCTTCCTTGGGCTTCTATTTCTTCTTTGAGTTCTGTCTGTGACCCATGGTGAGTATGTTTGATTGGTCTCACCTAGATCAACTTGCTTTAGTGTTGGGATATTTTCAAAAAAGATGTCCAAATATTTTTTCTTTATTATCAAGTCACAAGTTACTTCACAATTCTATATGTCTAGAGTTGGTGCCTGAACATTTATTTGAATATCTGCACTGAGTGATCTCAGCAATCTTTTTTGATAAATATTCTTCCTTTCCTCTCAGATAAGCTAAAACTTTCTTTTCAACTGTTTATTTCCATTTTTTTTTATTTTTTCCCCAAAGCTTTTCTTTAAGTGCGCCTATTACAATTGTGTAAATTTACTCTCATCTCACATTAGTATGGCCAATACAGGTTGAAACTCTCTTAACCGGGATTCTGTGGTCTGGCAACATTCATGGTCCAGCATGGATGTTGCAGGGCCAGAGTGTCCTGGTGTGGGGCCGGCAGGGCAGTGGGCTTGTCCTCAGGGAGCTGAGGGCAGGGCTGCCCAATGTGTGGAAGAGGGTCTTCCCAGCAGGGTTGGGAGACCTGGCATGTGGCTGACCAGTAGGGATTAGAATCCTGGCATGCGGGGCTGCCCAGAGAGCTGCAGCACATGTGTGGGGCTGCCTAGGGAAGTCCAACCTGTAGCCAAATTTGGCTTTGTGGACGATGTAACATGGTGGCTGCTTACTGCCTCTTGAGTTTCCCTCATGGCTTGGGTTGCCTTTTTATGGCCATTTTGCCTTTATTTTCCCTTCACCTGAGCCTTTTTTAGGACTCAGTGCCCAGTGACCTTCTAAGTTCCAATGCTTTAATTATTCTTCACTAGTTCTCCTCCAGCCTTCAATAGAGCTTATCAAGAAATAAAACTCAAAAATCCAAAACAAACACACAATTTTCAGCTCATCTTCCCATCTTTAACTCCCACTCTCAGGCTTTATCTGGCCAGGTTTCTTCAGGAGACACATTTTTACTGCTCCTTCCACCAACCCCAACTCTACGCTGCTCCCTGTTTCTTAAGCTTTCCCTGTTTACTACTGGGTGTCTCCTGCTTCTGGCAGTCGCAGCTACTGTCTCAGATGTACCTACTCCCTGCAGCTTCCTGTTGCTTTGTATAGTGGAATCACTGCATTCCTCTCAGGTGGGACTCATTTTCTAAACAGGGATGACTTAGCACCGGGCTCTCCAGATCACAGGCAAGCCGGCCCATTGCAGACCACATGGACAAGGGCTCAGTTCCTATTTAGGCATGTAAATGGAGTACCCCAATATTAAAGAGCCTTATCAATGCAGCTGCTGAGTTCTGCACACTTATTGGAATTTGGTCACTCCATTTAACCATCACATTTTAATGGTGTCTATAGGTGGTGCCAGAAACACAGACAGCTATTTAACATTTTCCATTACAAGACTCCATCTTTACCTATTATGGATGAAATTTCCCCTCATTGCAGATATAGTGCAGCCAGAGAAACCTATCCCATAGAAGAGAAAGGGACCATAAGGCATCTGAACTATAATTGCCCTAAAACAGCACAGAGCCAATGTGATTCTAAATATTTTAGGTTTTGGCCAAAATACTTTGCTATGAAGCCAAATATTTCTGCTGGGGAAAAATTGACAAAAATAAAAAAATATTTTTGTTCCAAATTTTCCATAGAGTGGATAAATGCTATATTTTCTGTCTAGCTCTGATTCTGTGCTAGTGCCCATGCAGCATAAAGGAGGAGGTGATACCCTGAGTCAAATGCAAAAGGATGAAGAGCAGTACATGACTGTGTAACTGAAGAATGTAGCATAATGTATTTGCATGATGGAGATTAATTAGGTTTGTATGGGCAGCTTCAATGTTGGCATACCTTAATTTTTGAATGCTTGACCTATGTTCTTTTGTTGTAAGTTTTTTATAATGGTCTATATTTAAATTCTTATTTTTCCCTAATTTCCAGTGTCCTCTCAGATATTATATTTTTCACTGACTCACAATTTCTCTAAATCATTTTCAGATAGATTCTTTGCTAGTAAACTAAAATTCAAGTGCATTTCACCCCCGCAAATAGGTATATATTTTTGACACATACTTCCACCATAGCTTTGCGCTGAGCTTTTACTACCATTTTCTTAATTTCCCTATTTCCTGAACTATTGTCTCTAACTGTTTCTTTCATTCCTGCCTGAAGTCCTCCAATTTTTCTGTCTTTATTATTTTTTAAAAAATATAAGCAGAAATAGTTATTCAAAATTTGGTCATTTTGTGTGTTTTTCTCTTTACATTTCACAGGAAAAAGGAAAATGCATTTGTAGACTCCTTTTTGCCTTTTACGTCCTCTGCTAAATATTTTACTTTTGTTCCACTTCTATGTGTACATTATTTGTAAGAAATAATTAAAGCTACATATCAGTCTAACATTCTATTTGTGAATCCTGCACAATTCTTCTTGACATTTCAGTATTTTAACAACTTTCCTTTCATCCACATTTGTTGTTTTTTTTACTCCTTGTAGTACAGAAATTGTGAACTACACTGGAATTTTTAGCCTTATGATTCCAATGTTACAATAAAATATTTCTATCTGTAGCTACATCCTTTCTAGGAAGTACTACAGTATGCTTTGCATTACTATTGAACTATTTTTGTCCTTCTCAGTGACATTTATTTGATGTAAAAGTAAGGTCTTGAAGACTGAAGCAATCTGTGGAACCCTGTTTGCCCAGCATAATAAATGAATTAGTTTGTGATTTCCAGCCCTCAACTATCATGTAAGGTGCCAGGGACACCTCTTACTTTTTATTTTAGTTTAGTTTTGTAGATACAAACTAACAGAGCTACCCCTCTGAGACTTTTTAGATCTTGTTACCTTTTCCTCTTTCATTTTAGATACAGGATAGCTTAGGTCTATTAAGGTATTGATATTGCTGGCATCTCTGTACTTAACTAAACACTACCCAAATAACTCTGGACAACGCTGCTGTGAGATAGGGAACTATCATTACCCCATTCTACAGACTGGGAAATGAGATACAGAGAAATCAAGTAATATGTCTGTGGTCACATAAGATGTCTGTGGCTAAGCTGGGATTGAAATCAGAATTCCTGAGTCCAAAGCACAAGATCATATTTTCTCTGTGTTGCTTCCTATACTTTTTTAAATAAAAAGGCCAATACTAAATTATAACATTTATCATTAGAGTTTTCTAATTAAACAGCCCAATTACCAACATCTCAATTAGGTATCTTGTGGTCTGCTTGAGTAATGCCTCTTTATCCAGTATTTCAAAATCAGGTGATCTTTAACTTCTTTTCACTATCATATTCCATCCATCCATTTTCTTGCTCCCCTTATTTTATGCAATAATTGTGGCTGGATTTAACTAAATTACTTTCAAAATTACAAGTACTAACCACCATGTTACAAATTGCCTAATTACTTCTTAAAGTGTACATAGATGCTTATTTTCACCATAGTTAAAACTATTATTTCAGGATTATTACATTCTGCTGAGGTGGTACCACATGCAGAGTTGATGGCTTGAATGAAAGGCAGGAATGAGTCCAGACCAGCTATTGTAAATATCACACATCATAGTTCTTGTGGCAGTGTGGACACACAGAAAAATGCATACATACAGGGCTTTAAAAGCACACACATTTTAAGTATGTCCATATTAGGGTTGATTTTGATCTCATTTCCACTGGTATAAATCACCTTGAAGTCTGTGAAATCACCTTGCCTATACACAGGCAGAGTGAGATTGGAATCACACCAATGTATATGCATAATAATTGACATTAATTGTGATGTTTTAAATTCAGTGATTTCAGATCTCTGGGCCTGATCCAAAGCCTTCAAATGTCATTGGGAGTATGTCTAGACTACATGGCTCCGTCGACGGAGCCATGTAGATGAGCTTTCTAG
>CM057845.1:150864307-150888185 GCA_030068395.1 Apalone spinifera
TTCATTTCCCTATGTCTAGAAAGCTCATCTACATGGCTCCATCGACAGAGCCATGTAGTCTAGACATACCCTGGGAGTCCCTCCACTGACATAAGCAGACTTTGGATCAGACATTTAAGTCTCCACAATGTAGCACATAGCTGACAACCTAATAAGTTAAGATGATATTAGATCTGGCTGGTCTAGATTCTTTGATCTTGTCCACATAGAAAGTGCATGTGGACACATCTGTACCTCTGTAGCATGTTAGTGAAAACACTAATACGCAGACAGGAGAGCTTCTGCTATCAGCATAGTGAATTCACCTCCACAAGAATCAGTAACTTTGATGATGGGAGAAGCAGTATCTACATGGCAGTTTGTCATGGATTTTTCACCCTTTTAGACAGTGTAGTTATACCACTATCAGTCTGAATATCTGACTTTAGAATGCTGTGCATTGAGTTTTATGTGGCACTGTATATTGCTCCAGGAATTTATATTCAGCCTACACCAAAATTGGAACTATTTCTGCAGGTACAAAATTAATGCTACAATTAATTATCTATTTGAATTTCAAATCTGCAATCTGGAGTAATTGAAACAGCTAACTCCCTTTATGTGCCCTCACATTAAGGATGTAGGCATACAAGTGCAAAATTGCACTCTTATTCTTTTGCACCCATTAATATCACACCTCAGAAACCAAGGCCAGTACATGGAAATCTGGTCTTTGATATAGTTGTTCAGTGACCATAGCACTTCTCCTACAGGGCTTAAGAGGTTAATAATAATCATTTAAATGTATGCAAAAGCTATGTAAAAATTCTAACCTTCTATTTCTTCATGTACTAAAAAAAGTCTAAACATCTTATTTTTCTTATGCACATTAAAACAAATATTTCCCATATTAAGAACTTTAATCTAAATCCTTGAATCACAAGCACACTTTGTGCACCCATGGAATTAAAATCCCTTAAAATAATAATTAATAAAGAAGCCCTGACAAATACTTGCCTGCAGTAGTATGAATGTACTGTTGTAATAATAAAATTTCACAGCTTTGTTAATAAGAGAACATTTATCATTCTAATTCACTATATTGTACATGCAGGATCCCTGCTAATGATAACCAAAGAAAATGAAGACCTGCAGAAAAAAACCCATTTCTTTTCCTCACACAGCTCCTGATTTTGGAATATCTTCCCAATCCAATGCACAGAAACAATCTCTCCCTAGTGAGATTTTCAACTTCATCCTTTGTAAAACCTGTATCAAGCAACCAGATAGTAACAAGCCTGTGATTTATATTATTATGTGCCAAGTACTTCTGCAGAAAAGGTGGAGAGATGTACTACTTTATGAAGTAGGTAGGGAGACAGGCAGACGAGCTATGATTTTCTCCTTCCATCACCCCCATTCCAGAACATGTGTTCTATTTCATACCCACAGAAACCCAGCACTTTCTTAGCCTCCCTCCCCATGAAGCAAAATTTGCTGATCAACAGGCTCTATACATGGGGTATATGTGAGTGGGATTATAATATGCAATGTGTCCTTATATCCCCTTCTATCACTAGCACACACAGAGAGTATTCCATTAAAAGATTATACTGACCCTTATTATCTTCTCCTCCAAGGATGTCCTCTGCCCAGTGGAACATAGGAATTACTGTTCTAGATCAGGTATTTGTCTAGTCCAGTCCAGTGTCCTGTCTCTAACATTAGCCAGTAGCAACTGCTTTAGAGAAAGATGCAAGAAACCTCAAATTTAGGCAACTATGAAATAATCTTACCCCAAGCTCTCACATACACATACATCAGGTCTCTTTCTAAACCTCCGTAGTTACAAACTGACTTATACCCCGAAGCCAAAGGATTAATAGCTCTTCCAATTTTTTTGCTAGCATAACAGATATGACTCCAGATATTCTTACTAACCATGTCAGTACTGAATATTTCTAAATCTTGCAAGTTTATTGGCCTCAATATTTTCCTATGGCAGTGAGTTCCGCAGTCTAACAATTGGTGGGGGATCCAATGTTTAGCTATTTCCTATTAGCTAATTATCCATTTTACTATTGAATAGACAAGCACATTTCCTTAATGTCTTTGGCAGAGTTTTATTCTGGTAGAAATATCTAGACTTGCTCAGTCTTGTTTATTTCAGGGTTGGCATTTATTCATTCTTCCCAGGATGTATTGATGTTCAGACCCTGGCTACTCTTGCAAGTCATCAAGGCCCAAAAGGCAGTGGAAAAGCTGTATTTTTCCCTGTGAAACTGGTGAACCTGCATGCCACATAGCATGCTCTAGAGGGGCTTTCCCTGCCAAATAACATATGGATTACAGCCAGATGGGGAAACTGGAAGCAGTGCATAATACAACAGATCCATAGGTGCAGTGAGACACACTTGCTATTGCAAGCTGTGATTCTGCTAGTGACTGCAGTGCAGTGGGACTCTTACACCTACCTCTAACCTGGGGAGATAGGTCAGGTTGTTTTATTTATTTATTTATTGTTTTGGAGCTCAGTCTCAGAGTGGCTCTAATTCCAAAGTTGCACCATTCAGCTATATGCAAGGATTAAACTACTTATAAGATGGCAGGTATTTTTATTGAGAAAATATATTGAGCTAGACCCTCCACTCATGTAAATATGGCCAGTAGAGCTATGCCAGTTTACACCAGGCATCATTTCTGGGTGGAGGAGCTGGGAAGTGTAAAGGTATTGAAGGTTGCTGTCCAAGAGTATTGTATGGAGAGAAGTTGGGGCCCAGATCACAAAAGTACTAACGCTCTCAACTTCCATTAATTTACATTTATGGAGGCGAGAGGGCTGCATGGATTTTTGTTCCAGTGTTTGCGTTTGGTTTATGGGGATTGGTTAGTTCAAGTTTTCTAGGTTGAAGGAAATGGTGTGACCAGGTGAGCCGACAGGCCCAGCAAGAGGAGGGGGCTGGTTCCGTGCTCACAGAAAGGGTGGGGCCTCAGGAGGAAGAGAAAGGGTCAAGACAGCTGGCCCTTAGCTCCACACAGACTGCACCACCCCCTCCCCAGCACCTCTGGAGCACGCCTCCCAGGCTCTGCAGCATAGCTCCCAGGGCTCCAGCCATCTCTTACTATTGCTGGACCCAGGGGTAGTTGTCTCCTTTGCTCCCCCCACCACCCACTGTCGACAGTCCTGGATGTGACTATCATCCTTAAGGTGGAGAGGCCTTTTCAAAGGAAGCACTTCCTTATCATGGAGAAAGTATGGTTTAAGGATACTTGGAAGCTGGCTGGTCAGCAGGAGTCCTGGTACCCAGACAACTGCTGCACGGCCAGCTTCACATCATGTTTAGGCAGAGCTGTCCCTGAAAACAAAGCACACTGGGGGAAGGCCATGGAGTTGCAGCAACAAGGAGAATAGGAGGAGGGACTGATCTCCTTCTACCCCTGCTGCTTATTTATGAGCCATGCCACATGCCAGCATACATGCTAAAAGACATTTTAATGGCCTTGACATACAGTGGGCTGATCATGGAATGGATTACATCTCTTTGCAGAAAAGTCCTTCCAATAAGCACACTGTAATACTGAAAAATCAGAGTAATTGGGTATTTTAATTCACTCTAGCACAGTCTCATCTCTCCCCTTCCACTCTCTTCCCCACCCCTATACTTAGGCGAAAATTATTCTTTCTAGAAACACAGTAGAGTGCATAACTGTCATTGACAAGTCATTTTAGATATGGATGAGTGTATGAATCATGCCCTTCCCCAATGAGTCCTTGCCAGAAAATGTTCTCTTGGGGTTTTTAGCATAAAGAATCTCTGGAGTAAGATCTCTGTGGGTTTTGTGGCTAAAGGAGGAAGTCAAAATTAAGGTACAAAAAAATTCTGTTTACAGGTTATCATGGCAACCATGATTTGCAGCCCTCTTTATTCAGTCACACTGTATAATAGGAAAGTACGCTGCAAAAGGAGAACCTTCCGTGGTATTGTAAATTCCATCCTTTGAGGTGCATAGGTGTAAGGAGGTGTGTGCTTAACAGAACCATACTGTATATTGTTCACATCATTCTTGGCTTCACCACCACAAGACTAGTAGATTAGTTTAGTAATACAAATGTGAAACATTGGCCTAATTGCATAATAATAAATATAGCAGTTGAGAAGGCTTGCTACATAAATTCAAAAATCCATTCATTATGTGAAAATATTTATTAGAAGCGAATAATTTTCCAAAGACTCAAGGACTCATGAGCACTAGTTAGTCAAAAGGAGATGGATTAATAATGGTGGTATTGAGCTTAGCTCAACATTCTTTTGCTTTGGTGTTATTCTTTCTATATTAACACATTTCACTTTTACGTTTCCTTTTGTTAGTAATGTGTAATGTTCATTTCTTCTGAAGAAACAAACACCCATAGCACAGGATATAGAAATCCTCAAAAGGTATAAATGGATAAGTCCCTTATTCATCATAATTATTTTGAAATAACGCATCTACACACAAAATGCATTTCTAAATAGTGTTTTGCTATTTTGAAATACCGTGTCCACACTGAGTGGACACTGAATCGCATTTAAGGCCGGCCGGAACCAGGTCCGGCAGGGCATCAGGTCAGGAGTTACTTTGTGTGGCTGCTTCCTGAGACTATCTGAGGCCTGTGCTTAAAGGGACCTCCCCCTGGACAGCCGGTTCTCAGGTTTCCCTGCTTGCTTGCCTATCTTGATGAGGGACAGCAAAGCATTTTGTCTCTGCATGCTCTGGTTGCCCTCATTTGGGACACCACAGCACTCTGCAACATGGAGCCACAGCTGCCCCAGGGCACTCTGGTCCTTCTTGTGGATGCATTGCTGCGAGCCTGGCTGCACTTTCTGCAGGCTGGCATCTGGGAGGTCCATCGGGGAGCTGTCAGTATCCAGGAGGCCCTGCGGGAGAGCTGCCACCCTGAGGAGTACTAAGAGCCTCCCTGGTCTGCCCCACTGGGGCTTGTGCCTCATTCCTCCCTCACGTTCTTCCATTTACCCCTCCGTAACCCCCCTTCCTGATGTAAAATAGAATACATGTATTTTCATGAACACAAACTCTCCTCATTTAACAAAACCGGGGTGGGGGGAAGAAACTCTGGTGAGACTGGAGAAAGAAGGCGGGAGAGAAGAGGAGAGACAGTGGGAGAGGGGAGGGGGAAACCTGGGTGGAGGGAGCTGGAAGGGGGAATCAAGGGGGGGAAGGGGAAGCTCAGGGCTCAGGGTTGGCGGTCTTGCCGGACCAACTTGATTTTTCATGTATCAGAGGGGTAGCTGTGTTAGTCTGAATCTGCAAAAGTGGCGAGGAGTCCTGTGGCACCTTATAGACTAACCGAAGTGTTGGAGCATAAGCTTTCATGGGCAAAGACCCACTTCTTCAGATCTATGTAGTGGAAATTTCCAGAGGCAGGTATAAATATGCAGGCCAGAATCAGGCTGGAGATGACGAGGTGGGTTCAATCAGGGAGGATGAGGCCAACTTCTAGTAGCTGATCTGGAGGTGTGAATTCCAAGAGAGGAGAAGCTGCTTTTGTAGTTAGCAAGCCATTCACAGTCTTTGTTTAATCCTGAGTTAATTGTGTCAAACTTGAAGATGAACTGTAGCTCAGCAGTTTCTTCTTGAAGTCTGGTCCTGAAGTTTTTTTGCTGCAGGATAGCTACCTTTACATCTGCAATTGTGTGTCCAGGGAGATTGAAGTGTTCCCCTACAGGTTTTTGTACGTTACCATTCCTAACATCTGATTTGTGTCCATTGATTCTTTTACGTAGGGACTGTCCAGTTTGGCCGATGTAGATAGCAGTGGGGCATTGTTGGCACATGATGGCATATATAACGTTAGTAGATGTGCAGGAGAATGAGCCAGTGACAGTATGGCTGATCTGGTTAGGTCCTGTGATGGTGTTGCTGGTGTATATATGTGGGCAGAGTTGGCACCGAGGTTTGTTGCATGGATTGGTTCCTGAGTTAGAGTTATTATGGTGCGGTGTGTAGTTGCTGGTGAGAATATGCTTCAGGTTGGCAGGTTGTCTGTGGGCAAGGACTGGCCTGCCTCCCAAGGCCTGTGAAAGCGAGGGATCATTGTCCAGGATGGGTTGTAGATCACTGCAATGCGTTGGAGAGGTTTTACCTGAGGACTGTAGGTGATGGCCAGTGGTATTCTGTTGCTTTCTTTCTTGGGCTTGTCCTGTAGCAGGAGGCTTCTGGGTACACGTCTGGCTCTGTCAATCTGTCCCCTCACTTCCTTGTGTGGGTATCGTAGTTTGTAGAATGCTTGTTGAAGATCTTGTAGGTGTAGCTCTCTGTCTGAGGGGTTGGAGCATATGCGGTTGTGCCTCAGTGCTTGGCTGTAAACAATGGATCATGTGGTGTGTCTGGGATGGAAGCTGGAGGCATGCAGGTAAGCATAGTGGTCGGTAGGCTTTCGGTATAGGGTAGTGTTTATGTGACCATCACTTATTTGCACCGTGGTGTCCAGGAAATGGACCTCCCGTGTAGACTGGTCCATGCTGAGGTTGATGGTGGGGTAGAAGTTGTTGAAATTGTGGTGGAATTCTTCCAGAGTCTCCTGCCCATGGGTCCAGATGATGAAGATGTCATCGATGTAGCATAGGTAGAGAAGGGGCGTAAGTGGACGAGAGCTGAGGAAGCATTGTTCCAGGTCAGCCATAAAAATATTGGCGTATTGTGGGGCCATGAGGGTGCATGATATCATTCTGCATGATGAAGTGGGTCTTTTGATTTTTCATGCCAATCTGCTCCTGGGTTTGCATGTGGCTTTTGGTGGCCAGGCTGGCAGCTATCCTGCCATCGACGGCCGCGTTTCCCCATCTAGTGCGAAGATCATGGACTTTGGGGGCATCCCCCTCAAACCTGAATAAGGTCCATGATCTCCACCCTGGACCAGGAAAATGCCTGCCTTCTCTGAGCCCTCGCTTTCTGGCTCACGTTTTGGGGCCACTGGGTCAGGGGCAGTGACTGCTGGCTCTGGGCTGGCAGTCTTGGAGCTGTCATATGCACTGTGGCCAGAGTCAACCCCTTTAAGGGCCCCAGGGAGGGGCAGGGAGAGGAGTGTTCTTGGTTGAGGCTGGAGTGGCTACCAGGACCTCCTATTTCGATATAAGTGTCTACACAGCACTTATTTTGAAATAGCTATTTTGAATTTGGTGTTATTCCTCGTGGAATGAGGTTTACCAAATTCGAAATAAGCGCTCCATTATTTCGATTGAGCTTCGAAATAGCGGTTTGGCTGTGTAGACGCTGGTAAAGTTATTTCGAAATAACTTTGCTGTGTAGACATACCCTAAGGCTATATCTGCAGGCTTCTTTCAGAAGAACCTTTTTTCGGAAGAGATCTTCTGAGAAGAACTTCTTCTAAAAGAGAGCGTCCACACACAAAAGCACTGAATGGATGCTATCTCGCATTTAAGCTGTGATTACTATGGACGGAGTGGCCACCAGGGCACCTGTGCTTTTTCCTCTTCCCTCTTCTTTCAAAAGAACTCACTCCTCCCCGTGCACACATGCCTTTTTTCCAAAAGAACCGCTCTTTCGGAAAAAGGCTTCTTCCTTGTAGAAAGAGGATTACCAATGCCGGAAAATCCCCTCTGTTCATTCAATTTACTTTTGGAAGAACGCAATTGCAGTGTAGACGTAACTCAGGTTTTGTCGGAAAAACAGTTGTATAAAACTCTGTAGTGTAAACTTTGAGTTTTCTGATAAAACACAGGTGCTACAGAACCATACATTGTTGACTCATATTTAGCTTGTGGTCCACTCTGACCCATAGATCTCTTTCTGCAGTCCTCCTTCCTAGACAGTCACTTCCCATTTTGTATGTGTGAAACTAATCGTTCTTTCCAATATTGTAGGTGGGGAAATCCATTCTAAATTGGAATGAAATGCCAACATTTGCCACAGACCAGTAAATAAGAAATAAAAGATGACTTGGGATCATCAAGACAATCTGATATTGCTGGAATATTTTGTTTAGGCTTTATTATGGATATATTTAATGTTTGAATATAATATTAAATTTAATATTTTGAGGTGAAAGTTGAATTAAAATGAAAAGAAATCTTTGTGCATTGCTGAAATGAGATGTTGATTTTTCTTATCAAAAGTGACATCAGATATTGACACGGCCTCATTAAAAGTTTCAGTTTTGACAAAAAGTACATTTGACCAGCTTTGACCTAACAAGTCAAGCTGACTTGTTAGGGATTGCTGAACAAGTTGCTTTGAGTATCATTAGAACAACAATAATCTTAAATTGAAAAAGGATCCAAGAAAGCTAGAGGTGGTGAGTCAATGACCTTACAGAGGCCTATGCCTTGATGTTAATAGGCAAGCTGGAGATGCTGAATAGTTAAAATAAAGAGGAACATTGGGAAATAAAGCTCCCCCTATTCTGCTAAAGACGGAGAGTTCACCCTTTCTTTGACTTTAAAAGGCATAGCTCTTCCTATATCCCTGAGCTTAATTTACTGCCTCTTCACTGACTCAAATAAGGATGCATCAGACAGGAGAATATGAAGGAGTAGCAGCAAGTTACTTATTTGAGAGGCTTATGGATCTTCCTACTCTAGGTGGAGCAATACCAGCACCTGGTGAGAGAAGAATTATCCAGCTTTGGATTTCTCCTTCTTCTCCTTCTTGTCTATAGGAAGGTGGAGCTATATAAGGGCTAGTCTACACTACATCCCGTAGCTGAAGTCAGCATACTTACTGCAGTGTCTTCCATGCAGCAAGGTAGGTGGAGGCTGCTCTTCCATTGATTCTGCCTATTCTTCTCATCCTGGTGGATTACAAGAGTCGAAGAGAGAGCACTCGAAGGTCTATGCAGACACAATAAATTGACCACTGATGGATCGGTTGCTACAGCTTCTATCCACCATGCAGTGAAGACAAGCCCTTGATTGGATGCCTACTCTCCTGCAGACTTTCTTAGTGCAGAGTCTCATTGAGAGCACAGGAGTTGTCCCTTCTATACAGCTCTATGCTGTGTGCATAAGTGCTCTCTCTTATGCACATGTGTGTGCGCATACAATAATTCATATGAAAAACATACTGTAAGCATCTGAAGAAGACAAAATATGTAAAGTCCCTGATGCATCTTTCTCACTTTGTCAACATTCTCTTCTCCCCTTCAACTTCTCTTATTTTTTCCCCTCCAATTTTGCTATGTACTTTTATTTCTGCCAAATATTTGATGCTACAAAGTTAAACACTCTCAGTGCATACAGATAAATAATAATTATAAATTTCTCAGTGCTTTGCTGTCTCAAGTCCTAAAAGTAACCAATCCTATATGGAGTTAATTTTCTTTTTTCCCCTATTGCTAATTTGGCCACCTTTTTAAGATCTGTCACTTTTATTTTGTATGTACAGTTCTACACTCAATTCTCCATATCCATTTCTCGTTAATGAATACTTAGATTCTGGCATGTACAATGTATCTCTAATGCTCTAGCAATCAGAGCTCCTTTTTTCTTCTTTGTAATAGAGTGGATAGCCTTCAGTAGAAAATGGGTGAACATCCAGAATTATAGTCATTAATTACAGAGACTAACAGCAGAGCTGTTGAAATGCACCTGTGTCACATTTGTGGCCTTGGTCTGCTTATTATTTTTTTTAAACAATTACAGACTTAATTCCTAACAAAACAACAGACATCTGGTTCACTATGAACAAAAGATTATAGAAATTGCCATTGTAGAATAGACTGTCTACTGCAATGGGAGGTGTTCTAAACCTGTTGCTTCACAGAAAGGCAAATGTGATCTCTAATGTATTATGGGAAAGGAATGATGCTGGATGTTTATCCAGTCAATTAGCTTACACGGCAGAGTATGTATAATGTAGCGGTGAGCAACCTGCAGCCTTCAAGCTATGTGTGGCCCATCAGGGTTCTATGTGTGGCCCTTGAGACATTTTGCTGATCATTACCCACACTCAGGGTTGCAGGATTCAGCTGGTTTCCATTTGTTTAGGGTTTTTTTCTTACAGGTATTACTAACATGACACACACGTAAACCAAGAGCACGTAAAGTGAAATGCATGCTGATTACAAACTATATTGACCGTGAGAGCTGTGTGCTCCCACTCCATCCAATCAAAGCACGGCTACCATTCAATTGACACAAACCTGCCATGGGCAACTGGGATAAGAGGCAGGGGAAGGCAATGCCTTCCCAAACTGCCTGGTTGGCCGTGCCAATACGCCACACTCCACACTCCCCCCGGACATCCCCAACTTAGGTCCTGGGCTTCAGCCCTGTGCTAACAACCCTCTGCTTCAGGAGGGCTAGGGCACACATACCCCCTGCCCTCCCCAAGTCACCAGTGCTCCGGATGGGCGGGGTCATGGGCCACAAGTGCTATGAGGGGGCAGGCTGCGGGCTCTGGGGAGGCTGGGGAAAGGTGTGGGCTTGGAGGGTGACCACAGGCCACAGCTTGCATCCCACGGGGGCCATGGGCAGCAAGGGTGGGGTTTCGAGCAGAAGGGGATGTGCTGGCCTTCCCCAGCCCTAGGTTCATCCACCATCCATGCACCCCTCAAATTCTAGGTCAAGAGCAGTTAGACCATCTTGGGTCCAACAATCTTTCAGGCCACTGAGATGAAGAAGGGCCACACATGTGGCCCACTCACTAGTAAAATGGGTAAAGCTTGTTAAATTATTCAAGAAATTTTGGCCATCTTTTGTGTGTGAATTGTTCTTGGATAAACCCTGTTTTTTTAAAAAAAACCTGTTCATTATTTGTGATTATTCAAAGACTTTATGTGAACAAATGTATGGGTTATCCATGAACTGTCCTCTGTGTGTATTTGCTATTCATTTTAGTCACTGTGCTGTTGACATTATTTCTGTTCCAAAGGGGGTTAACATGTGACCAAACCACAGCATCTTTGCCACTATTTGGAAATAGTGTGGAGTTAAGAGAGACTGGAATTTTAAGGCTATTTTGAAATATTTTCTTTCTGGGCCACATGAGTGTAATCTTTTCTCATACAATAGCAATAGGAAAAAAATAGGCTAGTGTAATATCATAGGATGGGGTCTGGTAGAAAGTTAATTTTTTGCTCATGTTGCATTTACACACACTGAGTTTGTAGCATGTATATGAAGATCCTGACTGCAGAAGTTATGGCCAGATCTGTGTATCACTTAGTTAACTGTGTCTGTGCCAGAGTTCTGGGCAGTGGTTTGGCTAAGTCCCAGCTTTTAATAGCAGAGTGACATACCTACATAGATTTTTAACAGCATTAATTCCATGGCTATAGCTGTAGGTTCAGGGAGCACAGTCCATGTGGTGGTGGTGCATCTCATGTCCTGTTCCATGTATGGCAATGTATCAAGTGTTCTTGTTGAATGTTCTGGTTTCATTGAATTGTCCCCTATCCTTATTCATTGAAAACAATACAAAATTCGTGCCCTAGATGTGCATGCACAGTTCTAGTGGGGGGAAATGTCTGATTGGATTAAGGAAAAGTGGAGCACTGTAACCACAACACATAGTCATTTCCCCTTACACTGGATCCGTATTCCTCCTTTAGGTGGTTGGTGATCACCCATGCATGAGCTATCTCCTGGGAGGCTTGGGTCAACTCTGCTCTTCTCTGAGCAGGCTGGGTCTCCTTCCCCACCTCTCAGAATTGCTACAGTCTCTTTTCAGGTGAGATGAGACATGTTCTGGAACTGGAAGGACTCACATGGCATTGTATTGTAATTAATGTATAGCTTGTCTTATCTATTGTATAGTTTCTGAAAGAGGGTAGTCAAACTCCTGAGGGAAAAATGGGAAATTGTATCACAAAGTGGATCAGTGGCAGAGTCATTGAGGGCAACAAGGTCTCCTGATTTTGAATCCCCCTGCTCCCTAATTACCAAATATTTCTCCTTCCATTGTCTTTTGTACTTTTCATGTGTAACCACCCCCCTCCCCACCATCAATCATTTAAACTTTATGTTCATATCACAGCGTGTGACAAATTTCTGTGATGTTCCAGATTTATCTCAGAAAGCCATCACTGCTGCATGAAATGTAGTACCCTTTCCCTGAGCACAGAGCATGCAGACAAAGTTTACATTGCAGCTGGTTTTGCAGCTGCCATTGTGCTGTGTAGGGAGTTACAAATAAAATATAGCAAAATTATATCCCCATGGGGAATAATAAACAAAAACAAAAACAGTGTAGTGCCACACTTGTTTTTGACAGTATGCTCGTAAAATGTGTTTGATGTCAGGTACAGTAGTACGATTAACTTTTAGACAGATACTGGTGGACTTAAAATATGCTCAAGCATATGTTTGATTTGGACATTCATGTTTGTATATGTGTGATTGTGTGTGAGGAAATTCCGTTATGCAAAATTCTCTCATTTTTCAGCTCATAAATATTGAAGATTATGTATAAAATACCAACAATTAGCTTTAGAAATAGAAGTTACAAAGAGACCTATATCCAGACCATCCCCAGCTCTCCTTAAACCCTCTCTCTATCCCTAAAACCTTAGATAAGGGACCATCCACAGCAGGCATTATGTTCAAAATATGATTGAGATACTGATTATTACCTTCTGGCTTCAGCGTGTCTCCAGCTCTTGCAGTCAGAATAGTTTACATTTCCCATTGGAACAATTTTGGAAAGATTTTAAGACTTGCTTTTCACTGGCTGTCTAAATACAGTTCTTGTTTGAAGGAGGAGAAAGAGATATATATCTGAGACTGAAAAACCATTTTCTCCTCCTTCACAGAAGACGGTCAGTGGAAAAACAAGCCTTAATCTTTCCCAAAGTGGGGATAGGATGTTGACTACCTATCTGTGTGTATAGTTCTTTTTAAATGCATTTATTAAAAATAGACTAGAAGTTGAAAGTTACATTGAGAAAAAGAAAGCTACTGACCCTGTCAGTAGCACATGGACAGTACATTGTACCAAGCAGCTACTAATTGTACCACTTATTTGAGATTAACTGCTGTTAATTTCAGCTTCTTTAAATTGCAGAGTAAAATCTGTATGCATGTCTACACATCAACAAAATGTGAATTGTCAGAGGGTATATATATTTTGCTCCTGGTATCACAGCATTGACTAAGCATTAGTATTAGCAGCAGTGGGCTTTAAAAAAAAAAAACCAAAAAACCCAACAACTTTATGTGGAGGAGTGTGTGAAGTGGAGAAAAAGACTCAGATAATAAAATAAAGTATTAATAAAGCACTACATACAGAGAGTACTGGTCGCATCACACCACACACATCCTCCTGGCCCGCACATTACTCAACATAATGGAAAAAGACCAGAGGAATGTGAGAGAGAAAAAAGAAAAATTGAAGAACAACCTGCAGCAGCAGCTGAAGCAGAGGTAGCTGTGAATGGCAACTATATAGCCTACTCGCCTGCATTATTGGAAGGAGGAGTACATGGCGTATGGTCACAAAGTCAGTTGTCTGAGAAAAGGAAAATTAATCTCTGACTCTGGCTGCACTGCAGCTAACGTAGACACAAACTATGTGGCTCAGCGGTGTGAATTAACTATCCTCCAGGAACATATAGTTTACAACAACATAAAGGCCAGTAACATAGTTGCTGCCACTCATTGGGGGTTGATTAATTATGCTGATGAGAGAGCTCCCTCCTGTCAGTTTATAATGGCTCCATTAGAGATCTTACAGTAGCACCTCAGTAAGTTCTCTAGTGTAGCCATAGCTTCAGTCAATGGGTCTAAGAAGCTAGGCTCTGATTCAGGAAAGCATTTAAGCACATGCTCAAATCCTATTAGCAATTTTCAGTATCTGATCCCACATTTATCCCCAGTAGCTTTGCTGAGATTTCAGCATATGCTGAATGTCCTGAATCAGGGCCTTTGTAAAGATAAAATGTCTTTTACTTCCACAGACAAATGCAAACAACAATAATAAATGCTGCAAGATCAAATAGGCTGCTTCTTTACCACATGCCTAGATGGAAAGTGAATAACTTCCATCTGTTACTAATCAAGGAGCACACTAAGGGAAAACCTACTGCATAGTAATACCTTTTGGATATGCTACAATCTATCAGCTATAATAGCAGCTCCATCGGCATTGTCCAGTCTAAATACATTTTTTTCCTTTAAAGAAATGTTGCAACACTTCAGCAAACATAAACTCATATATCAAATATCGTTTACTTATTTTGTACTTCTCTCTATATTCTTTCTTAACTTTGTTTTTTAGCTGCGATATTTGTGTGTAAATAACCTGTCTCATTGAAAACAGCCTGGTTTTGTGTGTGGGTTTTTTGTGTTTGTTTTTTGCCAGGATCCATTTAGTGATCCAAGAGCGCTCGGAGAGACTTTTATGGAAAAAATTTGTCAGCCATTATAAACCGGCAGGAGAGAGCTCTCCCTTCAACTTAATTAATCCACCCCAATGAGTGGCAGTAGAAATATTGCTGGCACTTAGATTGTTGTAAATTACGTGTTCTGGCGGGTGGCTTACTCGGAATTTACGCTGGGTGTAACCCAGAACAGAATTTGACACACACACTCCCTCTTATGAAATCACAGTCACTTCCATAACGAACTGTTCTTTCCTTATGCACAATATTCTTAACCAACCAAAACTCTTATCAAGGTTAATATGAAATGTAGATTTCATGTTTTGCTTGTTAGTGGCAATTAGTACTGACAATCCTGCATTGTGGCTGCATTTTTTAAAATATTTTACATGAGATCAAACTCAGATTTTTCTTATCTTATACTGATTTCCAGTTTGGACAATCAGTGTTTGGCTAGGAAGCACCTAAACAACATGAAGCTGCTGATCAGACAATTAAACTGTATACCTTGTGGTAGCTATCTGTTTCCATATATGATTCTATAAGTGCTCAAATTATTTGCTATTTCTACTTTGGAACATAAGGACAAATTCCTCTGCACTCATTAGTTGTGGTGAGCATCTTAATCAGGCTTTCATTTTCCTCTGTTCCCTAAGGGCATGTCCTCACTGGGGAGTTATATCGAAATAACAAGGTTAGCATCCACACTGCTTAAGCCTGTTATTTCCAGATAATGAGCTTATTATTTCAAAATAATAACTCCTGCTTATTTCAAAATAGTTATTTCAGGAGTTACAATTTTAAAATAACTTATTTCCTAATAACCTGGTAGCTTAGACACAGCCTAAGTGTTTAACATGTTGTTGTATAGAATGGTGAAAGAAGTTAGAATTTTTGAATCAGTTAAGTCATGTCAGGTCTTTTTTTATTATTATTAATTTTTTAGCATCTTTCAAATGTTAGTGTTCTAGTAGGTCATGTCTTTTATTTGTTCAGATAGCATTCCTTGAACAAAATCTACAAATACTATATCTGGATAGTCACACAATAAAGATCCTCAATTCTTGATGAAATGCACAGAAAAAAAAAAAAGAACTCCACTGACAATTTTGGGAACATGCTGTAGGTTCTTCCTCACCATTTCTCCTTACCCCATGCTCAGATCCTACACTATGTTTTATAAAAACCAGGGAGCCAGAAGTTCATTCTGGGTTGTGCCATGCAAATATGTGGTCTCCTCTTTTGCATGTCAATACCCAGAATGCTCTTTATACCTTGCTACCTTTTCACAGAATGTAAACCCTGGAAAACATGCTGAGACTTAGGCATGCTTTTTTTGTAAAATGAATTTTAAGGACCTGTAATAATTTTAAGACAAGAAACAGAGCAGTAATAGGAGGCCAAATACTCTCTTCAGCCAACCTTCTCAAGCTTGTGATTTGCAGTTTTACAGCCCAGTTCTGACAGTTTTCATCAGTAATATTGTTCAGTTGAAGAAAATTATAGTTCACACTTTGCATTGTTTTCTCTTTTCAAGAACAAAGCATTTCACAGCAGGCAATATGGAAGGTTATGTTGTGGGGTCTTTGTCATATTCACAGATCTTGAAGTGTACACAGGTACACTCTGTGTTCACAGAGGATCTATATTTATCTCACTAATGAGCTGTCAACACTCTCTGTTCTTGTAATAAATATTTGGATGCTCATCTTAGCAGCTTCCCCCAAGATATGGTTTAACCTAGAAGCACATTTTTAAAGACTCTGCAGCAGATGTAATACTCCATGTTTCATGCAATACTGGTAGCAGATCAATTAACAAGTGATTACCTGTGTGATGGCGCATTGGGGTTTTCCCGTCTCCTGCACCCCCGTAATGGCATGGACAGACTCCACCAGCCAGTAGAATAGAGGGAGTTTATTGCTTCTCCAGTATACAGCATGGCGAGATTGGGGGGGGGGGGACTGGGCCCTTAAATCCCAGCCCCTTGCTTGGTTGCTTCCTCCATGATCCCAGACTGAAACTAAACTCTTCCAGCCCTGCCCCCCAGCCAGGGGCGGCATTCCACCTTCCTTTGTTTCTCTCCCTGGGGGGTAGCTGGTCAGACAGGTAGAGAGACCCTTGCCTAGTGACTCATCCCCTATCCTGCTGGGCCGTGCTACAGACAGCAGCCAGTGGGGGTCACCCACAGCCCCAGCATAGCAACCAGTAAGGTACCAACACTACATCACAACCTGTTTTCCATTACTCTTGTTGGCCCATTAATTTTTGAGGAATGTTTGGGGAACATAGTATCTCTTTTTATTTGCTGCTGTTAGAAAACTGGTAAATAAAAAAAATTAAATCACTTGTTATTAAATCACAAGTAATTTAAAGTTATTCCACTAGGATTGTATTGGAGTAACTAGTTAGTAAGTATTTTTCAATTCTCTAGTTCAATTCCACTGTAGAATTCCAAACAGGTTTTTTATTATGTAGCACTTAATATAAATAGCATAAGTTACCAGAAGTCATGTGATCTTATACTGAGGCAAAGTGTTTTGAATTTTATAAAGTTTCTTTTCATTTTTTTAAAATTTAGATGGCATTTTGGGTTTCAGTACAAAAGATGAGTCTAGTATAAAAATGAATACCTTTAAATGTCCAATATATTCCATAGCCCAAATGTTTCCTTTTCATATCACTATGACCATTTGGATTTCAGTGAGATTGCATGGATGAACCTCAAGATAGAATTTGATCCATTTTTTCTCTAAGGCCAAGACTTTCAAAAGTGAATAATTTTGGATGTCTTCATTTTTTTGAGTGCCTAACTTACATATTATCTAAGGGTATATTTACACTTGCACCCTACTTTGAACTAGGGATGTAAATGCAGGCATTCGAAATAGTCAATGAAGTGGGGATTTAAATATCCCACGCTTCATTAGCATGATCTCGCCGGCGCGTTACTCTGAATGCCAGCTGTTTCGAAATGCGCCGGCGAGATCATGCTAATGAAGCGTGGGATATTTAAATCCCCGCTTCATTGACTATTTCAAATGCCTGCATTTGCATCCCTAGTTCGAACTAGGGTGCAAGTGTAGACATACCCTAAGGTGGCTCATTTTCAGAGAATAATACTCATTACTTTTTGAAAATCAGTTTCTACTCAAATAGGAGGGACCAAAAATTAGACACCCAAAAACATTAATTGCTTTTTAAAAATTTTGTCCACATTAGTTCTAGAATTAAAAGAATGCGCTCTGGACATTAATCTAGAAAGCTTCCAGAAAAGAGAATTGTAATCAATTTTGAAATTTATTTTCAGTAACTGCTGAATGTGATATGATATATTGCTATAGAGGCAACAGCAGTATGCATCATTTATTAGTTGGGTATAATCTGGTTCTGTCTCTAAAATTACTGTTTTGTGTTACCATAAATTGCTCACAACCCAAAGCTCCTTCATCTAGGTATTGTATGTCTACTAAGCTAGAATTTCATTTACCATGAGATGCTATCTATACACCAATTAAAATTCCCAAAGATAACAAATAGTGTCACATTTTCTGAAAAAACACTGATTTCTTTTTTTAATTAATAAATATTTTAAATTAACTTTTTCCCGTGTGAAAAGTACATCTTGTGATTGAAGCACAGGAGGAACAGTATGGAGACTTGAATCTATCATATATCTGGCAAAGAATTCTTGACTGAAATTGGGCAATCTGATTAACTCCTGTACCTCAGTTTCTTCACCTACAGATGTACCTTATAAAAGCGTTGTGAGCTCCATTAATGTTTTAAAATAACACTTATATGTTTCTATGAAGGGGAAATATAGGCATTATTATTCACTGGTTTTGATTTTAGCATGGTAAATGAATCATTGTGGCACAGGTTGCTTCACAACCAAAATCCAATACCAACAAATTAAATTAAGCCTTCCAGGTGTTGCTGGGCAAGTATACATTATTTGCCCTTTAAAGATATGACAGTATAATAGTGTTTTGAGGCTGAAATCATTCTGTTGAATGAATAGCACAAAATATAGACAAGAGTGCAAAACCTGTTTGTAATGCTCTCTTTGGATAATTGCCTTCTATTAAAGAGCTAATAAAAACACATCAGCATAAAGTGAAAATTGTTCTTCAGTAACTTATTGTTGTAATAGAGCAATTTAGCCATTTTCATTCACAATACTACATCTTGAGTAGTAGCTCTCTTGCAAAGCCCCAGTTTAAGCAAAAACCTCCAAAATATGCACTCTTCCTCTGTATTATGGTACATAAAATTACCAATGGTGACATTACAAAGTAGAAAATCACCTATGTAGAATGTGAAAAAAAACCCACCAAACTAATGTAGTAAGATAATAAAACTAGATAACTTCAGAAATGCAGTGATATGGAAGTTTCTTACAAATGATTATCGTTAGGCCTGGTCTGAAAAGCAAATGAATCACTATCAACATGCAGAACCTAATACTTTTAATTAAACTTTCATCCTCAGAGGGGTGAAGTAAGGCCACACTGTCATTTATGGATCTTCTGATAAAATATCCACTTTGTTATAAAAGATAAGATTGCAAACTGCTGTGAGCCTATAATTCAATATATACTGTATTTGATAATTATATGTTTAGAATACTGGAGAACACATTTATTTATTTTTCTTCCAAAGGCTATCTAATTGTATTGTTAAGATGTGAAAATTATACACATCTATTTTAAGAACAGTGATTTTTTTTCCTATCAGATTACCTTTTTGTTATAAATCACCTTGCACATTGGCAACTCAGGACTTTGCATCTTCCTAGACTGAAACATTTAAACTACCATATAGGCATTTGAAGGAACAGAACCTTACACAGGCACTTGAAAGCTTAGTTTTAGACTCTTGGAGGAGGGGTACATGTGGGAGGGTACAACTGCTAACTGAGAAGAACAGATAGTTACCGTAGTGGGGTTTCATGCTTTCCTTCCTAGGGGCAGTGGGCACTGTCTGAGATTCTCTGTTCGGTGTCCTCATCCAGTTCCCTCGTTTTAGCCCTTTGACTTTCACAGCTGCCTCGTGTTTTCCTTGATTGGTCACTCATAATTGTTTGGAATTCAGGGTTCTATGGATCCTCCCCATCAGCTACAGGAGGGTCCTTTTAGTTGTGGACAGTCTTCTGCCCACCCACCTCCTGGACCCCAATAGGACCACAACTTTTCCTTTGCACTCTTATAAACCAACTGGCATGGGGAAAAAAAGACACTTCAGCTAAAAGAAACCTATTATGTCTTACACACATCTTTGCTTTTTCCCTTTTCTGAGTAAGCTTAGAAAGACCAAAGGGCTTGGGAAACGTCAGTGCTATTATACTGGGGAAATACTATACTTACGGCTCTATTTTACCACCTCAAAGGGGATTTTATTTGGCTGTCAAACAGTGCTTTTTAGCTTGTAGACAATATGAACAGGGATTTGTTCTTTAAAAATAGTCCAAAACATTCCCGTTCTTCATGGGAAAAAAATTCAGGTTTAACTAGGAAATAAATTCAAAGTCAAATTTCCCGTTAAGTCATCCATGGGACTTGTTTCTATTCCTCGGAGAATAGTATACCACAGATCTACTGAGGCTAAATATAAGCTTAATTTTAAAAGAAAGAGAGTGTTCACTCTGTTGTATTTTTCTCTTTTTATTCTACTTGAAAGTCAAACAGGTCTTAAAGATTTTCATGGTGACTTGCTTTATTTATTTTATTAGTGCTCTAGTTTTTGATCTATTTTACACTAAAATTAGTTAAGTGTATAGTGATACAGCTATATTCCGTATCTGATATGTTCATGGCTTTGTTGTTCTACACTGCACCATAGCTCGAAATAAGATACTCAATTTGAGCTACACAAATTGTGTATCTTATTTCAATCTTATTTTGAAATTGCTTATTTCATAATTTGGTGTTGTCTACACAGTGCCAGATTTTGAAATAACACACAATTCTGATACATCCCTTACTCCTCATGGAATGAGGTTCACAGGGATGTCAAAATAGCAAACCTATTGTATTTTGAAATAACGGTCTTGGTATGAAGACACGGGATAGCTATTTCAGAGTACTCTGATATCCTGAAATAACATAGCAGTGTAGACATAGCCTAACTAAATGTTATTTTATCAACATTAAACAGTCAATTCACATGTTGTTTTGTCGTCTTTCCAATGTCTGATCCTACTCTGAATTGAAGCTCCTTGTTACACTGAATTCAGCTCCCATTGGGAGTTGCAGATGTTTTCATTTAACTTGGGAGAAATCTGCTAAGTGTGGTTAACTGGGATACTGAATTCTAACTGATAAATGTGGCTGTTCTATGAAAGAAGCAAAATAATGTTCTGAGCAAACAGGTGTAAGGGGCATGAGATTGTGGAAGCATGTTTTCTATAAGATCTATCACAAAAAATTGCCCCTGGCAAATGCTGAGCTGGGACCGAGGGAGTTTTGTTATCTAGCCCAGGAGAAGCATAGCTTTTATGTGTTTTTTGTTGTTGTTTTATTTTTTTGGTCTTATGTTTGTGAAACTGTTGGTTTTCTGGTCTGACAGCAGCAGACCAAAGAGACATAATTAAAACAAAGACATTTCCGTCTGCTGTTTTTCTTTGTTTGCTGATGTGAAGCCAAGCAATCTATGACACTTCACAAAACGATGGTGCTGGTGAAGCAAGATGGGCAAGAGCTCTCACTTTATCTTCATTTCCTTCCCACGGTGTAGCTCAGGGAGGAATTGTTTTGATTACTGTTGTTGTTTTTTAGTTTTCAAAAAGAATGCATTATTAATAGAGCTTGTGGGAAGGATTAGTAACGAAACTCATAAATTCCAAAATTCTCTGCAGAAGAAAAAAAGAAAAGAAATCATTATAGGTTGATCAAGATGTTTTGTTTTGGTTTTTAGCTTTTTATTTAATATTATAACATATCCTTTTAAAACAAAAAGCCAATTCAAAACAAAAAAAGTTGAAATGGAATGCTATGATGATGTTTGAATATTTCACTGCCCAGTCCTCCAAATTTTACTCCTAAATGATATCTTAGTGTTTTAGAAAGTATTTTCACTTTGGCAGAACTTCATTATCTGATAGATAATTATAACAGTTAAGCTTGATGACCTACTCTACCACCAGCTTTGCTTCATATTTTCTGGTAACAGAAATGCTACCCACCCTCTCCCGCCCCCGCAATGGTAAAGGAATGAAGGGTTACATCTACAAGGAGGACATAAACAACACATTACAACACCTAACATTCAGGTGCTCTGCCACCCAGCAGAATGCCTCAAGTTAGGCACATATGAATGCAATCTATGGAAACCAGCCAGTGGAGTTAGAGACATTCCGAAGTTACCCAATAGCAAATGCTGAGGAACGGAATGTTCCTAAAGCCCTGCCTTCAAAGACTTAGGTATCTAAATCTGAGGAGGAGGGAGGCACCTTCTCTGTTTGGGATTCACAGCCATGAAACTGCTCCTGGAGTTAGGCACAACAAATATAGATGCGAGTGCCTTTACACCCACTCCCTAGAAACATTTAGCCCCGTAGTTAACACATCCATGACAGGAGACCTGGTGTAATGAATAGGACTAGGTATGGAGGCCCCTGACCTTGCCTCATCCCACCTGAGAACAGAGCAGAGAAGAAGGCCTCCAGGAAAGCCTAGACTGGCTACAAAGGAGCTACTAATCAGAGGGGCTTCTGGAGCAGATAATCAGGGACCAGAAGAGCCATATAAAAGGAAGCAGCAGAGGCAGAGGTGCCACTTCCTGCCTGGAGTTTGAAGAAGGAGAACAGGGTGCTTGTCTGAGTTACTGACGATATGGCAAACTACCATCATTTGGGAAGGAGAGGTGCTGGTGAGAGGCAGGTGCCATGCCATTGTAAGAAATGAAAGAAGGCTCACACCTGACAAGAAAGGGAAAACCCATGAGAGGCGGGTGCTGGTGCCATTACATCTGGGTTCATTTGATGTGGAGCAGTGATTTGAATGTAGTGGTCTCTGATGGCAGGTGAGTGCCCTAAACACTGAGCTAAAGATATTAAAGATGTGAAGTTGGACCACCACTCTTCCATTTTTGTACTCTTGGCATGCCTACTATTACAGGCCCTGTACATGAGATAGGGTATGTATAGCTTGAGAATCCCATTTGGGTCTAAGGAATTAGATGGACACATGGGCATCAGAAAGGTGGGTTGCCTAGGGGACTCCAACAGAAACTCTAGTGCCTAAGGAATTCAGGTGCCAACAAGGTTATATGGGAGCTGAAATGGGGGTTCTGAGGATCTAGATTTAGACCTTTATCCCTTTATGGAAGTAGCTCGTGTGCCCGCTTTGCACACGTGTGTGTGTGTGTGAGAGAGAAAGAGAGAGAGAGAGAAAGAGAGAGTGAGAGAGAGAGAGAGTGAGTGATCCCAAATTTTTAAAACTGTGGTGGGGGCAAAGCATTCAACATATGATTTTTGTCTATTTCCCCCCTTAGTGTCCTGCTAGGTCCTGACATGTTTAGAGCAGTGTGCAACTTTCTAATGAAACTTGAAAGAAGCACTTGCATGATGTCTCCCTCTTTTTCTTGTCTTTTGAGACTGTAAGTAGGGCAAGTCAAAAGTAGCAACTCTTTTCCAAATTATTTTTTTAAACAAAACCAAACCTTTTAATCATTGGTCATTGAATTGTTCTATGCTTCAGCAAAACAAATTTCTGATTAATTGTAAATAAAAATGTTGAAAAAAAGTCAAAAGTAAGAAAAGGGGTCAGGAAAGGGAATTATCTTTTGCAAAAGTGTCCATTTCCTTCAAAATGTCATTCATTTTTAATTAATTTTTTCACCTAGCTCTAGCTGTGAGCCCTTTCTGTATAAATATGTGTGGGTATGTCTACACAGCAAAGTTATTTAGAAATAACAGCCGTTATTTCGAAATAACTTTCCTAGCATCTACAAAAGCCAACCGCTATTTTGAAATTATTTTGAAATAGCGGAGGGCTTATTTCTAAATTGGTAAACCTCATTCTATGAGGAATTGTGCCTATTTTGAAATAGGCTCTATGTCGACAGGAAATAGGGGTTATTTCAAAATAGGGGCCCTTCAGCCCTTCCCAGGATGCCTTGGTGGCCACTCTGGGCACAGACAGGAAAACTCCTCTCCTCCCTCCCCCTCCTGGTGCCCTTAAAGGGGTAGACTCTGGCCACAGTCTTTTGTGGCTAGCACCAGGCCTGCCAGCCCAGAGCCACTCTGCTGCTGCCCCTGACCCAGGCTGCAGCATGAGCCAGCAAGCCACTGGCAGCCAGCCCTCCACCACTCCCCAGGACTAGTCTGCCAGCTCCCAGGAGTCTGCCAGGGGCTGGAGAAGACGGGCGCCTTCTTGGTCCAGTGTGGAGATTGTGGACCTGATTGAGGTTTGGGGGGATGCCGCCAACGTCCATGATCTCCGCACTAGATGGAGGAACACGGCTGTCTGCAGCCGGATGGCTGCCAGCCTAGCCACCAAAGGTCACATCCGAACCCAGGAGCAGGTTCGGATGAAAATTAAGGAGCTGCAGCAGGCG